>JAMZAV010000792.1:0-383437 GCA_024449915.1 Sweltsa coloradensis
AATTTTTTTTTTTTTTTTTGTTTAAAAATTTCCCAACCTGAAAGTGAGTATCCTACACCTGAAAGTGAGTATCCTACACCGTAAAGTGAGTATCCTACACCTGAAAGTGAAATATCCTACACCTGAAAGTGATATCCTCACCTGAAAAGTAGAGATCACTACACCTGAAAGTAGTATCCTACACTGAAAGTGAGTGTATTCCTACACGCGTGAAAGTGAGTATCCTAAGAATCAACCTAAAAGTGAGATCCTACACCTGAAAGTGAGTATCCACAAAACACCTGAAAAGTGAGTTCTCCTACCACCTTTAAAGTGAGGATTTTTTTGTCTTCTCTTATTTTTTCCCTACACACTGAAAAATAAAGTAAATCCTACAAGGACAAGGAGTATCCTACAGACGTGACAGGAGTATCCTTACACATGAAAGTTGAGTATCCTACAACTGAAAGTGAGTAATCCTGTACCACCGCAAATGATTATCTATCACGATAGAAAGTGAAGTATCATTACACACCGGGAGAAAAAGAGTATCCTACACGGAAAAAGTAAGTAAACTTACACCTGAAAGTGAGTCCCTACACGTGAAAGTGAGTAGCATTCACATGGAAAATGAGTATCCTGTACACTAAAGATTAACATCACTACACCTGAAGTGAGAAATCGCTACACTTGAAAATGAGTATCCTAACACGTGAAAAGTGAGTTATCCTACCACGCTGAAAAGAGAGTATCCTCTGCTGAAAGTAAGTATCTAAACCTCCAAAAGTGATGACTCCAGTAAACGTGAAAGTGAGTATCCCTACACCTGAATTAGAGTAATAATACACGTGAAGTGAGTATCCATACACCTGAAAGTGAAGCCTCCTACACTGAAAGTGAGTATCATACACAGCCTGAAGAAGTGAGTATTAGTCTACACGTGAAAGTTAGGGAGTCATACACTGAAATGTGAGAATACTACACCAGAAAAATGAGAATTCATACACGGAATGTGAGTATCCATACACAAACTGAAAGCTGAGTATCCTTACACGTGAAAGTGAGATCCTACACCGGAAAGTGAGTATCCTACACCTGAAAGTGAGTAGCCTTACACTGAAGTGAGTATCTAACACCTTAAAGTGAGTAAGCCTCACGTGGATGGGAAAGGTGAGCTATCCTACAACCTCTTATTTTGGGAACAATAAAAAATTGAAATCTACACCTTGAAGTGAGTATCCTAGCACCTAGAAGTGAGTAATTCTATACTAACACGTAAAAGTGAGTATCTAACCGTGAAAGGAGAAGTACTCCTACAAGTAAAAAGTGGACAGATATACACTACACCTAAAATGAGCAATCCTACACGTAAAAAAGTGGAGTATCACTACACCTGAATGTAGCATTCCTACCACACCTGAAAGTGAGTATCCTACACCTGAAAGTGAGATATCCTACAACCTGTGAATGTAATGCAATCCGCTACACGCTGAAAGTGAGTAGCCTATACCTAAAAAGTGAGTATTTCGCTACAAGTGAAAAGTGAGTATTTTAACACCTAAAATGTGAAGTATCCGATACACCTGAAACTGGTATCCTACACCTAAAAAGTTGAGTATCCATACGAAGTGAAAGTGAGTGAAATCCTACACCCTGAAAGTGAGTATCCTACTCTGAAAGTAAGTATCCGATATAAACCTCAAAGTGAGTATCCACACGTTGAAGTTGAGTATCCTACACCTGATAAGTGAGTATCCTACACCGGAATAGGAGATATCCCTCACTGAAAGTGAGTATACCTACCACACCTATGAAAGTGAGTATCCTACAAGCGTGAGAAGTTAGATATCCTGACACCTGAGAAGTGAGGAACCTACACCAGCAAAATGAGAAAATCGCTACACGGAAAGTGAGTAATCACCTACACCACTGAAAAGTGAGTATAATCCTACACGTGAGAAGCTGAGTATCCATACCCGAGAAAGGTACGTAACCGTAACCACGGAAAGTTGTAGATTCAACACCGGGAAAAGACGATGAGTATCCTACACCTGAAAAGTGAGTATCCTACACAGAGAACAGTGAGTAATAACACTTACACATTGTCCTCACCGGGGAAAGTGGAAGTCTCTAACACGGAGAAAAGTGAGTATCCCAATTACACCTGAAAGTGAGTATATTCCATAACACCTGGAAGGGTAGTATCCGATACACACATAAAAGCTGGAGTATTCACTACACCGGAAAGGTAAATATGTATCTACACACCGGAAAAGTGAGTATCACTACACTGCCAATGAAATTGAGTATCCTACACCTGAGAACTGGTGAGTATCTCTAACACCTAGAAGATGTGAGTATGATCACCGAACACCTTAAAAGGTGGAGTACTATACAACAGATAAAGTGAGTAATCACTGCACCCTGAAAGTGAATATCCTGACACACTTGAAGTGAGTATCCGCTTTCACTTGAAAGTTGAGTATCCTACACCTGAAAGCTGGTATCCACACGGAAAGTGAGTAATCACTTACACGCCTAAAAGAAGTGGAGTATATCACCCATACACACGGAAAGTGAGTAATCCTACACGGGAATAGTGAGTATTCCCTACACACACTAAAATATGAGCATCCTACACACGTGTAAAAGGAGTATTCCTACAACCTGAATGGTGTAGCATTCCTACACCTGAAAAGTGGAGATAACTACACCACTGTAAGTGAAGTATCCTACACGTTGAAAGTGAGATATTTACACTGAATGGGTGAGTACTGCCGTACACACACTAGCAAAGTAGAGTATATATCACCACTACACCCTCAAAAGTGAGTATCACTACACGATGAAGTGGAGTAGATCTACACCTAAAAGTGAGTATCGCTACACCGAAGAATGTGAGATATCCTACACTGAAAGTAAGTATTCTATACACCTGAAGTGAGTATCACTATACACCGGAAGTGGGTAATCCTTCACCGAAAAAGAAAGTGAGTTATCCTACGCACGCGGAAAAAGTGAGTATCCTACTCTGAAAAGGAGTGATCCCTACACCGGAAAGTGAGTATATCACATATAACACCGGAAAGTCAGTAATACCCAACACACACCTGAAAAAGTGAGTCATAACTAACGTGAAAGTGAGTACTACCTACAACGGAAAAGTAAGTATTCCTTTACACCACGGGAAGTGGAGTATCCTACACCTGAAAAGGGTAGTATCCTGACACCGGGAAGTGAGTATGCCGAACCGGGAAGTGAGTATCTCCACCTCGAACCAGTGAGATATCCTACACACTGGAAAGTGAGTACTGTGAAACAACCTGAAGTGAGTTATCCTACACCTATAAAGTGAGTATCCTACACGTGAAAGTGAGTATGCTACACCGAAAGTAAATGAATATCTACACCTTGAAAGTGAGTATCCTTTCACTTGAAGAAGTGAGGATCCTCTCACCTGAAAAGTGAGTAAATCTACACCACGGAAACGTGAGTATCCTACGCACCGGGAAGCCTGCCAGAAAGTGAAGTATACTTACACGTAAAGGAGCTGAGGATCAACACCTAAAAATGAGCTTCCTACACGTAAAAGTGAGTATCCTACACCTGAATGTGAGCATCCTACACCTGAAAGTGAGTATCCTACACCTGAAAGTGAGTATCCTACACCGGAAAGTGAGTACCCTACACCGGAAAGTGAGTATCCTACACCTGAAAGTGAGTATCCTACACCTGAAAAGTGAGTATCCTAGGTTTACTCAATCTCCGTGCGGAGTTTTGGGTATTCTTGAGCGTGCAAGTTTCGATTCATCTTGGCCAGTGCCGCGCACCTCTTGACATTCCAAAAATTATAATTCTTCCCGAAAAAACATTGTTGTTAAAATAGAACCTACACATTTAAGCCCATTTATCAATTAATTATTTACCTACCTAAGGTCTCCCTAGCCTTTCATAGACTAAAGTGGTGCATTATTACCTTACAGTTGACGTGCACTTATACCAACTCAACAACTCAACTTAAAACCCTATTATCTATACCGATATAATTATCAAACTTAAATGCAAATGTTGCCGTGTACTCAACACATGACTCGCTCACTCGTCTAACAACGACTTTGGCGTTTCCCTAGTCGAGTTGGCTAAAGCGCACTTATAGCCGAAATGTGGGAGACGTGGGTTTAATGGTCGGGAAAGATTTTGTAATTTCTGGATTGTATTTTTTGGATGAGCGTAGCGAGCGTAGCGAGCGAAGCGAAGATTCCATTTCACTACACTGGAGAAAAAAATCCGGAATGTTTTTTTTTTTTTTTTCTTTTTTTTTTTTTTTTTGTATTTTTGTGTGTCTGTGAACACGATTCCGGCTAAACCAATACTCCAATTGCGATGAAATTTTATGGAGGTCTGTGAAATCTCTGAACGAAGAACTGCACGGAGGGAAAAATCGATCAAAAAATTATTTCTCATGAAAATCGCAATTTTACGATTTTTTTCGATTTTTAAAAAAATTCTTCGACTTATAACATCTACATGCTTTATCCGATTGTAACGATTTTTTCACAGAACCTTAATTTTATAAATTTATATATTCGTGTGAAATTTGAGCGCAATCAAAAAATTATTTCTCATGATAATCGCAATTTTACGATTTTTTTCAATTTTTAACATTTCTTCGACGAATAAAACCTACATGCTTTATCCGATTAAAATGATTTTTTCACAGAACTTTAATTTTATGAATTAATATATTCGTGTGAAATTTGAGCGTAATCGAAAAATTATCTATTAAAAAAATCGCAATTTTACGCTTTTTTCGTTTAAAAAAAATTACGCTCATCCATCAACGCGGCGGGACTTAAGCGTTTTCCTAGTTTAAATTATTTAACATGTTTTGAAATGCATATAACGCAGTGTAGTCCATCATCTGTGACAATACTACGGAAAACTTGGCCAGTAGGAAATACGTGAAAATATTGCAAGGTTTACTCAATCTACGAGCGGAATTTGGGGGTACCTTGACGTCCAACATTCGATTAACCTTGGACACGGCATTTCACAGCCAGGTAAATAACAAACAAAATATATTATTTCAAAATGAAAACCATTGTCGTTAAAATAATTCCCATACATTTCAACGAATTTTTCAGTTTTTTATTTCTTGCAGGTTTAAATCGTAACAGATTGTGCTCATTTTGTTAGCAGTTCTCAGTAACGTGGTCACTGATGTCTGTTTAAAATTTCAGCTCGGTCTATTTGGCCGTTCGGCCGTATGAGCCTGGACAGACAGACATTTAACATTTAACAGAATTAATCACGACCAAGGACCGATCGAGTAGCGTTGTAGACTACGTTCGCTGCGCTCACTCGTCTAAAAAAATATCGATCTTTGGTTGGTTATCGCTCACTCGTTGATTACGTCGGGACGTACAGGGTTGACTTGGTCGCTTTGGTTTACTGTACTCCACAGAAAATTAGTTATGTGACTGAGTGGGTAGACTGTAATTAAAATACGGATTTATCGATTTATATTATTTTTCGTAGGCCTAACATGGCTAAAGAATACAGGTAGCCCACTTTACCCGATCCTCTCTCTCTCTCTCTTTCTCTCTCTCTCTCTCTCTCTCTCTCTCTCACACACACACTAGAGAGTTGAGAGTATCTGTCTGTTAGAGTAAATTCCGGTTCCGGATGAGGGACCCCCGATGAAATGAGGAGTCCCGGGTCCCGCTAGTTTGACCCGAGTTTCATCATTCTGTTGGGTAATAACAGCAACCCCAGGGAATAATATCGCCCGGATATATCTGATACTCGGGAAGTGTGAAGATTGGTTTGCGTCTAGGTCTTTCCAACCAGATCGCAGTCGTAAACAAACAACCATTCGATGAGCTGATTTCAAACCGTTCAACGATACTTTTCATATAAAATAAACGGTAAGTTTAATGTAATTCAAACGCCGTAAACAAGTTCCACAATTATTAATGCGCGATTATTAAGATCTACGGAGGGAAGATATTACTATACCGTTCTTCTAAGCGTTTCGTTCAAATTTATTATCTTAATATGATAGACGTAAAATATATAACTAAAAATAAATTATTTAAAACGGCTTTAAAGTGACAGATTATATTTTATAATTATTTAGTTTGCAATTTAAAATTAATAAGACTACACAATCGTTATTTAACATTGGTATTGCAAATATACATTTCAGTAACTTTAAATAAACCAAACGCTACGGTGTAGAACGTACATGCATCAGTTTTCTGCGCGTGTGGTTATGATAAAAACCGAACATGACCCTGATTGACATGCGTCTTGTTCTCAACAAGGGTGAGAAGTATATTTGCCAACCCTGTTAGTCAGGGGGTGGGGCTAGACTCACCCAAACTTGATATACGAACACCCGGCACCTCCACCAACAATGACTGTCCAATGATTTATGTAATAAATGGATTTTTTTAACAGGATACAAAATCGCGCCCTCCACAAACTAGCAAATTATTGATTAATTTATTAATTCCATTTAACTAATTTAATGATGAACAAGGCAATAACCTAATAAAATATTACTCTTTTACCTGAAATTTAAACTAATTATTCATTATTTTTTGTAAAAAAAAATAGCAATACATTTTTGGTCTAACGTTCTTGTGCTTTTTATAGGTATACTATCTTCAAATAGGCCATTTATAATCATGTACGTACATACATATACATACATGAACATCATCCTGCGTTGTACAAAACTCTGTTCTACGGTTTGTAAGTTAATAGTTCGTGGGAATTCTCCTCAATGGGTAAAACTGTCAAAATAGTCCTCGACCGTGTAAGGGAATGAACGACCTTCTCTAGCCATGATTCCAGCAAACTGGAATCTCTTTGTAGATTATTTTAGTCTGTGATTTATTTAACTTTTACTGCGGACGAAATTAAACTCTTCGTAGAATTTTTCCGTCGTTAAACTCAAACGAAGCGTGGATATGACGGATGCCGCCTTGTTTACCTTAGTTTTTCATTGATAGTGCAACAAGGCGGACTTTTATTTCTGCCATTGAGGCGCGGAAGCAAGGTCTGCGAATCTTCTGGCGGGGGTTCGACGAACCTTTTCATGGGCAGCCATTAAACACGCACGTGACCAACAGTTAAACCGACGTTTAAATAATTAAATGCGTGTTTAGTCGACCCATCACTCGGTTACACTGCACTGATTTTCATTGGGGGACTTTCATTCAAGCGACTTTGACGCCGACGCCATCTATGTTGGAATAATGTCAACTAGCGAACAGTATTTCAAACGGAGAGAGCTGGTTGGTAACGATTCACCCGAGGATGATAGCAGCATCAACAAATCGAGTTCAAAACCATTACGAAAAATATATTTTCGAATAATTAAAATTATTTTTTAAACGAAGAAATCATGGTGATTGTTATAAGAATTTTTTTTAAGTTTGCAAGTTGGGATACATAGTAGGAATGTAGTACAGTCTAGTCGGAAGAAGAGTCATGTAAATGATCATCAATAATTATTGTTAGTGAGCTACTAACAAATCAAATCAAATTACGATTTCAGTCGTTTTAACGAAATCGAAAATTATAAAACCAATTATAACAATTTTTCCTGATAATAATTCGCTTAAAACTGTACCAATTTCACTCAATACGTTTGAACAACTAACACAATATACACGGTGTACAAACTTCAATATTATTATACTTCACAACATGATTTTTATTTTTTTATTTTTTTATTTAACGTTTATCCTATTCAGTTATAAAACTGATTTACAAAGGAGGACAACTAAATAAATCTAATTACATAAATGCAGACATAACAATGAACTACAGTTAAGTAAATATTTGAAATAGTAATATTACAACAACAATGCAAACACAACAATTTTGGTAACAAATAAAAAGGATATTAAATGCAATTAATTAATTAATCAAATATAAAAAAGTGGTGGAAAAAAAACGATGTAAAGATGATGAATTTGGAAGCAAGTAACATGAATAATTAATTGTTAACGATGTAAAGATGATGAATTTGGAAGCAAACGTGTTGTTAAACTTAAATCTTTCGCACACCCATTTCATGTGACTTGTTTCTTTTCTTCTACTATTTCATTTACCCAAGATCCATGGTTATGACTTAAAATAGTGACGCACAACAACCTTGCCTTGCAACGCAGCACATAGTGTATCCTATGTTATCTGTGTTTGGGAACAACTCACCTGAATTTACGACTTTCCCTCCCAACTTGGAAAAACATTCACAATGCCACTCGAAAGAAAATGACTTGTGGTGTGACTGTTTTCAGATTGGATTCAGTCACGTTTTAAGTCGTCTCTCACTCTTACAAACATATATTTGCCTCTTCTCTATCTTTCAACATACGTAACGCCATCTTTCACACACAACTGTTCGCACGATGACATTATTTCCACGAGAAAGTGGAAATACGTTTTCTTGTCTACACTCGTCAAATTTATTGTGTAAAGAAAGATATGAAACTCTTCATGTGAGAGGCGCATGAATATGATTCTAAATCATATTCAAGGAGAGAATACTGTTTTTAAAAACATTTGAGTTGGTAACAAGAAAATATATTATTGTCATGTATGTAGCAATGAATTTAACATTTTCACTATTAAAATGTATTCTTATACAAAACCGTACACCAGAAGTTATATTAGTGAATTTAAATATAAAGAAATAACAATCATAAATGTCAGATGAAGATAAAATTTTTTGTTATGCAAAGAAAGAATTCTAATTACTCCATTAATGAATTCTTTGTATATAACATTGTCTTCCTTAAATTCAGATTTAGTATGTTCTTCTATTATTGAAATGTTTTCCATTAGCCTAATTTAATATTTCATCATGTTTGTATACTATCATTTATATACTCATTTTATATATCATTGCCTATTGTACTATGTATAAATCAAAAAGGTGTAAAATAATGCTATTCGAGACGATGAGTGGTGAAAGAAGAAGTTGAAGGACGATAAAAAAAAACCGTACCTTATGCGGGATTCGAACCCGCGTCCTAGTAGAGTCATACGCTTCGGACCATGCGCGCTAATCGCATGTGCCACCGCAGACGGCCAATTTTTCCTAGGTTCTTCTCAATCATAAAGCCACGCCGATGCTGGTCGTATAAGACAACCAACCCTGACATACTCAAGACTCTATTCTTGCTCACTTCGAATATAATATGATCGCTGAGGTAATATCTAGCGTTGCAAATCCAGATTACACGTCAAGTCACGTTACAAGTAAGTTACAACCCGGTCGAGCTATCTGCGGGGTCCCCTAGGAGCATCGTTCCCTGGCGTCTCCAGGATCAGGCATCCAGGAACAAGAGAGAACATCCTCCAGGATGTAAAGACGGTTGTTTGAGCTCGGGAATAATTTTTTACGATGCCAAATGTCAAATTTTAAACTTCAGCTAATTTCTTTAACATTCTGAATCACTTTTCGACCTCCAATTTTCGTCCCATAATTTGAAGTTTTCGGATGTTGTTTATAAAGGATAAGCGCAAGTTGCGATCATAGCACATTTTAACATTTTGAATAATTGTCTCCTATACAAGATTGGAAAATTACTTAAGATTATCTGTTTGGTGGTATATCTACTGTCCGTTTGTGTTAAAATTAAACACAATTTGGAAAATGTGCTCTGATCGCGCGATACACACATTCTTACTTAACATTTTGTTGCAAACCACAACCCGATAGGACACACGATAGATTTTCTAAGTGGTCTAGACTAAACCTCTGAATGTTGCGTCAAAGCCTGGTTTGCTCGAGCTCAGCCAACAGTCTTCATCCCTAAACCAACATAACTTGTACCTGTGAGAAGAAGTAATGCAAACCCATGCCTTTGAGTTGTCAGACAAATCCCTTATTTCATGTGGGAACAATAAATATGTTCGTGAATTGTGGATTTACCTCGCGTTATGAAAAATGAAAGTGGGGAGAATTCTTGTATTATTTTAGGTAGGACAGAATGTGTTAAACAAAGATGGTCAAAAAGTAAAACATTACTTAACAAATAATTTTTGTGGCAAGCCAAATCATGCCCTTCTTCAGGTGTCTAGCTATAGGTATGTTGCGTATAGGACAATTTGGAAGGATGTCCGAGGGCTGTTGAAGAGGACTTAATCCCTTGCATTCGCATTAACGACTGAGGAAAACCTCGGAAAAAAACTTCAGTCAGGATTGCCGTCTCGACGGGATTTGAATCCGGGACCTCCCGAATCAGTGTCGCGCGCTAAGCGCTCGAGCCAACACTGTCGGTACTTTGCTGATAGGAGTTCAAAATACCGATCATCTATAATTTTACTTATGGTGATAAATTGCTGGTTTGGTAATGCAATAAATCTTCTACTTGTAGAAGTAGGTACCAACGTTTTAAAATCTTGCCAGTTTAAAGTGAAATATATTAAAATAAAGTACTAAATGATATAAATATGTTTGCAATTTGTGAGGTTGTAAAATATCATAACATATATGAAATAAGTTTGATTTTCGCAAACGTAGTGGCCTAGTAACTTCTATGCTTGTTTTATGGATACTCTTCAGAAAACAGAATTTATAAATTTGATTGTAACCGCGGAACAGTCAGCGTTTAGTTAGTAATTTAAATTCAAGAACAAATAAAGTTTACAGTCAGCAATATAATTTTGAAGCATAAAATTCTGTAAGATCTGCAGTTTATCTGCTTCATAAATCTCTAAGTTAGCTCCATAAGAAATCAATCTGGTGTGTCCTCGATGATGATGCTAATAAAGAACACCCCCTTGGGCAATGAGGCAATTTTTCCCCCGGCGAAGGCACACTTTGCGCGGACAAATAGCGTTTCGGTGAAAAATGGCGTCGATCAGTTATCCCTATCGCAGATTTGACGTTTACAGGCAGATTTTTGTGAAAAATTAGAGTTTTTATGGGTTTCATGTTACAATGTCACAGATTTTATACGGTTTGTGTTGCGTATAGTATTTCACAGCCATTACTTCCAACAGAATCCACTGTTGGAAGACGTCATCAACCTACATAATATACATTTCATGTTTGAATTTTATGCCCGTTGAAATTTGTCAAATTTTAGCTCCCAGTTTTTTGTACAAGTGGTGTCATTTCTTTTTAAAACGTATAACATATTAGTACAATTTACATTGCATTGAAGAAAATGGTTCAGTGAAAATTTGCAAATATCAGAAACAGGTGGTTTCGTAACTAGTGATTCTGATATTCTTTCATAAGCCTAAAACCCATTCCCATCCAAACCTTAAAATAGTGGTGTGCGGGTACCCGTAATTTTTGGTCTCCAAATACTCGACCCAACAACAAAAAAAATGTACACGATTTCGGGTAACAAATAAAATATTTATTGGAAATGGTGGAGGTGCCGGTCCAGGATTTATATACTTTCTTGGTGGAGGTGCCGGTCCAGACAATTTTAATTTTTGCTTAAATTCTACAAAACGCCATTCAATTAGAAGTAAAGACAGAAAATTAATTGGAAGAAAAACATAATGTTAGATTCTTCTCAATAAAATTCAATGTCTGTGTTTATATGCAGTATTAAGAGAATTAACTTTTCCCTACTTAACCCGACCCGACCCGACCCAACTGTCAGAACCTCTATCCGCACAGTAAATTCAATGGTGATAGTAATGTGGTGAAACCTGAGGGCTTATGCCATATTGTTGGACGTTACTACTTACGGAAGCATGAAACCCACTTAATTTTTTTCATTTTTATGTTACTTATTTTACTTATTTTACATTGTATTGTTGCGTTATATTTGTATTGTTATGATTTGGTAAATTGCACTTGTGGGATATTTTGTCCTGTTGTTATGTGGTTACAAATAAATAAATACATACAAAACGATTAATAAAAGTAATAATAGTGGTTAAAGCGTCCGCCCGATACCCTGGTTCAATTACCGGTTGAGATCGGATTTTTAATTTCTGAATAAAGCAAAATATAAAGTTTGTAAATGTTTTATTTTTACACCGACTTGTAACGAGTGTGTAAGTTGCCTGCAATCATAAATACAATCATGGTCAAACATTAGATTTTAGATTAAATAGAGCGCATTAAACTAGTAACTGATTTTACAACAGAGTATAATGTTAAAATTTAAATAATTAGTGGTATATCTTTTTACTCTCACATAAACCATTTTCTATTTTTTTCTGCAACGTATACAATGCCGGTATTTCTAGGTACTATGGATGCGTAATGTTTGTGGTTAACATACGCATGAAAGTAATGTACTGTAAAATGTGTACAGTGTGCATGGTTTATACAGGCGGATCAAATATCCCACCTAAGTACTAGTATAGACCAAGAATTACGTTACGTTGCATTGTTGTCGAAGCGTTTTTGAACCACATCATTCCATTTAAACGTTTTTCTGCGTTCTACGCAATAACGCCAAATGGATATACATGTTTAAATATCCGAATTTAAAATACATGCGACATGGAGTTCAGATACAAATTTAAACGGCTGCCTGAAAGCACTGATATTTACAAGCTATTGACAGATGGTGTCGGGGCATTTATCGAGAAATGATTTAGCATCAACATGACAGAAAAAAAACATTCTGAAGAGTTTAGACTTTGGACTTCAATAGAAAGTTCAATATAAAGTAGAATTTCACATACTTTTTCTGGCTGTAATCCAATAATAATTGATAATTTATGAGCATTGGGCTGGCCGTTCATATATCATTTTTGGACAAATATATGATAAATGATATAGAGAATTTAAACGCTTCCCGATTTAGAAAAAGGTCCTGCGCTCAAGAAATCTTGCTAATATCGGAATACTAAAATAAATGTTATTGCAATGCCAAAAAATGCATTTACAACAGTTTACATTACTATTAATTTACTAATAAGAGAATATGTTGAAAGAGGATTAGTTACCTTTTTTGACATTTTGTACAATACCAAATGTAAGTTTTTCCTTTTTTTATGGTGTTTGGTTAATTTAAATTAGGTTTACATCTACAGAAAAATATTTATTTTTTTCTCCTGCAATACCAACACAGGTACTTTTTAAATGGTATGTTAAAATGTTTACAAAAACTGACTTAAATCACAAAATAAATACCGAAATAAATTCGTATTAGAGTCTAGCCAGTTAGTCAATTACTTGATTTTAAAGGCGAAAACTTCACTTAAAGCAGGCTGAGTTATCTCTGTCGACGCAGATACCATCGCCGAGCGGACAATGGTTAACCAGAGATTGATAAATAGGAAATGCACATCACATGGTTGGACACGATCCACGAGCTAATTCGAGACAACAGCAGAATGTATTATTTGCCACGTCAATAGGATGCCTACAAAGTTATCTTTTTACGTACGCAAACCAAGATTTAATGGGCATAAGTCCACCTCAGAAGTTAACGTGATATACCTGTAGCATGATTCGAACCCGGGACCTTCTGGATTAAAAGCAGGGAACCACCCGACTAACAATTGTCACACATGCATAAAAATACATTATTCTGTTTCGCCTCCATACTTTAATTATTTTCTCAACTGAAACTAACATGACAAGAAAAACGAGATAAAATCTGTGTCATAAAATGTGAAACCTCGATCATATCAAAATGTAATTTATTTTCGTGTTTTTCTCGAACCGTGTTTAGTTTCCCGTGCAACAACGTGACACAGTTTAGCTAGGAGCTAAATGCACTCCAACACACGGGATAATGCACCCAAAACTTCCAGAGTGGAAGAAACGAACAAAACTCTCCTGTCCGAAGTTATTTTCGTTTCCTCGTTGTGTAATTACACGATATGCCGGAAGAAAACTCCAGAGATTAATCGTGCCGGTTTAGAGGCTGAGATTCCAATTTTCTCACTCTTCCAATTCCATGCCCTGATCACTGAACTAAATTCAAAAGCATAATCAAGCTTTAACTCTGTTAGTTGAAGATGTATTTTTCTATCTGTTGATGTGCTCATTTTTATTTCACACTTGAAAAGAACACGAGCGTTGTAAGTCAGATAATCTTATATTAAACTATTAACCCCCTCCCCCCCCCCCCCCCTTAATCTTAGCCACACAGAAGTAACGAATCGGACATACACAGAACGCATATACGAGTCGGCATAGACTTATTGAGGACAGGTAAACTGCATTTGCAATTAACAGTCCTGGTTATTTGCAAGTATACGTAATAAATGAAGACGATGCAGCAATGCCGCACTAAGTCAGTAGCTGTTTGTCCTAAAGAGAGCGTAAATAAAAATAAAGAACATACACACAAAACACACAAACAAGATACATCCGAACTATTTTTCTCGGGAGATAAATATTATAAGTATTTGCTACGTCACTCAAAACGCTAATTTATATTTCTCAAGAAAAATATCACTAATATTTTCACGACAGTCTGGATTAGCGAGTCCGTGGAAGTGGATTCTGACATGTTTACTGGTATCGTAATATTTCCTCTTGTAGATAACTTTGGGGCAATGCTTAGGTATTGCGTTTTAATTAACTCGCTAAAAAGACTCCAAAATCTACTATTTTCCTTTAATGGATTAGGATTTGATTTAAAGACAAAATGCGTTTTGTTTTGTTTTTTTTGTATACAATTTTCAAATAAATATTTTGTTATGAAATCGGTAGACTGGTAATAAACATCGAATTTACGAATTTACAATATGTTGCGTTTGGGGGGGGGGGGGGGATGAAGTGAAACAATTAAAGTGATCTCTGGCCACATTTAGCATTGCCCCAAAGTAAATATACCTGGTCTGCAAGACGTGGCACGTGGCGCCCAAGGCCAGGGGACTCCCCCATGCATCCTCACGCTACGACTTATCAATGGAGTCGCTTTGTCTCCGAGTCTCGCCCAAGGCTCTACCTACTCTCTCTACTCTACGAGTCGAGTTGGTTGTTTGTGTGTCCATGTATTCTTGTTAGTTATCGTTATAATAGATGGGTCGCTCTTTGTGGAATTGCGTCTTAGACGTAACGAAGAGTAAGGTGGTCTAGGCGGTAGAGATACAAGGACGCAGCCGCTAGACGGATCGACGAGGGGAGATAGAATATGTGTTCACTACAACTCAATCTATTAAGCTGGTTATTACAACAGTACAGGCAAGTACGTTGCACTTTTCATTAAATATAACCAGGTACAATGATTTTTTTAAACATTTAGTACGAATATATTGTCCTTCTTTTCATATCAGATTGTATAACTAAATAGAATAGACGATAAAAACAAAATAAAAAAATAAAAACCTCCATATTCAGTAGCAATATTCGCATATTCGATGCTTTCCATGTAAAATGTAACTTACTTATTCTAAATATTTTCCAAACTCGACCCAAAATTTAATTAAGTTTCATTTTCAAAAACTATTAATAGAGTGAGAAGATCCCCTAATATTCAATCTGTATGTGCATGTGTGACGTCTTGAAAACCGAACATGACCTACGATTACCATGCGTTTGTGTTAGACTTTGCCTTTCAATATATCGTAGATGATACATGATTATTTTGTCGACCCTGGAGGCATTTAGCTTGCCTGCTTATTTACGGTTATACTGATTCCGGTGATTGTAAAATATTACAATTTAGATAATTATTATCATATTAATATACAATGTTATTATATTTATTTGAGAATTGATTTAGTGGTGCTTTTGTCTTTCTTCAATTCTAAAAAAAATTACCTACTTTTTGTTTTTGCTTCCTAGGTTGACATAAAAATAGCTGAACCGACATAAATCATGAGTTGGTTGTTGAACTTTCTTTCTGGTGCTAAACAATGTGAAAATAATGAACACAAGCCACCCAACTGAAACACTATTTGTCAAAGATAGAACCATAAATTTAGAAATAACGGAAAGTAGTTTCACTTTAAACCCAGCTATATCTGAGCAATACATTGCTTTAATTTTATTCCACATGAATGAGAATTCTTGAAAATATAACAGAGTATGTCAAAATAAACAGTTCTCCGAAAATACTCACAAAATAGTACTTTTGAATATTTCATTGCACCTACTTAAAAAAATCAATCACGGTATATCACTTACGTATCTCGTTATATTCAGACCTAAAATGATGTTTATTTTTATTGCATTATGTAACAAAATATCTCTTTTTCTAAACTTTTGTTGCCGTAAAGTTATAATAGTAGTATACGTTTTTTATAGCATTTAAATTTAAATATTTATCAGAATTGCAAATTTGCATTTTTTTAGCATTAATTTTCTTTTCACCAAACTCAAAATTGTAGGTGTTTAACACTTCTTATTGTAAATGAATGATTATATTTGTTTTCATTCATATGTCACAAAAAGCTAGAATACATTGTAACTCAGTTCTCAAACAATAGTGAATAAAAAAAAAAACACTATTTTGTAAAATAGACATATTGTAGCAAATAACTAAACGGTTTTAAAAACGTATTCTAATAATTAGTTATGAAAAGTTCATGAGATCATTGCCCCTATGTAAAAAAAATCAATCACGGTATATCACTTACGTATCTCGTTATATTCAGACCTAAAATGATGTTTATTTTTATTGCATTATGTAACAAAATATCTCTTTTTCGAAACTTTTGTTGCGCTAAGTTTATAATATGTAGTGATACGTTTTTATAGCATTTAAATTTATAATATTTATCATAATTTTGTCCAATTTAGCATTTTTTAGCATTAATTTTTTCTTTTCACCAAAACTCAAAATTGTAGGGTGTTTCTTACACTTCTTATCGTAAATGATGAATTATATGAACGTTTCAATTCAATATAGTCACACAAAACGCTAGAATACATTGCTAAACTAGTTCTCAATACAATAGGTACAAAAAAAAACATTATTTTTAGTAAAATCAGCATCTTGTAGCACCAAAAACCTAAAACGGTTTTAAAAAACGTATCTCTAATAATATGTTATGAAAAGTTCATGAAGATCATTGCCCCTAATGTAAAAATACAATTTTCAATCACCGTCTGTCCACTAACGTATCCATACCTAAGTGATGGGTGTTTTAAAAGCTCAAGGTTATTCTTGTACCGCCCTTGGGTCGAGTCAAAGTCATCTCGTCTAGTCAGACGGCTTTTAGTTTTAGCTACAGCGACATCAAACAGCTCTCACCAGGGGTCAAGACGTGTTATTCTTGGGGTATCTCTCACATCAACAGAGTTTTTGTTTTAAAGTTGGTAGCCCATTATCTATTTGTGTTTAAGCCGTGATGATCGGCCACATCTTTCTGAGGTTAAGTCGGGACATCGACAGGACTTAGCTTAATGCCCTCATTATATAGAAAGTTTGAGATGCGAATGAAATATGTTAGTGTGTTGACACCAAAGTTAAGGGAAGAACATTACAAAGAAGAATCAGATAATATGGTTTGCATGAGGTGCTGACATGGACTTCCGGAAAGAGTTTACCGATATTCGTTGAAGTCGACTATTCGAGATGATAATGATGATGAAATTTTACTCATAGAAAGGCGACATAAATTGGATTAGCTCAGTAAACCATTTACGACCTTTTATTCAATCTAAGTTAAATAAAATTTAACATTTAGATTCAAGAAAAAATATAAAAATTAACAAACAAGATTTGCACGGTTAATGTCGACGTTTGCCACTATAAGTTTCACTATTATGGATAAAAACCCAAGCAAGACCTCCGATTGGCATGCTTTTATTTGTTGTCATTGCCCTTCAACAAGAATGATAAACAATGGTTTTGGTGACCCTGGGAGTGACAAGGGCTGGCTGGCGTCACCTCAAAATAATACAAATACCCGGCACCTCCACCAAAAATTGATTGTACAATAGAAAGGAATGTATTATTGGATGAGCGAAGCGAAGACTTCAATTTCACTGACCCCCAAAAAATTTAGCTCGGTTGTTTTTTTGTTTGTTTGTTTTTTGTTTTTTTTTTTTGTTTGTTTTTTTGTCTGTTTGTTCGCACGATTCCGGGCAAACGGCATATGCGACTTGATGAAAATTGAAGGGACCTTCGAATCTCTGAACTTAGACGTGCCACGTTTTTGGGTACAATCGAAGAAATATTTCTCATGAATATCGCACTTTTACCATTTTTTTCGATTTTTAGTGCGATATTTTCGAGACATTTGGGCCGATTCTGACCAAACGGGTAGGCTACAACGTTCATATTTCACATGGAAATTAAGGTAATGGTGATGTATTGCTTTCTGAAAGAAAAAGTTGAAAAAGTTAGCCAGAATCTATAGAAATAAAGCTTTTAATATAAGTTTTTTGACTTTTGTGCGATATTTCGTGCCATTTGGTCAATTCTGACCAAACGGGTGAGGCTACAACGTTTATAATTCACATGGACATTAAGGTAATGGTGAGTATTGCTTTCTGAAAGAAAAAGTTGGAAAAGTTAGTCAGAATCTATAGAAATAAAGCTTTAATATAAGTTTTTGACTTTTTGTGCGATATTTTCGTGCCATTTGGGCCAATTCTGACCAAACGGGTTGGCCTTCAACGTTCATATTATACATGGACATTAAGGTTATGGTGATGTAGTACCTTTTAAAGAAAAAGTTGAAAACGTTAGCCAGAATCCATAGAAATAAAGCTTTTAATATAAGTTTTTACGGTAATATACCAATTGACAGGTAACAAAAGAATTTGACAACAATCACTTAGGTAGCAAAACAAAGCACTTGCAAAGTAAAGATATCCACGCAAACTAAAAACTTTAAAAAGCTCATCCATCAACGCGGCGGGACTTTAGCGTTTTCCTAGTATAGTTTGTATTACTTTTGACGATCTGTTGCTTTAAGAAGCTTTAATGGCCTACTTCTGTAGTACTCTTGTACCTACACCATGGTATGCAAACTATATTAATTGGTTTTGATTGGTCCAGATGGAAACATCACCCACAGAAGCAAACTCCTAGCCATCTGTCATCACAGGTTTAAAACTACTCGCTCTCGTCTGTTTGGAAACCACTCATACTAGAATGTCTACATATCTTATTGATCAAACCCTTGGAACACACCCAAGCGGTATAAAATATGTAAGTATGCTAGGTACTCTAGATGTCACCGAAGAATAACGTCTTGGAAAACTTCGAATTATTTGTAAGATCTACGGTTTGATTGTGCTTTAGAAGTATTCTCTGAATAAACCAGGGATGTACGAACAATGAAAGTGATTTAATTTATTCGGTAATTACGACATATATGTATGAATATTTAACAAATGAACGTTGTTTCAACTGTTTATGTATCTTCTTTAGATAAACAAAGTTTTATGCTTCAGAGACAAAAGTATCAAAGTAATAATTGCGGAGGTTTCGATGTTTTCGAATATAATGTTGGTCCACTCAGTATTTTAGTTGGCGAAGGAAGTACACTTACACCATACTTAAATTGATTAAATACAACATTTTTGTAAACACGTCACATTTTTATAATAAATGTAACTAGGTTAATTGCTTTTGATGATGAAAAAGATGAAGAAAAATACTTATTTTGGCAGATACCAAGAATGTAACTATGCAACTCACAGTCAGAGCTGTCTCTGATGCAAACTTGAATTGGAAATAAAGAATTTCTATAAAATAATAAATTTTGTTAATTTTAGAATGGATTCGCTCTGTGTTTGGTGCCACTTTTTTAGAAGTTAACCATGCAATCTTGAAGTGATCAAGTCATTTATCGATTTAGGTAAAGAATACTATGAGTTATGTTATTTGATACTAAAAATCCTGAACGGTAAAAAAGACACGTTTGTAGATTTAAAATGAATAAAGATATTTGTTATATTTTTCTCATTATTCGTTGTGGGTAATGACCATGGTAATGTTTCATGTATGTCATTGTAACAATGTATTTTTCATTATTATATTGCATTTATGTATTAAATTAACTTGTGGGGTATTATTTACTACAATTCAGAAATTAAAAAAGTCCGCCCCGACCGGGAATCGAACCACGGATCTCTTGCATTCCAGACAGGCGTCTTAACCACTAGACCATCAGGAAGGGTACATTTTAAGCTCTGAATTGTAGTTGCATTATACATCTGAATGGATAATAAAATAACTTGTGGGGGTTACTTCTTGAAAAGTAATGTGCTAAGAATGAAAAAATGCAACAAACTGTTAAAATATATCTCGTGGAATAGATAGAGCTGGTTACATAGATAGAAATAAAGCTTCTTCTATGTTTCATTTTGTGCTTAGATTATCAATTATCAATAGATTATCAATGCAATATTTCAACAATTTCAATTGAGTTGATTTAAAACATTGTAAATACAATTTGATGGGTCAGATGACAGTTCAAACCTAATGAAAAGATCTCTTCTCCTCGTAATATGTTGTTTTAGACACAGCCCCCAATGTTTCTTGATACGCGAAGCAGTCGTTTAGACCCACAACTAGGAACTACGAGAGAGCTTGGTGTGTGATAAGTTACACTCCATCCTTTAGTTTCAAGCATCGTTAGATTTTACGAACAGGCGCCATTTTGTTTATTGCATGCTGCAGTTGCTGGAAGATTAGGACTTCAACATGAGTTATGGGAAGATCGGGTACAATGTGTAAAGAAGCAAAACGTTTATACATACGCACGCACATTCATCCAGTGCCCGTAGTCCAATGTTGATAACTCGTCGAAAATAATTTTATTATCAAACAACTTTTAAATATTGTTTAGCGTTTTGTAGTTTTTGTTTGAATCTAGCTCGTTGAGATGATTTCTATACAATAATATACAAGTACAATAATTGAAAGAATGTTTTTGTGTGTTAATTATTGTTTAACTCAGACATTGTGTGAATGGATGTATGAAGCTCAGTCGTTAAGTTTATACCTAAGTATTATTTTATAATATGTTTTGAGAAGTACATATTACGACGAAAAAATAAATTGGACATTAAACAATGTTATTATAGTATTTTATTATCATAAACAAATAATATATTGGTTACAAATTTTAAAAGTTCTGTTTTTAAAGGTTTCTTTTCACGTGCTCTTTTAGTTGGTCATCGTACACAGCCATTCGCCAATTCTCTAAGTATGTTGTTGATTAGTACACAGTGGTGTGTGTGTGCATTTTTTAGATTTCATTTCTTGTTCAAGATAACTGAAAAGTTATCAAAATATAAGTATCTTAATACTTACATTTAAAAAAAAGTATTACATGTTCAATTATTTATAACTTTTATCGACATTTTGCCATTTAAAAAGTTGCAATTTTTCTCTCAAACTAATGCAAGCACATTAAGTGATTGCTACACGAAATGTTCCCCCTAGTTGTTGGAGTACGTGTGATTTCATTCCCTGTATATCGCACTATCATTACCCAATGCAACGAAAACACCCACTAATTACCGTTTACCAAACAGCTTTGATCGTTCTGGCGCTGTGCACTGATGCAGTTTGTTAGTTGTAGCCAGCTGATAGCACACAATCCCTGATAGAAAGTGTTGGGGCGTGAGAAAACTCGTTGTTATTTGTGGAGACTGTGATTGTGTTTAGTTCAAAGGGAGCACGTTCACTATTATCACAATCAAAACACATCATGTTCACGTGAACTTAACACGAGTTCGAGATACTTATGTACTTGATAAAGTATTTCTGTACGCTGTATCTACAACCATTAAGTATAGAACGTGGGTACCAATGAAAGTAGAGATTGCAGGACGCAAACTAAACAAATCTTTCTTTACATTGTTGAATAATTATTACAAAGAAAATATTCTTGGGGGCTGGCCCCACCCCTTTAACCCCCAGGTTCACAAACATATTCTGTATTATCCTTGTTCAAGGGAAATTTCGATTTTCCAACATATGTTTTCTATAATAAATGTGATAATTAATTTAATTAATTTGAACCAAATGAAATGAATTATGTTCAGCGTACAAAATCAACTCAATGTTTATTTATAGCCAAATTGTTCTTAAGTTTAAGAAAAAAGAAAACTTTGTGAATAAACATATCGGAAGAAACGCTGAGCCCTGTAACCTTGAAAAAAATTGTTTCGTTCCCTAGATATCGGTGTGAAGAACACCACTCAACCCGCCATAGTTATCTGTATTATCTAACAGTGTTTCGGATATATAAATACTGAATTAATCTTTCTAGCTGTAATTTGTTATGTTAGCATTGTAAATGACAAGTGTTTGAGTCATCCTACAGATTCACGGTCAATGCTGGGGCGGTATTTGGAGACGGTCCAAACAAAATGCTAATCGTCGAGCTAAATAAAACCTACACAGCTTCGCTCTAGCTCACGATACACTTTATACAATAACGAAGCGTTTTGCGTGCAGTGGTTCCAATATTCTTTTAACCATACGCTCGTGACTGACTTTTGTTGCTTAACGTCGCATGGTAATGCACTGAGACAATTCGAGACGATGACTGGTGATAGATGACGATGAACGACGATTACAAAAAAAACATGCCTTATGCGGGATTCGAACCCACGTCCTCGTCAAGCCGGACCAGCCCCCTAACCGTATGTACCACCACATAATCATAAATATTATCATATGTTGCATGGGACGCATGCCAGATCCTACACTAAAGTAAGTGGATAACAATTTAACATAGGTACAAATCGCTTCGTGTAGTTATTAATTTTAATTTATTAAGGAGCCAAATATACCCTTTCTGAGTTTCTCTCCGTCCATCCGTCCGTCCGTCCGTCCGTCTGTGCGTTGTGTCACGCGTCACGATAAGAAGCGAATATGACCTTCTGTTGGCATTGCCCTTCACAAAAGAATGATACATAATGTGTTTGATGACTCTTGGTGATAGGTGGTGGGTGGTGGGGGGTGGGGGGTTATACTCTCAAATATGAAAGTAATTACTCGTTGTAGCTACTGAGTGGGTAGGCTCTAAATACAAATAAGTTAATTAATTTACTAACTGATCCAGCTCTTCAGATGTAAAGTAAAGTAAACATTACCAACATCGAGACTTCACTCCCAAACCGCGCAGTTTGTCAAGTTGCCTAACCTTCTTGGTTCTATATTCCAGCCAGGCCGGACATGATTAATTACTTGATCCATAAGATGACACTCTTGACGTGCGCTACTACGCATGACATTCCTCCTAGCTTAGTTACACGTGGATTTCAAAACCATTTCCGGGAATTCCAATCTAGGTTTGTAGGTTGAAGTTTTGTTTTTTAAAATTTTATAAGCTTTCCGAAATTACTTATTCTATTTCATAGAATTTGTCCAAGAGCTTAAATTTTATCCCTATTCTAAGTTCTGAAGCATATTTCCGATTGTATAGCCAGCATTATCTTCCAAGAACACTTTGTTTGGCCGGGTGAAGATTTGGCAACGTTGTTTGTTACAAATTCTAAATCGCATAAGAATCCCTAATGGGCCGTTTAGAAAACTTTCTGCAAGAAACGCGTAGGATGATGTCGGCGATATTTTCACAGTTCTTGGACGATCAATCATATTAAACACAACACATTTTAAAGTGAAATATGTTCTATTTATATTCAAAACTTGGGCGTTCTACCAAGTTTTTTAAAGACGAAGAAAATAATGTTACTTTGACGACAGCTCAAACGTTTAGGCGAACAGTGAATGGAAGAATGGAAGAGAGACATTTCACACTGCGAGGGACCTACATTATATGATATGAATGAAGTATTTAAGCATTTTTATAAATGTATTTTTTTGAAAATGGTTAATAATGGTGTTGGTAAATGATCACAACGGTATAATTTCCCGTAAATGCAAAATCGCGACATTTCCGTTCAATCTTCCGAGGTGCATTGTAAAATCGAAAAGCGTACATTGTGAGGTTCAATACCCCAATATCCGAATATAAACACGAATAAATTTATTTATTTTACACAAATGTTTTTATTTTTCTCAATAATTAAATATTTTCTTGAGTATCCTTATTTTATCGTCTGCTCCACCGTCCTCCACGCCCCAGCTATCCCCACTGCATTGTTTCACCCTTCTTCAAGTTGATTTGATTTATATATTTTCTTTACAATTTCCAGCTTGGCCAATAAATCATATAATTTTATTTTACTGGTTTGTTCAAGATTTTTGTGTGTTAAGGTGTACGCGGACTTTCCATCTTTAAAATTGACGATCCATTCAAGTTAAAGTAGTAGAATAATAGTTTGCTATGGTCAGATTTGTATAATATCAGTCGAAAGTCAACATATTATTAAAATTAAAGGTGACAACATGATATTTACCACTACAACTTATCTCGACTTAACTTTTAATCAAATGTGGCTGCCGATTGTTGTTCATATCCTTGTTGTGTTATTTATCCATAGCGAGAACAAATTATCAAGCAAGGCAAAAGTGAATGAAGTGGTTGATATAAATAAATCGTAAACCTTCTTACGAATTCTTTTTATCTTCCAGTGTACGAACATGAATTTTGATCACTCAATACAAATTTCATTTCATTCTGAATTTCATTTCCCGGTAGCAAATTACTTTCTGTGCGGATATTAATACACATTTCCGTGTACGAAACGAACGTCTAAGTATAATGACGTTACGTATTGCTAAAGTTTAAGTAATTACAACTCTTCAATGTTTATTTGTCTTTGAAGTGAAACTTGGAAACAGTTATTCTGTGCATAGGTTTACAAATTATTTACATTCTCTATTTATTCAACACTTCGTGTGCAACGAGTGTTGAAACACCAAGAGAATCCGGTAATCCACGACTGTGTTTATATCTTTGAGAAGCTGCTCGTTGCTAAGATATAATTACACTCAAATAATTCTCGGTACGAGGTATCGTACACCAAGAACCATGATATGCATTTCCCTTAATTTTCGTTGCTTTTGTTGTCTCATTTTCTAATTGTTTATAATCATGTATTTCAAAAAGATATTTTTAAGTTACTTTACATTAAATAATGGATGGGCGAAACTGATGGGAGGTGTCTGGTAATCAAGGAAAACTGATAGGTAGGTTTACTTCTTGATTGAACTCAAATTTTTATAAACTGCGCACATTAATTCGATGAAATTCGAAATTTTATTTGAATTTGAAATTTGAATTGAATAAACAGCTATTTAAACGTAGTTTTCTAACTAAAACAACAGTATTATTTAACAAATATAAAAATCAAAAACTAATAGTTTAATTCTTGAGCAATCAATGACCAAAAAGAATAACTCAAAATAAATAAAATATTTTCAACAAAACACACACGCCACATTACAACATGACACATGTCCCAAAAGTGCATTTTACCAAACATTTACATAAAAATGTAATAACCATTACAAATGCAATTGCTCACAATTGCACATTTTCCCAGGATAATTTGCAACATATTATTTCAAACTACGACCGGACGAGCTATAAATAAAATTTATAGAACAGAGACCGTAGAGTTTTGAAACTACATCACTCTGTTTCAATAATAAGAGTAAAGTCTTCCATCTCTCTCATCTTAACGTGTTCGATAGCCTCCTGTTAGGTTGCCCGCCCTGTTAACCGTCTGAACCGCCACATCGGTGAGAAGTGTTAGTGTTGGCAATACTGTACCTCATACCAACCCATCTCTTTCCGAAGAATGACAAACGAGCGACTACACGTTTTATTTGATTTTTACGTCAGTCAAGGTATTTAGGGTGTGTCCTAGAATTCGAGTTCTTGAAATACATTGACCAGGTGTTCCCCAAGGTATGTATCTCGGGCCAATATTATTCACAACATGCCAATCAGCCGGTTGTTTGAGCTGTCAAGTTGTATGTAAACACAAATTGCACCTAGAGATTTGAATACGTGAAATATGTGACGTTTGTTGATTTTAAGTGTTTTTATCCTCAAATATAGAGATAAATATCGTAGTTACTTCTCGCCAAAACAGTGAATGGTGCAGGGAGTGTTATTGCCAACAGAACGGGTAATAACTCATAATAAACATCATCGATTATCATGTTGTCGACATGTTATAGTATTAAACCCGAGACTGTGAATATGAAGTCAGTTATTATCGAATATTTACTTTTGCAATGTGCAGTACCGGACGAATTATTTACTTTTGGACCTAAAGTAAGATTTTGAAGACACTTTCATTCTAATTACGAAAAATAATTGATGTTATACTTGTTAGTTTCCTATGCTATTTATAAATATAAAAGTAACAATCCACAATTTAAAAAATTGCTTCAATTAAATCTTCATAAACCCTCCAAATTCTATATTATGAAGTTTTGAATTTAAATGTTTGAGTGTTACTTTACAATTAGTTACTACGCTATTTAGCCACATGAAGATGGGGGTGGGGGGCGGCGGCCAGTGCTCGCCTCTTACTTTCGGGGAGTTAATTACTCCCTTCGATAAATGGTGAAATCTCGGGATGATGGAGAATTGGGCCTAGCAACCATCTTATTTTCTTGGCTCCTAGATAGTCAGATAAATACTGTACCACATTTTACCTGGGCCCAGATGTGGAAATGATAGAAGTACATTCAACTCTTATATTCTAGTCTGTACGAGAAAAAACGATAACCGCTATCTATACCTTATGAAAAACGGAACATCTTTTATAATAAAACACGAAATATGTTTTGTACAAAGTTTCATCATTTTATATGAAAATGTGAACATATTAAATTTCATCTTCCCAATAAAAAAGTATTGGTAAAACATGAACTAATAAAACTGATAATACCAATACTCGTGGACTACTCAAGATATTTTTGAAATTTCATTTGCCAAACTTTCATCAACTTTAAAAACGTTACCTTTTCTCGGGAAAAGTAATCAAGTTTTTGTAGGTTGTCCGATTTCTAGGAACGACCTTGCACACACAGTAATATCTTCTTCTGTGTGGAATATTGAAACGGAAATAAGAAATTTTTACCTATAACATGTTAATATAGCTAATACATTTCATTCCAGGAAATAATATCGATTTCAACCATACCTGGTAACCCACATTCAATTATTACAACCGTACATGAGAACATATTAACTCGGGTGCGATGATGTTGTAGTAAATGAATTAGTCTCACTTCGCTCAGCACTAAACGTTTCACCTTGAGACCGTTTCATTTGTGATGTCTGTGATGTGTTTATTTGAAAAGCAGATCTCGGTCTTGACTGATGCACGCGATGGGCTTCAAATAGGTCCCGTGTGAAGAAGAGGCAGGAAATTGACTGTTTTGTTAGGAAAGAAGATTTATAGCTTAACATCTTAGAAACGTGTTGGTTGAGTGAGGGAGATATCGATGAGCAGGTAGTTTTTCTTTGGGTATTAAAAATTATTTTACTTCTTAATTGAGTTTGTATTGAAATTTCGAAAAAGTATATTAGCAGTTGTCACATTGCTCTTATACGGTAGGACTTCAGCTTCTAACCAACCATCGGAAACTTCTATAAAATTAAGGCAAAGGCAAAGGCAAAGGCAAAGGCAAAGGCAAAGGCAAAGGCAAAGGCAAAGGCAAAGGCAAAGGCAAAGGCAAAGGCAAAGGCAAAGGCAAAGGCAAAGGCAAAGGCAAGGGCACGGGCACGGGCACGGGCACGGGCACGGGCAGGGGCAGGGGCAGAGGCAGGGGCAGGGGCAGTGGCAGAGGCAGGGGCAGAGGCAGAGGCAGAGGCAGGGCAGAGGCAGAGGCGAAGACGAAGCTGTTTCAGATAGTCTCACCTCACACACACATGTTTTACTGTGGTGTTGACCCCCCTGGTCAGATCGATCTGAGCAATTGTATCTTTCTCTCTCTGTCTGTTAAGTCCACTAAGACGAGTGGGTTGGGCGTAATTAAATCATCCTCTCAACTTCCTCCCAGCTCCAGACGATACACACAGTTGTGATCGGGTTTCTTCCTTGCGCCGATCAAGGGGTGAACGGCCATTGTTGTGTCTGTTGACCTCGTGGCTGTATTTCCATATTTTTCTTTTATTCTATTCGATTAAAGAACCGATTTACAAAGAAAAAAGATAAATACAAATACTGATTGTGCACACCTTAACTTAACGCTTTAACTATTAACACTAATTGGAAACTACATAAATTTGATTTAAATACTTAAAACTACTGCACAATTCAATAATAGAAATACGATTTAATTTTCCAATTTCTATTACATTTCCACTTCTTCTCAAGTCATTTTCCACCAAATACTTACAAAACAAGCGCAGGTACGGGAGAACACAAAGTAGGGAGCGAAGCTACTTTTTCAACAGAGTAATGATCATGATCTGTAGAACTATAATACACTACTCAAGATAAAAACAGAGATAACGATATTTCAAAGGTTAATCTACCTTCTTCATCAGGTTTTTTATGAGAGTTGAAAAAACATGACAACTCAATGGGCTGCACAACAAACAAACACTGCTAACTACAAGTAAAACCGAAGTGCATCTAAGAAACATATAATAATAATATGTGGTTGGTGATGAAAAAGGTTAAATAGACTTTGAAATATCGTTATCTCTTATTAAAAATGAAACTATAAAACAGGTTATAACGTTGTTAATAAAAATTATTGGACTTTGCACTGTTATCAATATTTTTATTTCAAATTTTTATTTAAAAATTTCTTTAATAACAGTGGATAGTCCAATGATTTTTTTTATCGTAATCTCTGTTTTTATTTTGAGTAGTGTATAATCCTACAAATCATTATCATTAACCTGACCTTCTTTAAAATTGTTTAATTTTTTAAATATTAATCAACAGATTGTCGAAGAATAAACAATTAAATTAAATCTAGAGCTTTCAAATATTTGGTGGAGGTGCCGGGTATGGAAAACTCCCCTAAAAACAAATGTTAGCCCGGCACCTAGACTTCCCGGGTCACCAAACATTCTGCGTCGTCCTTGTTGAAGGTCAATGTCAACCCATAGCATGTCAATCGGAGGTCATGTTCGGTTTCTATCGTGGGACGTGACACGCACGGACGGACCCGGTGATACTTATACGGAAGTTGTGATCCCTAATATAGTGGTCCTTGTTTTTAATAACCTTTTCAACGGTTGATTATTTATTTTCTCCTAGATAACCGGTATAAACACACTAGCGCCAAGTAACTATACTCAACTATACATAACTAAACACACTAAAAATAGCCTTAACTAGAATAAATCTTAGTGAAAAAGTTTGATACCTATATGACACATTTTAAAAAACTTTTCATGTATCAAGTTGTCATCTGATTGATTTGCAATTTTGCATGGTTGTCAAGCAAGAATATAGCCACTTTTATATAATCCAATATTACTCAACTTTATTGTGGATTGGCCACAAATAAATTTCTAAATTTATGAATTGTGACTATTTTACAAAAGTCCAAAAGCAGAAAAATCATTTTCAATTATTTTGAATTTTTTGTGATTTTTCTTTTAATGTTCTTGTATAGACACCTGTGGCTACATGACCATCACATCTGTGCAAAATTTGGAATCAAGATGATAATTTCTGGCTCAAGGAAGTTATCCTGAAAAAAGTCACTGGCATTGCCGACTTTTCAACCTACTTGTAATACGAATAAATCATATTTTCTTGTAACTAAAAATAGGCTAAATGTACATTTTACATCAATCATCGCTTCACCTTACTATTATTACGTACAGTGTTTCAGGACAAGGTCTTAAAATTATATGTCTACATAGTCTAATTATATATTATGTAAAAATATTATTATACAGAAATATGATTTATGAGTGAGCATTCTATGTTCGTGACACCTATATTATTTACCCCATTTCCTTCTTAAAAATACGCGTGCTATATTTTTAGTGCGTGATTCCTTTAGGCACGCTCGGCAGTGAGCTGGTTTCGTTTACCTTAGTTCACGCCATGGTGTTTTAGTATACGCCAATTTCCAGTCTTAAAATAGCCTTGTATCAGACAATCTAAGCCTGCGTGCGCGATATAGGCTATTACAATTGAAGATTTGAATTCGAAAATAGAACAAATCCAGGATGTGGTGTTTGTTCCATTCGGTTTGCGTGATGCTTTAGAATATGTGACGTCACTTTTGTTATTGAAGAAGCGACGCATTGACTTCTGGGAATCTAGACGGCGTTTACTTAATTTAATTGTGCCAAGGGTATAGATTGTTTCTTAGTAAACTTAGTTTGTAAATGAAGATAAGCGTTAAGAGAATTATAAACATTTGTTATACGTTTTGCATTTTAACTCCGACATATGCTTAATTTGAAATGTATGATATATTAAATTAATTTATTATATTTGGTACACTCTGCTGCACAAGGTGAGCAGTCACCAACTGTGTTTAGAGCTTCCAACCTCCATTACATCAGCTTGTTTATGAGTAAGGAAACAAACAATGACAATTTGCTATTGTTTTTAACATTCTTCGTTGTAATTTTCTATGTCATACCTGTTTTTATTGTTACATAACAAGAATAAACAATAAATAAATAATAATGCAGAGAAAATGACCTGCAAAATATTTGACCTTAAATATTTTGTACAATGAGAAAAGCATAAAGTGAGAAAATTTTAAAATACATATTTAAAACAGAGCCATCAAACACAATTTAAATGTTTTTTGCCAAGAATAAACATTCAGAATAAACGGTGGCTATTTCATGAAGGTTCGTCTATTTCCAAAAAAACAAATTATGAATCCAGCCAATCTTACGTTATTATTGTATATTGACGCTGTCTATTGCGTATGACATTGAAGTTTATAATTAAAATATACCACATCATAATAACAACATTATACTATTTAGGGGTTAAGAAAATGTTTTCTGTAATTAGACGTATTGAAAATCCTACTCGTACACCATGGATTGACATACTCCATACACACACCTCAGTAAGATAATTCCATAACTTAATTGTTATCATTTGAGAAAGCCTTGTGCATTTACCCTTTACTTACAGATGTTGTTGAAACTCTGTGGATTGTAGAAGAAGGCAGTTGGAACGAAATTCCGTTTTATTAAAATTAATAACAAACACGCTACTACGAAGTTAGGAATGGACCCTATACTTAGCGGCGAACGAGATTAAACTTGCTTTTAACTCAATACCCGGCGATTCCCAACTGAAATGTCATTTCGCATCAAGATAAAGAATATCGGCCAGAAGTCACACCCCTAAATATTTGCATACTACTTTATCCTTGCTATGAGGATAGACTAGGCCCTACAGTAATAATTCGTAAGGTTAAAGGAAATTAACTACTGGTCTTCTAAAGATAATGATACATTTCTTACGATGTAACTAAATGATTTAATCGTAGATGCGGAATGTTATAAACTAATGGCAATTATCATAAACCTTAAAAACCAAACCATTGAACGATCTGAACAAGAGTATACTTTAAAACCAGCAGACTATAATTACCGTCAACAAAGAAGCTAAATATTGCAACCTATTAGGTTCTACTATTCATCCTTTTATATAATTACATTTCGTTTTTTAACACTTTTCTATATTCTGTTCATTTCAATATGTATGTATTTCTTTTAACATATTATATCTTAATGTTAATTGTATTGGGTCAGTGTCTGTGTACTTACGAAAAACACAATACGTGAATAAACTGATATTTGACTAAATTTTAGTAAATCCAACAGCTCTTAACATTTCTAGATTTGATTAGTCGGGAAACACTCCCGTAGGTGGAATTGTTAATATTTCTTATAATTCAGAAGTTAAAAAATCCATCCCAATCGGGGTTCTAAGGCGTCTACCTGGAATGTGAAAGACTCGGGTTCGAACCCCGATCGGGATGGATTTTTTTAACTTCTGAATTTTATTAAATATTAGCTCTTAACATAATGACACGTTTTCGTTCTAAAGTTAGAAGAGTTCATGTTTGCATTATACATATATATTCAAAACATTTAAGTGGATATAAATTATCTAATTATACCATGAAAACATTCCAATATAAGGTTTTGAATATAATGACATGTATAAAATACATGAAATAGAAATATACAAGCATTATTAATCTTTTGACATCAAATTCGTTAATGAGTAAATCAACTTTAAGCACTTTGACATGATTATTCCGAAGAAGAGATATTTTCAATAAAGGTTGAACACTTACTTTTGGAATCGCCCCGCTCATTGCTCTAGTACAAACTTAACAGTTTTCAACGACGTGTCTCGAATGTTTCAAACGACGTTCACAGTAACCAAATGAGTCTTTAAACTAATTAAACCGACCTATAATTTAAATTGAAGATAACAGGATATTGTCCCACCGTCTCAGAAGAGCTCCACTCGAAAACTGTTTGCTGAAAACCTCTCTTAAGAAAACGTAAAACCATTATTACAATATCGACACGTCTCGTATTTGCACGTGACCTGATTACATACAAAGTGTTCCTTGGTCTTTCATTATCGTAACGTTTAGTTCTATGTGTTGTGCAGAAAATAGTAAAACTTCTGATAATGACATGACACCTAATTTAATAAGGGAACGCCGCCAACATTATTAAAAGCTATAGCGAAACTAATGTTTTAATTTGCCATCTCTAGAACATATAAAAAGTGCAACAACCGTGTAATTCGTTTAAGTAGCAAGTAAACTCTTTTACGGTACTCAACAATGTTGTGTTAGAATGGTATCTAATAATGTTGGAAATTAATTTGGAAGTACCGTGCCTATGTAAGCATTTACCACCGATCTAAATATACTATAATTATTTGCACGCAAGTTTGACCTAGACATATTTTTCTTAATACGTTGTCGCCCTTATTCTACGAGCAATGAGCACATCTCTATTTTATAAATACTTCATTAATGTATTAAAATTTAATTGTTAGTTGATTTATTCATGCATATTATATTTTATAACTAGGCAACAATATGTAAATAATGTAGATTATCTACATTATCTAGCTTTATCGAAACTCACTTTAGAACTTCCAATACCAAAAGAGACCTACAGAGAGATATTTAGCTTGATTCGTTTAGGTCTACGGCGTCTGGAAATGAGATCCTTTCCAGAGATAATCTTATATTCAAACGTCATTTGTAAACAAATAGAAAATCAGTTTTTAATTTTTAAACACATGTTTTGTTGCTGGCTTTGTGGATCCGATTTTAATGCTTTATAGAACGCACAATAGTGTTGTTTTAGAACTTACTATAACACGTGATTATTATCGTAAAGCTTATGATAAGTATAGTTTTTATAAATTTTGTTTCAGATTCACAACTCGAGTCTGTGACAGTTGGTTCTATCACAACGATTTTGGAGGACACGATCGAAATAATTTCGATTTTTGTATTTTTGTGTTTTCGAGCATGCTCAGTTTTGAGTCCATATGTTCATAATAGCAAATGACGATTCGCATATCGGTTAAGTAGCCAGTCGAACAAGTAAGCGATGCTCTACCATGGTAAATACTTGACACGTTTTGTAGTTACCTGGATGGGCAGCATTTACAACGCACATCAACACCACACGAACAAAATATACAGGCAGGTGAGAAGCAGATTCGATTTCCAGGGAGAAATCAAAGGTTCCGCTACGTAAATGTTTATGTTCCCTGGGGAAACATTGGGAACAATACAGGATATATTTAGAACAGGTGGGGAAACCACTTGTCAAACATAGTACGCGAAACCACAAGAATATAGGTCCATTAACTTGGCCCCCCCACATTGGAATTTCCAAATAAAAACTTGTCCACGAAATGTGCTCGTTTTGTGCTGAAATGTGCCGTAGATAAATCGTTTTGAGCAGGTCACGTTTGGGGGCAATTGCAAAGTCAATGTGGGGGGGCCAAGTTAATGGCTAGCCCCCCACATTGGAATTTTCCAAAATGAAAATTTGCCACGAAAGTGCTCGTTTTTTGCTGAAAGTGCCGTAGTTAAATTTTGAGCAGGTTACGCGTGTTTGGGAAAATTGCAATAAATGTGGGGGGCCAAGTTAAAGGATAGCCCCCCCCCCCCAAACATAAAAATTTCAAATTAACACTTGTCCCGAAATGTGCCGTTGGTAATCTTTTTAAAGCGGGCACTTTGGGAGAAATTGCCAAGCATGTTGTTTTTTTTTGGGGAGGGGGCATGTTTTGGCCCAAAAAAAGTACTATTAAGTCCTTTTTTTAAAAATCACTGCTTTTAATGATGATGATGATTTGAATGCTTACGTATCATATTAATGCCCAAGTCTATTCGAGACTTAAAAAAAAAGGTGTTCAAAATAAAAAAAAAAAAAAGATGAGGGGTGCGGATGAGGGAAAAGGGACAATTAAAAACAACCCATGCCTTAGGGGGGTTTTCGAACACCGCCCCTAAGTATCATAACTTCAACCTGCGCCTAGGGCACAGGGACAATAAATTTAGGGATGAGGTAGCGGGTAGCGAGCGAAGCGAAGTTTCCCATTTCAACCTGGAGAAAAAAATCCGGAATCTTTTTTTTTTCCTTTTGTATTTTTGTGTGTCTGTTAACACGTTTCCCGGCAAACCGAACCCTTGAGATGAAATTTTAGGAGGCCCTTCAAAATCTCTGAACTTAAAAATGCACGTTTTTGAGGCAAACGGAAAAATTTTTTCAAAAAAAAACGAAATTTTTACGATTTTTTTCAAATTTTAAAAAATTTCTTTGACTTATAACTCCTACATGTTTTATCCGTTTGAAATGGATTTTTTCCCAAGAACCTTAATTTATAATTAAGATTTCGTGTAAAATTTAAGCGAAATCGAAAAAATATTTTCATAAAAAATCGAAATTTTACGATTTTTTTTTTTTTAAAAAAATTTCTTTGACTTATAAACACATACATGCTTTATCCTATTGTAATATTTTTTCATAAACCCTTATTGTATAAATTAAATAATCTGGAAAATTTGGCGAAAAGAAAAAAATTATTTCTTTAAAAAACGCAATTTTACTTTTTTTTTTTTTTTAAAAATTACAATTTATTAAAAAAATTAAATAAATTAAATTTAATTTTTTATTAATTTAAATTTTAAATTTTTTAAAAAATTCAACTTAGTAAGATTTTTCCCAGAAAAACAAAAAATCCGCAAACACAGGGCGCTCACACCAATTACCCATCCAAAACGCGGGGGGGATTAAGCTTTTTCCCTATTATTATCACAAAACCGAAAATTTTACATGTTTAATTGCATTTCCAAAAAAGGAAATTTTGTTATTTTTTTAGTGCAATGAAATAAAGAATCAACCAAACTCAGTAAATGTTTAAAATTACTTTTTTACAAAGCCTTAGAAAAACTATTTGAAAAACATTACTACAAATGTGAAAAGTAATAAATAATTATCAATAAAATGAAAATTATTTTTTTTAGAATTTTGATTAAATTGTTTACAGTTTTCCCCAAAAAAATTTGATATATTACGACCGCAAAAATAAAACATAAAATATGTTGCTGAATGGGAATGCCTGTTACGAGCGCGGTATTTAATAGAATTTATTTATTTTTAACAAAAGAAAAAGACGAGTTTTGAAAACCCACGGAGGGATGAACCTGCACGTGAAAGGTCAACGATATCAAACATTCTTGAATTTTCTTTGCGTCACGCGCCTTTTGCGGGGTCATGAAATCGAGGTTTCCTTTGATATGACGTAAAAATTAGTTTTAAAAAAGGACAATTTGGCAAATTTTGTTATTTAAAATTATGATAAAAATAAAAAAGCTATTATTCGTTTTTAAAAAACAAACCCAAATATATTAATTTCATATAAAGATTTTATTCTCAATAAAATAGTACATTGACCAAAAATTTCCCCATATTCTTAAAGATTTTCATTTTTCGGTGATAAATTTTAAAAGATTAAAAATGAAGATAAAAAAAGTCTTAACACTGGTGCCCCTGGCGACAACATGTCATTTTATCTAGCGTAAAATACAGACTTTATTTTTTAAAATTATACCCGACATATTGTGGGTGATTGAAGGCTTCACGTGGGAAAATTTACTTATTATACAAAAAAACTGTGAAAGATTTGAAAAGACATGTTGAAATTCATAAGTGCATCAAGAAGAATAAAACCGTGGCAAATCGCGCCCAGATTTTGGAAAACGTTGTCATGAAAAGGTAATCATGGAGGTAAGTTATTACCCCACTTCTTTTGTGCATGATTCGTGTGCATGATGCATGTGTAGCCATTAAACTATTTTATTCTTTTTCACCGACGTAACGTTTATATTTGAAATTTTTTTGGGTCATCAATCGCATTTTAATGGAAACACATTTGGGTTTTAATTTCCTTTCTTGAAAATATGAAAAAACATAATCCAAAATTTCATGCACAGGCTATGATAGAGAACACGGGAAATACTAAGTATTATATCAAGTTTATTGTTTATCTGCGGTCTAAGTATCTAGTCAAACTCTTATCTTGATTTCCATAAAAAAAATCGAACCAAAGATTGCTAATTGGCTGTAAAATCAAAAGATAGAGGGTGAAAAAAAGCAAACAAATGAAAAATTAATTTAGCCCCCCCACTTGAAAAGGCGAATATTTGCGAAAAAAAAGGGGGGTGAAAAAATCCAAACGCTGGAAGAAAAAAGCTGCATTTTGGGTGCGTAAATTTTGCTATTTTTTTTTACAAAAGTGTGGGAAATGTAATTTTGCTTGGAGGGATCTGTGTATTTTTTTTCAAATTTAAACCCCTTTGGGTGAAAAAATTTAGAATTTTTTTTTGACAGTGAAAAAAATAGCTGTAATTTAGAGCCCGGGTATGACTGCCCAAAATGCCCTTTTATTTAACATTTACTTGGCTTCCCCATTTTCTCTATGCATATTTGAAAAAACAAAAGGGTCAAAAATCCAAAAGGGGGTGCAAAAAGTTGCTCAAATAGTGCATAAATATGGCTAGGTTTTTGGGTTCGATTTCGAAAGGGGGCAGCCACTATTAACTGGGCCCCCCCCTTTTGTCTTGCTTATTTTTTCAAAAGGGTTTTGTGGTGAAAAATTCGGGGTTAGGGGTGAAATAAGTGCAATAAATGAAACTAATTTGGGGTTGAAATTTTAAATAGAGGACCCAAGTTAAGGGGGCCCCATTAAGTTAGCCCCCCCCCCCCCCCCCCCCCCCCCCCCCCCCCCCCCCCCCCCCCCCCCCCCCCCCCCCCCCCCCAAGATTTTCAAAAACCCAACTACGCCATATTTTTGCACTATTTTTTGCCCCAAAAATAACCACCAATTTTGATTTTTCACCAGTCAAAAAAAAGAGTATTTACTAATCCAGTGGGGGGAGCCAACTTACGACACCCCCCCCCCCCCCCCCCCATCCAACGTTTGCATTCTATAGGCACCTAATTATTCACTATTTTTCACCAAAACCCCAACAATTTTGAATTTTGCACCATCAAATAACAGAGTTTATTTAACAAAATAGTGGGTGGGGGGGGGCAACTTAATAAAAAACCAAATTGCGAATTTAAAAAAAAACAACTACGCCATTTTTTTGCACTATTTTTGCACCAAATACACTACCAATTTTGTTTTTTGCACCCGTCAAATAATGAGTTTTTAAAATCCGTGGGGGGGGGGCAATTAATGACTGCCCCCCCCCATTTTAGTTAATAGATCCCATGCCACTCCCCCAACAGAGATTATGGGTGTTAATAGGACGATGTTGTTTGGGTTATATTTTCGCCCATCAAAAATGTATTTGAACAGTTAATCATTTACTTATTGTCCGCTATTGATCATTTTGGTGACTGCTAGCATCGAATTTAATATTTTGGGAAAGTAATCAATTTCAGTCCCCCATATTATTTTGTACTACGACCCTTTGAAACGGGTGGGAAAAATCGATTCTTCATTATCGAAAAGTAGCGGGAACTCAAAACCCCAAGTTGAACCCAAAAATCCTTTAGATTTCCCATACGGGTTGAAAGAATATTGGGGACGTTCAAGCAAAAGGCCCGACTAGGGTTTGCCAGCCGCCGTTCACCGCATTAATCCCCATCATAAAAAAATGTCAGGGTTTACAAAACAATTTTCGGGTTTTGGTTTTGGCATTTCAAACCCCAAAGGGCAGGCCACGAGCTTTTTTCGAAGGATCAATCGAATCAAAGGGTTGCCGAAACATCCTGTCATAATTTTTCAAAAATTTGAAAAAAAAAGGGGGGGGCCTCAGAAAGAATTCTAAATCCCGACACGTGATTTTTAAATTTTAATTTGGTGCTTTTTAAAATCGCAAAGGTTTGGAAGCGAAGGCAATAAATTAAACGAGTTAATATAATTTTATTTTTATTGCACTTTCTCGTGGGAAAGTTGCACATCCATTCCACCCCGTGAAATCCTCTTTAGGCACAGGTGCCCCCTATTCAGGTTTTTGTTTTTTTTTTTTGTATTTAAAGTTTTTAGTGGAAAAAAAAGTTTGTCACAATGTTTTTCTATCGATGTGCACGCGCAAAAAAAATTATATCTTGGAAGTACAATATAAAAAAAAACATTGCTTTTAAAAATGGGAGAAAATTCCCCAAAAAGAAAAAAAACGTGACCATAGAAAAATGGACCAACAACACTTCAATGTGAACGAAAATCAAATTGTCATGTGTAACCCGTGTTTTCCATTTCTTGTTTTGTTTTTGTTAATTACTTTTGTTGTTAAAATATTTTTAAAAAAAAACTTTTTTACAATGAAATTTTGCAACGACTAAGCAAGGAAAACCGACATAATAGTCAATAGAAACCAAACTTTATACAGGCTTAGGGATTGTGTATTAATTATAGAAGTAAATTGTTCTATAAGAAATGTAGTATAGGGCCCCCTGACTTGCTTGTTTAATGCGAGTAATGTTAAATTTCATCAATCACTTTCTTGTTAAGTCAAAACAATTTAAAGCGGCACAAAAAAATGAAAATATCCTCGCGAAAAACGATTTTTGGGGTTTTCCTAGTATAACAGATAGGCGGATGTGTGAAAAAATGTGAAAAAAAATTTTGTGTTGAAGTTCTCAAAGTTTTTTTTTAAATTCAAGAACGCTTCATTTCTTTTCTGAAACGAACGTTTGCCCATATATTGAATCACGCCCCCGAACTCCCCTCTCTACTTTCCGAAATATGAGCGAAGTTAACCCCACTCAATGTTGGTGAATTTTCTTTATTATTTTTTTACACCTCTTCCATTTTTACGGTTAAATGGCTGTCAAATCAACTTCAAAATTGAGCCTCCTTTTAAAATAAGGTGCTAACTGTTTCTCAGAAGATGCATGGCATTTACTAAATTTCACATTCGAATTTGTTTGCCTTGGAGAATAACACAACCCAAACAACAAGGCGGTTTTAGCATGGCATTTACAAAGTCTGTCTCTGGGGCCTGGGCTGCCGCAACCCGATTTTAATGTTTTTTTGGGAGAGGGCGTAAGCTATTCTGTTCTTTTTTTATTAAGGGGAAACTAATTTTTTCCCACTAAACCAACCAGGGAACCCAGAATAAAGTTTACAAAAAACTTATTTGGCAATTTTCGTCTAAACCCAGGAAACAACGTGGGGGACGAATATTTTTAAAATTATGAAAAACTTCTCAATGACATTGCTGAATCGAATTTTTTAAATACGAATTATTTAAAATATAATGGTACCCCAACATAGCCCGACCGAAATAATACACACCTTAACTTTTTTTTACCTTTTTCCCTTTTTTTCGTTTTAGCAATGTCCCCACACTGCAATTAATCCACCCTTAAGAAAAAGTGCATTCCCCCAATCTTAAAAAAAAAAAAAAAAAAAACAGCACCAATAAAAGTATCGATAATTCTACGTTCCCAGTCTTTTTAATCATTGTATCAAAATTTTTACTGTCACAACATCAATATGCTTTTTAATGAGCCATTTTAAAATCTAGAACTTCCCCACTTATTTATCCACTAATTTAGTATTTTTCAAACTACCTATTGCAAAGGTTTTAAAAATTTTAAGAATGAATTGGTAAATTAAAAGCAATAAACTCAAAAATTGTATTTAATTTTAAATTTTATAGTTATTTAAAGGCTTAGTAATTTGTAATTGCTGAATTTAGTAGACTAATATGTTTCATTTATGTTACACCCCCGCATACTTGTATAGAATACCTTAGTGATATAGATGTATTTTTACTATGACAAAATCCAGGGTTTTCCGGAATTTGAATTCTTTGTAGATAGCTATAAATAAATAAATCTAAATCATAATTGCCACTTATTATTTTAAAAATACCTATCTAACATGAACAAGAGTATTAAAAAATTTAAAAAATATAATAACCAATTAATAGGTTTTTTAAAAAACTTTTTATAATAACCTCAGTAAATGAAAATCCAAAAAATTCAAAACCCCTTTTTATGCCGGTTACCCTTTGATCATTTATTTTTTCCCAATACCCCTCATTGTTACTATCTTTCATAGGCTTTGACTTATATTTTTGTTTTTTTTATATTTTATATTTAATATTTATTTTGGGATTTTATTAATATATTTTTAAAAATCTAGGCACTTTGGTGTAAACCCAAAAATTCCCAAAGTGGGGGGGCTAGCCCTTAACTTACCCCCCCCCCCCCATTGATTTGCAATTTCCCCCAAACGTGACCCCTCAAAAAGATTTATCACGGCACTTTCAGACAAAACGACACATTTTTGGAAATTTTCATTTGGAAATTTCCAATGGGGGGGGTAGCCATTTAACTTTGGCCCCCCCCCATGACCTTTGCAATTCCCCCAAAAGTGACCCGCTCAAAAAAGATTATCTACGGCACATTTCAGCACAAAACGACACATTTCGTGGACAAGTTTTCATTTTGGGAAAATTTCCAAAGTGGGGGGCCAAGTTTAAAGGCCTCAAGAAAGGCAGAAGGAAATTTAGTTTTGTGGAGGAGAGAAAGTAAAATCTAAAAAAAGGTTTTTTTACCAAGTTACCAAATTCAAGAAAAATGATGTGTCGAGCTTTGGGGGACCCCATGCTGATTCTGGGGGGCCCAAGACCAATGGGGGAAAAAACCCCCCTTTTCCCAACTATAATTGTTAGAAAAAAGAGTAGCGATTAAAAATTTTGTTACCAAGTCAAAAAATAGTGAAAGGGTTGAAAAAAATTTTACTATAACACTTGTTTTTCCCGGATTTTTTTTTTTTGTTTTGGGGGTACAAATCGGTATAAATACTGTCAAACAAAAAAAATCGCAGGAAAGACAATTGTAAAAAAATCTCTCAATCATGCCCTTAGAAAACCAGTTGAAAATAGTCACATAAACACAACTACCTACGTTGAATGGTGTGCTTGGGCGAATGGAAGTTTGAAATTATTTTGGTGAGGCGATTTGTCCGATCAAAAAATTGGAACAAAAATTTTTTTGAATTTCTAATAGAACTAGTTTTCAAGGCAATTCACTATATTTTGACTTGGTTGCATATTTGGGAAAATAGAAAAACGCGGTCGAATCAATGAATTGTACTTTTAACGAAAAGACCTGTTATAAAGTTTCAATTTTTATTTTAAATCAGCACTCCAAATTAAACTTATTGAGAAAAGTGGGTGACAAAAATGTTTCATAAAATTGCAATTATGTGAGTATGATTCGACCACAATAATTGTTATACATATTTGAAAACGTATTTTCGTGCCCACTTAGCCTGAATATCGCCTAAACGTTCATGTTTAGCATCACCCAAAGTGTTAATATGATTTATCGCAAGTGCTGCTCATTAGAAACATCTCCAGACGTCAACACTTCTTTCACCTCACCAACTTCAATTCATTACGCGTGGTATAAAGAAAATGCTTTCTATCATCAATCATAAGGATCCCTTAGAGTCACTACAAGAGTCAGTGCTCTGTGCTGACTGTCACTTAACAACTTAGCATAATGACTAGCGAGAAGTTTTTCTAACACTAACAATTAATTAAAATATTACCATAGTACGAATTTAAATTAAACTACATCGGAAGGTCCGAGTAGCTGTGGTTTGTAGTTTTATAAGCTTCTGCAGCATTATTTAATCAACTCATCCTGTATAAGATATTAAAACATACATTAAAGTATATTTATTGATTTTGCTTGGCAACTTACATTTCAATTTTTACATTAAAAAATTAAAATTAATGTCTGCACACAACATAAATATAACTTTTCTAATGCATATAATATTACTATACCATCATTTTTGTCACTACATTTCGATCGCATACGTAAGCCTTTTATATTAAAAAAAACTGAATGCTGGCATGTCCTTGAATAAGTATTTCAATGTTAATATTGTCATTTCCAGACAGGAGTTTAAACCTGTAGATCTATATTTGATATCTCACTTGTTATTGCGTGGATGATCTCGTCTTCCCAATATACCTTGCTTCCACCAAATTATATTGTATTTCCTTCCTTGTAGCTCCTCCTCTCAGACGCTCTATACAAGTACCACATTGAAGCGATTTTAATCTTCCCCCCTATAGCGCCACTTATCTCTTCAAGGTTCTACACACCACTTCATCTCATTAGTATAATATATTTGTTTAACCCTTGAATAATGTTAACATCGTCCACATTAATGTGCAGGCACGTGCGTTGTCACTCAGTTATGTTTAAATTAGAGATAATATTACTATTTTGCATAACAATATGTGAGCAATAAAATATATATATCGAGTTTATATGAAGTTATAATTCTACTACAATGAAGAAGCTAGATGTGATTTTCAGTAGGGAATATTTAATATTATCTTCTCTGTGTTGTTGTTAATGCGGCCACGACGTCGTAAAATGCAATTCCAAAAGTAGTTGTAAGTTATTTAAGACACATGTGTAACTGGATATTATGAAAATACGTCTTTAAATATACTTTCTTTATTATGAAAACTTGTTGAGCCTGTTATTGATGATTTATAATCATTATTAGATGCGTAAATATACAAAGTAAATGAGTAAATATTATGCGGGAGACGCAATATTTTTTGTCTGGAGAAAATTCGAAAATAATATTTTGCAATCTGTTGATATCAATATTTTTCAAATTTAAATGTTACTTATACAATTCCGATTTTATTAGGTATCAGTAGCATGCAGAAAGATTTCCTTTAGTAAAATGAAAACATCATCCAGAACAGCTTTTGCAATACTTGATTCAGCGCTTATTTCTTGAAATCAAAATATGCAACATTAATTAATTAAAAATAATTTATCGAGTTAGTGAAAGTGGTAACGAAATTAATCAAAATAATCAAATGATAACAACTAGATAAAAATATTAATGATAATGATGATTTAATGACTAAAGCTAAGGCTAAAAAATAAAATTGCTAAAAATATTCTTGTTTATTTGCACATTGAATAGATTTGTCTACTTGATACGTCAGAAAACAAATAAAATAGTTGCATTCTTAAGGTTGGTTGGCGAAGATAGACGAAACTAGATAATGCCAGTGTTGTTTTAGTCGCTTCCTAACTTCCTTAAGATGTCGCCTATAAATGGTACAAACAGGCTATGTTTTAAACAAATCAATAATCCAAGAAAGAAGCAAGCTAAAGCATTGAAAATAATAAGGAAATAAGCAAGGTAGGATGGAAATAAGGGCATAGGCAAGTAAGGAAGACCTTATAGATTTTGAACAGGTCCTAACTCCTAAGCAGGGCTATAAGTTACAAGCCATTAAAAAGTGTCGTGTGTTCAAGAAGTAATAACTTTAAGAAACCTGACCAAAATCCATCAATAAAAAAACAATTTTACGGCAATTTATTTTCCTATCAGTATAACGAATCCCATATTTCTGGCGAACTAGAGCCAACACGACTATCTACTTTCCAGTTAGATAATGAGTCTAAAGGGCGGTAAACCACCACGCCCTATCTGGCGGTAATTTATCGCACTATTTCCCGCACGAGGGGGGTGATTGCAAAGACAATCGAACCGTGGCGTCCGGTCAACCTATAATAACCACACTGGTATTGATTCTGTGTTGTTCTTTCAGATTGTGCTCTCCCATGGGGGTGCAGTTTGAAACACATACACTGGGAAACTAAATCAGTTTATGAAATTATGTTTTCCAAAACTTATGTATGTTTACGTTCTTAAAAAATAAACGATGAAACGACAACAACATTTTAAAAGCATTCCTGATTTTTAATATTTAGCATTTTTTTTTTTTAATTTAGCATTTTGCAGTATTATTTTTCTCTAAATTCTAACAAATGGGGTTTCTTGCATTTCTAAGGGGAAACGATAAAATCTAGAATTATACTTATATTTTTAACATAGCCTCAAAACAATGCAGTTCTCAACAGGTATGGACACTTTTTTTTCTAATATCAGCATTTTCACCGATTTAGCATCAAATACCTAAAACGCAAAAAAAGTATAATATATCGTACGTCTTTTTTAGAATACAAAGTACTCGGTTAGTTAAGCGGAGTGTACTTGCATTCGGCCTTGACTCAGCGCAACTTTACGATTTATTCCTAAAGGTTATATGGACACACGTTGCTGATTCTGAATGACCCGCGGGCATCAGTGTTTAACTGTGTGGGTGGAGTAGTGTGAAGAGAGAGAGAGAGAGAGAGAGAGAGAGAGAGAGAGAGAGAAGAGCGAGGAGGTTGTAAGGAGTTGCCACCTTCAAGAATGACACTTATGAATCTTCCAACAATTTGGAAACAGCTTATCAGTGTATCAAATCTACAGCTCCGTGATATAAGTATTGGATTTGTATTCCCCAAATACTAGCAAACATTCACGCGATCAATATATTTACTTTGAAAGAATTGCAAAAATAGTCAAAATAATCTATAACTTATAAAAACGAATGTATGTATGTTTGTCCTTTATGCATTACTCACCATTCATCCGATCTCCATGAAACTTGGCACATATATGTATTTTTCACGGGGAAGGTTTCTATGCTATCCATTTTGTTGTAACTTCTCCACGTGGTGATCGGTGCCTGCAAAGAGGATACATTCGTTTTCATACTATGTACACTACACCATTCATCCAAGCTCCATGAAACTTGGCACATAGATGTATTTTTTTCACAGGGAAGGTTTCTTCTGAGATCGCAGCAACGCGCGACGGGTAAGCTAGTTACCTATAAAAGAAAGTAGACTTTTGAAGAAAAGTCGAAATACAAGTTACTGTATTATTTAAAAATAACGATGTGAAGTCCAAAAATATGATTGGATGAGCGTAGCGAGCGAAGCGAAGATTCCATTTCACTACACCGGAGAAAAAAATCCGGAATGTTTTTTTTCCTTTCCTTTTTCTTGTATTTTTGTCTGTTGTTAACACGATTCCGGCTAAACCGATATACCAATTGCGATGAAATTTTCTGGAGGCCTTCGAAATCTCTGAAGTTAGAACTGCTATACGTTTTTGAGCGCAATCGAAAAATTATGTCTCATTAAAATCGCAATTTTACGAACTTTTTCGATTTAAAAAAATATTTTCGACTTATAAGTTAACACCTACATGCTTTATCCGATTGTAATGATTTTTTCGTAGAACCTTAATTTTATGAATTAATATATTGGTGTGAAATTTGAGCGCGATCGGAAAAAAAATTCCTGATGAAAATCGCAATTTTACGCTTTTTCCGTTAAAAAAAATCTTCGACTTATAACACCTACATGCATTATCCGATTGTAATTATATTTTTTTTACAGAACCTTCATTTTATAAATTTATATATTTGTGTAAAATTTGATTGCAATCAAAACATAATTTCTCATGAAAATCACAATTTTATGCTTTTTTCGTTTAAAATAACATACGCTCATCCAGCAACGCGTCTGAAAAAGCGTTTGCGAAGCTTCCTTGTTTAAAATAATAAACTCTTATTTTAAGTAAGTGAATAAATAAACAAAGTTAGTATGTTTGTTTCCTTTGTTCCAAATACAAAATTGGAGTTGTCCTACCTTCAACTTCTGAATTCCTACGGTCACTTTTCAATACATTTTGCTTTCATGATGAAAATGATTTATACCTAAAGCAATGCAATTTAAATTAGTAGACTAATTTATTTGCAAGGGCGATAAAGTGAATTTCCAACCTTAAGCCTATTTAGAATGTTGCTTAGTGCTACACGTCTCTATCAATCTATAATTAATATAGAAAAATTTTGTTTGTGAACAGAAAAATGTGTGATAATGAGCACCATAAGTCAAAATTAGTAATTTAAGAAACTTTTAAGAAGTTTTAGAGAAATTACTTTCATTAAATTTAATAAGTTAATTAGTTTGTTTTAAAGAATGGAACAACATGAGTATTGAAGTATTGACAAATTTTCTAAACATGTTAAAACCCAAAAAGTTTTAAGAGGGTACATTTATCGAAAAGAGGAGAGCTTTCAATAAATTATGAGATTTTGACAATTTATTTTCAGTCACATTCTCTTAGTTGTCAATTGAAACATATCGACAACATCACACCTTGGGGTCTATTTACTAAGTGACAGTGACAAGTGACAACTTTAGTGAGAAGAGCAAGTGAGACCCACCTTGAATTTTCGTAATACCAAATAAAAGAAACATTGGCAGACGGCATTAAAAATGTTTATTGTGTAATTGTTGCCAATGCACAGCTCATTAGTTTGTATAACTGCAGTCAGATGCGTGCAGCGTTGAGCCAAGCGTATAAGCTTTTCATCGAAAATAATTACACATTTTTACATTATTTTAAAGGCGTCTGCCAGTATTTCTTTGACTTAATAAACAAGTACATTTAGAGCAAATGTAAGTAATTAATATTTTATTTGTGGTGGAAATTCGAGGTGGCAGTTTACTTGTTCTTCTCACTAAAGTTGTCGCATGCGATAGACTGTTGTCGCAATTAGTAAATAGACCCTCTTGTCTATGGATACAGCGCCCAGCAGAAGCAAATTATTCTGTATCAGTTTGTTGCGGAAATTACCGAGGATCTCTTACATTTAGCAGCATCTTAAAATGCAAAGCTTGTTCAAAGCTTGGCTTTCAGGCAAAGCTTTTAAATAGGTGATGTATTTCTTCCGCACGCTTCCCTAAGAAGGTCGTTGACACCGTAGTTTAAATAAACCCCATCTAAGATACTTTGATGCACCTTGACAAATGCGATGTTAGGGACTAACACAGCCGTGCTGGAACCACGGTGACGGATGAGCGAGTTAGCCACAAGAAAGCAATATCATGTCAAGGTTCGACGCCCGGTTCGGGCAACAGTCTCTTCGTAATGTTATTGTATTTATTTATTATTTCATTTTATTGCTATTTTATTATAATTTTGCTTCCGGAAATGTGTAGGGCATATGTTGTTAAAATGTACTTTATATATTGAAAATAAATTAATAATAATAATATAATAATAATAATAATAATAATAATAATAATAATAATAATAATAATAATAATAATAATTTCTTGCTTGATGCTTTCACAGCCCGAAATATTAGAGAAATCAAATATTTTACGAGTCATTTCGCTGTGTTCGTTTTTTATTAAATTACCTGACGTTTCGATACGTCTGTGCGTATCATCATCTGAGGCAACACTGAAAAACTTTACATTTGAGATTGTTTTTGTTGAATTCTTTTGCTTCTTCTTTGGCTCTGATTGTCATTGTCCAAAGAACTAGAAACATCTTGACTTCCTTGATGCTGTTGCTGCTGCTGCTGCTGTTGTTGTTGTGGCAGTGGTGGTGGTGGTGGTGGTTGTTGTTGTTGTTGTTGTTGTTGTTGTCGTCTTGAGAGTAGTTTCCCTATCATCGGACTCCATGTTTTGCTTAATTTAAAACCACCAATATCCCCATTAAAATTATTGGGGTGCTTGGCAATTTCAATCGATTCTCTTATGAGTCGAGGAAAAAGGTTTTCTTCTGTGCATAAAATTTTGGTATCTTCAAAAAGGATCTTGTGCGTGGGATCATTAGCATTTTCCACCACGTGTTTTGCTACTGCCGAAAGGTCCTCTCTGTAGTGGTTGCAGTGCGCTCTATGTTCTTTAATTCTAGTCCCAATTGTACGACAGGTTTGTCCAATGTAGACCGAACCACATTTACAAGGGATTTCATAAACACCACTAGATTGAAAAGGAATTTTATCTTTAACTGGCAACATACATTTTTTCTTCCACGGTTTGAATATTGTTTGAATTTGTTGTTTCTGGAGGAGTCTACCAATTCTATCAGTTGTGAACTTTACGTAAGGTAATATGGCTTTCTTCTTTTTCTCTGTTCTATCTTCAAACTGTAGGCCTACATCCTGTAGTTTTGGTTTTCTATTAAATGCTCGCATAATCATTGTGTTATTATAGCCATTGTTTAGTAACGCTTGTTTCAGAACGCATTTTTCCGATTCCAGACTGGTACTGTCTGATAAACGTTTGGCTCTGGTAACTAGAGTATTTAATACTGAGTGCTTCTGTGGAGGATGATGATGTGACGTCTCATGAATGTACAAATTTGTATGAGTCGATATAAAACACTTGGCTGTCGGGTGTCGCCGCGTCCATGATAGATGAAAACTGACGTTTCGGACCGGTTACACGGTCCATCTTCAGAGTTTAAAAAACACTTGAAGGGTACTTACACAGAACGAACCTACTCGGTCCAGCTCGTCTGTGCAAGTCACCCCCACCAAGTTGTGCAACCAGTTTTGTCAGTCTGAACGCGCATGCGCACTCGCTTCGCGCCCAGCCACTGACGTAAGCGTGACGTCAGTGGCTGGGCGCGAAGCGAGTGCGCATGCGCGTTCAGACTGACAAAACTGGTTGCACAACTTGGTGGGGGTGACTTGCACAGACGAGCTGGACCGAGTAGGTTCGTTCTGTGTAAGTACCCTTCAAGTGTTTTTTAAACTCTGAAGATGGACCGTGTAACCGGTCCGAAACGTCAGTTTTCATCTATCATGGACGCGGCGACACCCGACAGCCAAGTGTTTTATATTGACTCCGGCCGCGAAAGCCTACGACAAGTTTTGTATGAGTTGGTTTACGGTAAACTGAGTGACCCACAGGATCACCACGAGTCACAAGAACATCCAAAAATGCCAAACGACCTTCCTTTTCAATTTCTATTGTAAACTGGATACTTGGATGTAAGCATTTTAAAAATTTTATGCACAGAAGAAAACCTTTTTCCTCGACTCATAAGAGAATCGATTGAAATTGCCAAGCACCCCAATAATTTTAATGGGGATATTGGTGGTTTTAAATTAAGCAAAACATGGAGTCCGATGATAGGGAAACTACTCTCAAGACGACAACAACAACAACAACAACAACAACAACCACCACAACCACCACTGCCACAACAACAACAGCAGCAGCAGCAGCAGCAGCAGCAACAGCATCAAGGAAGTCAAGATGTTTCTAGTTCTTTGGACAATGACAATCAGAGCCAAAGAAGAAGCAAAAGAATTCAACAAAAACAATCTCAAATGTAAAGTTTTTCAGTGTTGCCTCAGATGATGATACGCACAGACGTATCGAAACGTCAGGTAATTTAATAAAAAAACGAACACAGCGAAATGACTCGTAAAATATTTGATTTCTCTAATAATAATAATAATAATAATAATAATAATAATAATAATAATAATAATAATAATAATTATTGATTCATAGCAGTTGTCGAAAAAGTTTGCCCCGACTGGGGTTCGAACCCAGAACCTCCGGCTTAACGTGCGAGTGGAGGTCAACAATCACAACAGATAGCAGTTTTAGTAAAGGTTTGTTCTGTGGTCCCGGTAGCTCAATTGGTAGAGCTATGGCACGTTAAGCCGGAGGTTCTGGGTTCGAACCCCAGTCGGGGCAAACTTTTTCGACAACTGCTATGAATCAATAACTATGTCCTTAAAGCGGGCTTATGCTTAAAAAATCTTATATTAATAATAATAATAATAATAATAATAATAATAATAATAATAATAATAATAATAATAATAATAATAATAATAATAATAATAATAATAATAATAATAAATATAATTTACTTATTTCATTTCCTGTTGAAAAAGAAACACTTCCGCCCTTACTCACAGGGTCAACAAACATTCTGTATTGTCGTTATTGAAGGAGATTACCAACAAAAATTTAATTCTGATGTCACGTTCAGCTTTTTCGTGTGACGTGACACACAGACAGACAGACAGACAGACATACAGACAGACAGACAGACAGACAGACAGACAGAGGCAGACACACAGACAGACAAACAAACAAACAGTCACACAGACAGACAGACAAACAGGCAGACACACAGACGGACAAAGAGGCAGACACAACAGACAGACGGACAGACACACAGACAGACAAAGAGGCAGACACACAGACGGACAGACAGAAAAGTGATGTTTATTGCTTTTGCTTATCTTTGTTCGCTAATAATAGACAATCATGTCAGTTTTGCACTTAAGCACTGTTTATGTAATAAAAGTTCAAAAATTCTATGTTAATTTCTTACAATATACAACTTAGGCATAGTAAAGTAATTTTCCTTGTTGTTTGAACACATTCCGTTTCTACCGTAAAATAACAAGAACATAAATAAGATTCATTAATCAGAAACTTCTTAACTTCCAATTAAAGGTTAGCGGCTGAGCATTGATCGGAAGACAGATCAATAGACGTGCATAGCTAAACCTCCAAACCAGATAAGAAAATAAGTTATATTCGGCAAAGAGTGGTTCCATCTAACTGAAAAGCCGCGGCGATTCAAAGGTGGAATGCTAGAATCAAGTTTTGAGAATAGCTTCAGAGGTTAAGTTCAGATGACAATGGACGAGAATTACAAGCAGTTACTCCTGCAGAACACAGTGACAGGGCAGAATATGTTGGCTTTGTTGGTCACTGGAGAAAAAGAAGGCGAAAAGTTTATGCGAATGTCATCGACTTATTGACATGATAAGTACCGGTACATTTCATATCTCACTACAAGAAGATATTTCAAGCAGTTATTTAAAGAAAAATTACAACCTTATTCAATTGTTAATGCGTTCAGAGAGATGATTTAAGTTCTATGTGATAAAATATGATATTGACAATTTGAATTATTTTGTACTTTATGTTTTTATATTTTGATTTTTCATGTTGTGTTTATTATGCGATATTATATGTTGATTATTTTTCATGTATGTGAATATGTGAATGTGGTGAATTTACCTGTTGATGTTTCATGTTGTGCATTTATGTTGTGTATATAATTATTTTGTGTTTTAAATGACGAAATAATAGTCATTTGTATTTTTATACACGTATAAAATGATCAACGGTAATACTAATGGAGTTTTCCTTGCCAGAAAGAAGGGTCCGGTTGCGAACAATTCCCCTATATTTCTACGATAATGTGTGTGGCCCACATGGAGAGTGATCTTAGTCACGTAACACACTATCAATCAATCAATCAATCAATCAATCCGTCAACAGCTGTCAATAATGCTCTCTGGTAAGTAAAGCTAGCGACAAACTTGAGCAAGCGACAAAATAAAGTGGTGAAAGAGGTGGTTGTAGGCATTGGAACTTGACCAACAGGCAGCTTAGGTTATGTGAAATATGATGTCATATCTCTCAGATAAAATATAACATCATCTAAATTTACGTGTCTTATTAGGCGTAAAATCTGTGGTACTATTTTAGAGCACCTATTATGATTAAATTATTATTTTATTATTTTTAATTTAATATTTTTATTTTTTTAGAGCACCTATTATGATTAAATTATTGTTTTTATTATTTTATTATTTATTTATTATTTATCATTTATTTATTATTTATCATTTATTATTTATTATTTTTAATTTAATATTTTACATTGTATTTGAAAGTAGGAAACAATTCCTCCAAGAAGAAAATATCTCGGGTGCAAGTTAAGAACAAACTGTTTGAAGCAATTGGAGGAATTTTTGTTTCATAAATAATGTAGGCCTATGTCCAGGGCGCTGGTTCCAAGTGTGTGGTACTACGAGGACGTGAGTTCGAAACCCGAACAAGGTATTATTCTCTTTGTAAATTTTCCTTCATCGTCATCTATCACCACTCATCGTCTCGAATAGCAATATTGCATTAATAGACAAAACTAAGCAAATTAAGAAACAACAGTCGAATCAAAAACTTTAGTGCGCCAGGTATTTTTTCTCAAATTACACATTTCTTCAAGTAATAGCTAGAAATAATTTTCAGTGCGCTAAAATTAGTCAGTGTTGTTGTCCTACTGTCACCACCACAGCACAGCACAGCACGAAATATGAAAGACGACGAATTACGTTAAACCAATAACATAAATTCTGTATCTTAGATGTCATCTTGTCTTACTCCTTGTCGCATGTCACCTCTAGCTCCGGCGATGTCACTCTGTCAGAATTTAGTTTAATTCGCAATGTTCACCAGTGAAGAAGAGAGAGAGAGAGAGAGAGAGAGAGAGAGAGAGATACCGTCCCCAATCTTTCTAAAGCAAAGTAAACTTGAATCTATTACTGTCACCGCCGGGTTTTATATTTAGACAGTTATTCATTTATAATTTTCTTACTTCAAAGAAATTGTGTGATGACATTTATTTTGTGAGGCTTGTTGACAACGTACGATTATTTGTGTTCTTATAATTCGTATTTCTGATGGTTCAGACATGACTCCCGGTTGAGGCCTAGTTAATAGAGTTTATTTGAATCCATCAAAACATCAGCCTCCTAACGACCACAACAACGGTGAATTTTAGTCGTGATAATAACACTTTACAGTGTATAAACAATTGTATAGTGAGTAATACCTATAGTTTACACACGAACATTTTATTTGTAGGTGTTTTATTAATTTTTATATTGAATGAACAAACTTATGAATTTAGTAAATAACACAATTACATAAGATGATATTTAGTACAAACGTAGACAAAGGTCAGTTGCAACATTAACTGACCGAGGTTCAAACCCCGGTCACGCTGTTTTTTTCATATCTGGATTGTATTGAATATTAAGAATTAAACGAAACAATTCTTTTCTGAAAATTATCATAAAATGTAATTTAATAAGTGGAACAAAATTCAAATTTGATATAAGTTTCAAAAATGACAAAACCTGTAAATGCATCGTTTAATGAAGTTACAAAACAAAGTAAGAGCAGTCATTAACATACAAAGAAGATAACTATCATAATTTTATTGTTTAATAAGTCAACATCAATGTATGTACTTCGATAATGTTATCAAAGTACCGATATGGTGAAATATTTGCCAAGAGAAATCTACTAGATTTGTCAGGTGGGTGCATTCTAGAAGCGCCTGGTTTTGATGTATTTCATCGCGATAGGAACACATCAACACAACAGCTGTTTCACGCTCCATAAGCAAAATATGAAATACAATTCTTCTGCATATTCCACCTCTCTATCTGAACAAGGAAAACTACGCCGATTGTTATCAGGGCGTAAGGTGGGAACATTGCACCCGTAGACAACCTCGAGTTTTCATGAAGATAAAACAATAAAATAATCATAAAAACAAATTTGTTGGAAGGAAAAGGGTCGGGTATTGAGTAAGATCCAAACCGGAGGATTCGTCATTTTTGTATTTCCTTTACAAACCGCTTTATTATCCACCAATCCACCCACCGGCAATGTTTCCGAGGGTTTCTTGGATCAATCAAGCAAGCTGGACACGATTCCACCCGCGGACAGCGCCAGAATCAACCAGGCTAATTCGGAACAACCTTAGAATTTATTATGTGCCTTGTTGCTAGGACGGCTCTAAAGTCACCGATAACATTCCTAAGTCAAGAACTGATGAACTTGAGTCCAAATCAGAAGTTAAAAAACTTCTGACTTTAGCGGGAATCGAACCCTGGACCTTCTGCATAAGAAGCAGAGCCTCTAACCACAAGACCAACGAGACACACAAAATTAAATTATTTTCCGTAAACACATAAGCCTGTGTGGACACATATTCCCAAGTCAATAACTGATGGACTTAAGTACACATCTGAGGTTAAAATACCTCTGCCTAAAGCATAACCTATAGAGGACATCGAACCCCGGACCTTCTGCTAACCACAAGACCAACGAGCCACACAATATTAAAATTATTTTCCGTAAACACATCCGGCGTCTGAGGACATCGAACCCCTGACCTTCCCCGTCAAAACCAGGGAAATCCCAAAGCGCTCAGTACATTGCCACGCCCTCACAGCCAGTGAGAGGATACTAATCCGGGGGGCGGTGGGCGAGGGCCACGTCCATAGACATCCTATATAATTGGCTAGACCAGCAGTCGGTGGTCCACTTCCGGTACAATTAGAAGCCATCTTAAAATGACAGTTTACATGTTAATCAAATGGGAGCGATTTGTGGCCAAATAGTTCTCAAGATTGCCGCCAGGTTGACAGGTAAGCATACTAGCCTTTAACACCAAATGATTACTAAATTCCCTTATGCAATCACTTCGTATTGTTTCTTTTGTTTAATACCATGCTGCACAAGCTAAAACCATATCAAACAATCCAGTAAAATACTTTATTGCATTAAAAAAGCATAAATTAAAACACCAAATCGCCATCTTGAAATGGGCCGGTTGAGTCTTCAATTTGCTACGCTCGCGCCTGTGCGGAGGTATAGGAGACTGCTAATCTAGCCTACTATAGGGGTTTAATATCAATGGCCACGTCAGCCGGGCCCGGCGGCCATATTGTACCCGGTTCAACTTCACTTTACTCGCTCGTGCCTAGCCGGACGATTTACACCACTTAAACACTCAATCGTCGCATCTAGTTAAAGTGAACCTTAAAATAGGTCACATGTAAAGTGGATTCTTATTCGCGTACGTGTGCGATTATTTATTTGGAGAAATGAAATCGAAGCTGATTCGTTAATAACATTCTTCTGTCGTGAGATGATTTTTTTACTACTGTCCCACGAGTATTTTATGTCACGCGCATGCTAGATGCTAGTATGCTCGATTGTCCCACTGAAATGGTGTTGTTCTTTAGTTTTTATTGAGGCCAACACATATTTAAAATAACCTATCAAAATTATAATGTGAGTAACTTGAGTATCAAATTGGAAACAACAGAATTTAACTACTGTATTTAAATTGCGAATAGTAAAAGATAACACTAAAAGTTCGGAAGAAAAACGCAACAAGAAAAGGTCCTCTTGTCATCTGCTTATATTGATTTCAAAGAAAATACCATGTTTTAAAAGATCCCGAAAAACAACATTAGAAAAAATATATGTTAATGATTTATTTAATTATATGTAAATGTTTAGGTAAAAAGCTACTAAAAATTACTATTATATGAATAAAATCTAAAAACATATCCTTAGAAATTAAATAAGCATTATTCATTACACAATTTTACAAATGTAAATGTATGACAGTGTGTATTGCACTCAGCAGCAATACAAAATTATTACGATTGCATGGTGAATGAAGATTTTAACGTATGACAACAGATGTAAATAACCATTTAAACACCGATTACACTAGAGGTAAATATAACAGTTATGAAAACAATAACGTTATGAATAATAAGTTCGAATTATCTTTAAAATATATGCACAATTAAATCCTCCACTTGCATCGACCCAATAAGTAAATGTCAATTCAATGCTTAATATTAAGTGACTCCGTAATCGCATTTATATATATCTTTGTTGTTTGCCAACATTGTGCAATTTCAAGCACAATGATTTTAGCAATGTGTTTCCTATTTTAATTAAATTGAGTACGGTTTGATAGTTGAAACTGGAACGTTTGTAATTAGCATTCAAGTAATATTAAACAATAGTTCAGATTGAAGTGTAAATCCAATAAACTTTGCTCTAAAGCTACATTCACTTAGTGGTGTCGAGTTATGTCATTTACTTTTTATAGTTGAGACAATTAAGCTTTCTGCGTTTTTTTTAGTCAAGGAGATTATAATTAAACTTATCCATTATTGTTTTTCTTTCCAGTCCATTTCAACTCTTATTTATTTAAGAATTACTTCAATATACTATGTACTTGTTTGCCAAAAGGCCATCTGGCCTTAATCCCGCCAATGATCAAGTCCTTAAACAATCAATCAAAATTTCCCCCCAAGTTCCATGCCCCCCTTTCCACCTGAATAGTACGACTGCAATCAAAATTAGGCTGGATTTTGTTAGTCATTTTGGGAACTTCTAATTCTAGGAACAAGATGAATCTTATCGAAACAAGAGCGGGTGTGATAGTACCCATCGAGGGAGAGAAAAGAAAAAGAATAGAACCAAAAAATAAGAATACGTTTTTTTAACCATTCAGCGTTTTTGATGGAGGTGCCGAGTATAAAAAGGAAAACGAAAGTAACAATACGTTTCTGCTCGTTGTTATGGAGTTGTTGAATACTTCTATGTCAAGCTATAGCTTGTCCTGGTTCCTTACGTATTTAATTATTATTTTATCATTTAAGAAAATGTTGCAATACGTCAGTTCATGCATCCTAGTCCTCAAGGCCACCACAAACATTCTGTTTCGTCCTTGTTCGAGGTCAATGTCAACACGAAACTTGTCAATCGCAGGTCATGTTCGGTTTTTATCGGGCGACGTGATACATGCACAGACAGACGAACTTAAAAGTGTTGCTTATAATGTTAGCTTCGCTCCCTAATTAATACTATTTACAAAGTAATACAAGAATTAAGGATAATATTGCACAATATTATTCAGCTTTATGTAGTGGGCTTTGGAAACAAATAAATGTAGACATGTTCAAGGAAACTATCTAAGTCCAGTAAGGATAAGAATGGATGAATGAAAACGTAAAATAACGAATTTGTACACCATCGGCCATAAGTAAATCAAGGGATCTAGTTGTGTCTGCTACACTCACCTCTTGATTTACTACTGGTATAGGGTGTACATCGTAAATCAAAGGTATAAATCCTATACTTATTCCACTTGCACAAATAGTAGTATATTATTAATAACATCAAAAATTTAAAATGACTTGATTCGAACATTTAATGCGTCCTTAATTTAGTTGTATAATTATAATATCGACCTGAAAAAGTACCCGGATCAATTTTTGATTTCATCTGAACCCCAAAAACTTAAACTAATAAGAAATTGTATTGTCTGATAAATTAAGTGAAAACACAATTTCATTATTTTTTTCCTGGATTATTTTGAAAAATCTAACCAAAAAGTATAATGGACTATAATACTGGGTAATATAGATACAAGGACAGTTGCACCAGAATATGAAAGGTAAGATACTATCGCCCCAGAAGAAGCTCCTACGACGGTCTCGCTTCATCCCGAGGGAGTAGTTCTTCTCTGCGAGGAATTACCGTAACAGATGAGTTGCCTGCGATCACCCAGCGCGCCGAGAATGTCACATGGAACGCACACCAAGACAATGTTACACGGTGAACCCGCCTGACCTGAAGGCCGCACGAGGAAACGCAAACCAAGAACATCTTCAATTTTGTGAAGAGTAGGCCTACTCCAAAACTTGATAAACTAATCAGATTTTAAAACGTTCACAATCTTACATTTGAAATTTTATGTTTTAACTTATTGTCAATGAAAGTGATTTGTTTGGATGAAATCCACTTATTTTAATATACATTTATCATTTATGCATTTTTACTATGTCTCTTTCTTCCCATTTGTTTCTGTTTTGAGCAAAGAGTATGTTAAAAATATATATTCTGTCTGATTTAATGTTGCTTTAACTGGATTTTATTCTCTCGATATGCACACCACAATACAAAAATAAGAATGAATTTTGTTTTTAAATTTTTTAATATCACAATTTATGAATCTAGTAAGCTCGCTAAGTGTGACTTAACAGTTGCTTGGAAGTATGTCGACAATCACTTTATCATTCAACAAGGAATTATACTATTTATCGGTACTGAATAACAGCTAAGCCGTCATTTACATGTGATCTTCTTTGCCTTTCAAGAAAACTCTTTTTATTATTACATCCTTTTCTATTGTGTATTTATTTACACACATACACATTTAAACAACCATACACATTCCTTCAATCGTAACGGGAAGACAACATTTTGAACCCACAGAAACCCATCCTTAAAGAAAAAACCACTACAACTACAAACAACTTAGGTTCATCTAACTCTTCAAGATTGCAAACACATTTGAGAAACACAAAAGTATTTTGAGATGTTAATAAAAATAAACGAAGAGCTTTCTACTTTTTGTCGGTGTTAAGTTGTCACTACGTGGTTTATTGCTTGAGCTAAGTGTGACTAGGCACTAAGTGTGACACACAAGCTCAGCGGATGCATGTAGGTGTCACCACTTAGTGGTTTATAATACAAGCGAGCTATACCTGTTTGCACACAGTTTTATGAAACACTAAACCACAAGATTCAAGCTTAAACTACTTATAACGGGGATACTTTAGCTTAACTTTACGACATTACTTAAATTTATCGTTTTCTATGGCAACGCTGGAAATTAATTCACGTTTAAGGAGGAACATTTAGGATTTTATTGTTCAGAAGGTTTAAATCATATTTAATATTTGCCTTAAATGATCTTTGATTTTATTATAATTTTTTATTAATGGCATAATCATGATCACATACATTGAAATATGTTAAATATCAGTTAGAATCAGTGTGTATAGTTTATAGTAAGCAACCATATAAGCACGTAAAAATTGTATGTAAAACAGGAACAAGACAACAATATTCAGAAATCAAAATGCAAAAAAAAATATTTTGATAATTTTATCATACCTTGAGTTCGAGAAAAATGTAGATGTTATTTTCTCGTTGTTGTACGTCATGTTATTTATAGACTAAACAATTATTGTTAACATCTACAAAAATAAAAATAAACAATTAGCAGTTTGTATTTCAGTTGTTGTTCTATCATTAAACATTTAAAAATAAGTATTCATTGTCAAGTTCAATTACGCCTACGTCACAGAAATAATGACACAATCAACAGAGTAAACACACATTGAGCTTGAATAAACACACGTACTCACCCACACACGTGCATTACTCTGAAACATACGGGAAATATAATTAATAATTACTACTCAGTACCAAGCGTGGGAGGGTTAACATTTAAAACTGCCAACATGTTGTTTGCTGGGCGAATTGTGCGAATTACTCACAATTTGATTAAACATAGTTCCAAATTCATTTAAAAATGATATAAACAACACATGGTTATCATTATGATAAATAATATAAACAACATATAGTGTATCATTATCATAAATGATATAACAACATATGGCTATCATTATGATAAAATGGTATAACAACTATGGTTATCATTTTCGTTTTAAAGCTAGAAGAGCTAATACAAACATATATTTAAAAATCTTGTAGTGGATATAAACTATATTTAATAATGCAATAAAAAATACTGTATTATTTAAGAGTTGTAATACATTTAAAGGTTTTCAATATAATGGTTAACATTATTTGGCTGAAACGATTCAATTAATGACATGATTAATAAATTATAAAACTATTAAACCAGGCCCTTTTAAATACAATTTACAATAATATTATTGCTCCACATTCCACGTAAAAAACACTAATTTTTGTGATATTAAATAAAGCATTTTTTAAAACTTTTTACTTATATTTAACACAATTTTGTTATAACTGCTGGAACTAAAACGTAATTCAATACGCAATACACATATTACTTGTTGTGCCCTAGTATGTTTACTATATTATTATACAACGCCGTCCTAGATAACAAATATTCCAATCTTGCTGCATAACACTTTACTTTATAGAGTCTACATAAATGTTTTAGTGTGAAATATTTATATAATATCGATGCCATTATCAGAACACTATTTCTCACTCGGTTGTGCAGTTTAACATGGTGGTTTATGGGTGTCTTTATCTGGGACGATGCATTTTTACGCTCTTTGCATATCGACAGTAATCACTTCTATGTGAGGTACTTCTTCTCAGTATTACTCTAAGGTTTATATCACATCATAACATGTGAGAGGCTGCCGTTAACTACGCAGAACGTTTATCATGAATTGCTCTGTAAAGAAGATTAGATTATGGATTTTTTGAATTTAGATGTAGATATAGGTACAACATAATGTTAATACTAGTCTTCGTATTTTTAAAATATATACACAATATTTCAACATTTATAGAAATAATTAAATATAAAACACACTTAATATAAATAGGGCGGATTCCACCAAATTATAGTCTCGAGTTATATTTAGTTAGGTAACTGAGGTGTACCATCACACTTTAATCCGGATTTTAAATCCAGATATCCGTGGAATATTTCTGGTTTTAAAATGTTCACTTAAAATAGTTCATATTCATTTGAGGGAAACCGTAGTCTGATTTTTATAATAAACCTTCCTAAAAAAAGATTAAAATATTATTCCCAATGTTTTGTGTTTTAAAGCAGTGTTGAAAAGTTCCGGTTGTTGGTGATAATTCAGAAATTTGATTTGATTATTCTCAAGACTTAGTACTCTTTAAAAACAAAGTTGTCTTGTGGTAGGACTTGATACTCCAAACTCGAGACATAACCAACAAATTGTTCATGAATGGTCAACTGTAAATTCAACGATCCAGATTACAAGTTGTAATTCAAAAAGAGATTCTAACATAAGAATAGTTACTCAAAAGAGGTATAGACAATAACACATTCGAAGATTACATTCAACTGTCAATCGTTATTGTGACAATACAGCTAATTTCAGACGAAACAAATCAGAAATAGTTATTGTTGTAAATAAGTCACTTGTTTGAACATTCGACATTTAATTTAATACCATCATACTAGTGACTTACTATTGAGTTTTTACTTTTAATATTCAAACCCAAGTTTTCCATGAGATTACGTCTATTTAAAGTGATTTTGACATAATAGATTACGGCATTATTAGCATATTATTGTTCTCAAATAAACAGAGTTATAACATTGTGAATGTGTGTATTAATTATCATTAGTACAATAAATTAAGTTTTCTTAGTTAAGCCACAAGCATTAATTTGAGACCATGAAAAATATTAATAATAGCCCTTCATCACAGCCAATATTACCGGCACACAAACTCAAGTCTAAACACATTTATTAAAAATGAATCATGATTCGTTGACTTCGAATCACGATGTTCAACTCTTCTTCTGAACTGTCTTATTAGCAAAGTGTGACTTGAATGTGACAAGCATGTGTACAGTTCCTGTGACAGGAGTCACTGCAGGGCTGCCACCTGTCAGCTGAGCTTGAGTCCAAGGCACTCGGGCTAGGCGTCGTTCCAAAGAACTCTGACAGGAAGAAGCGGCGTGGTCGTCATCAGACACTGCTAGTCGGTCTTAATGCCACCAACGACGAACAATCATCCATTATCTATTTATTTATGTTATTTATTAATGTTTCTCTCACATAATCAGCATACATGTTACATTATTTATAACTATGAATGAGAGAATGACAAAAATGTGGAAATAACATTGTTGTTCAATTGTTCATAGCCACAACTTTGCAGTATATACGTATATTTATGGCACTTGACACTTTTCCACAATACGAAGCCTAGATATGCCACGTTTTTTAGTACAATTATAATTGTAAATATTTCTGTTGAAAATCGCACCATTTTAATTGTTTAAATATAGGAATGCAGGAAATAGACCAAGCTCATCCATCAACGCGACTGTGAGAAGCATTTGCGAAGTGGCCTAGTCTAGAATATTGTTATCAGGAAATATAAAATTTGAAATATTTTGGTTACAAGATTCATTCCTAGACAAATCAATAATGGAAAACAAAAATAAAGGTACTTTAAACTTTACTAGACAAACATTAAGATAAAAGCTTCAATAGCATGCATTCTTTAATTTGGTTAGGCATTAATGAAATCCTAACAAATTAATATTTTAGCATTCATCATGTACCTTGCTGACTCTTCAAATCAAACTGAGTCCTTCTCTAGTCAACAAAATCCAAATAATTCGTAGATCGTGGAAATCCACAACTTAAATTTCAATACAAATTCTTGTGCTGTTTACATTACAAGTACAGCTTTCCTCCATCTAGAAGATTACTTGGCAATGTCTGAGGTTCGATAAAGTACTCACGCGTGCACTCTACATGTACTTGCCGCAACGTTTGTAAATGGATTCTTTAAAAAAAACTCTACATGGTATAAGTACCTGGGTAAATGGATAAGTCTAGTTATACAGCGGCTGGAGAGAGACGCTTGCAACGCGAGGGGTAGACATACGAATGAGAGCGGTGCTATTGTTGTAATTGGATTCAGAGACGTTATCTGGGATGTTTGTTTCAATTGCGATGTACTTTGGCCTACGTGGGTGCTCGTCTGTGCCAGCTTCTCGCCTTCGTTCTACAACTTACCTATTTATGCTAATGCAAAGCGACGTTTACACGGAGTCGATTCTGCTTTACGAGGATAGTCACACACTTAGGTTAAAGCAGCTGTCAAGATTAGTTGGATAGAAAATATATTTTCTTGGGAACGTTGATTCCCGTTTTGCAACGTAAAAAGATATTCAAATCATCACAAGAACACACTACATATTCGATTAGATGCACATTTGCAACATATAAAGATATTCAAACCTCGCAAGTATACACACCGCATATTCCATTAGATTCACAATGCAGTTTTTTTCATAAATGTATCTCGTTAAAATTAATGTACTATCAAGAAATAAGAATTTTATAAACACATTGTAATGCATTTTGATTTTACAATTTTATTTTGTATGCATGACATTTTAAACCGTAAAGGTTTTCAAAACATCATAAGAGACAGTAATATCGTAATGTATTCATAAGCCCTTTTCATTAATACAATTTGAAATCATGTTTAAATCTGTTTCATATTCTAACTCTATAACTTGAATCATTGACTTTTATAAATGCAATAAAATAGGTAATATTTTTTTGACCATACAAATACTTATATAATAAAGATAAACAACCACGGGAAGTGTTCACGATAGGTGAGATGATACTTAATCAGCAGATCGCACAAATACCACACTCGCAAATAACATTAAAACAACGTTAATATGTTTTGGTGGAGGCGCCGGGTCTAAGCGTAACTCCCAACTTTGGGGCTAGCTTCGCCCCCCGACCACCAGGGTAGCCTACAACATTCTACATCATCCTTGTTCGTCGTCGCAATTTATCGCAATTAATGAACAATCTTATAAATTATACGTTCATATGATTTTAAAAGAATAAGTAGATTTCCTGCTACAAAAGCAAAAGGTCCTGGTTCAATTCCCAGATCGTACAGATTTTAACTTAATCCGTCAATACGAATGTTGGGTTAGTGCCGGTGACTGAGCGTTACTAGCATCGAAGAAGGTAAAATACAGTAGAACGTTGTTCTGAATTACCTTTGTTTATACTGGCATCGCCAAAGGTTAAGTCGAGCCCAATCATTGGGTCACTATTTCCTGTTTCAAATACAAAACTCTATTTGGACATTATTTGCTTTAAAATAAAGTTCTTTACTAAAAACTAGTTCCGTGACTTAGTAGTCGACTCTAAATAAGAGCTCATTTTATTAAACTCTAGCAACTTCTTAAAATTAATCTTTTTAAAGAGTTTATACCCTTAATTTAGGGCTATAAAATCTAGGCCAACAATGAATAACGAACTTTTGACACATGAAACACACAAAAAAAGTTGCAAAATTGTTCGTGGGTAGTTATTATTTTCATCTTCTCAGCAGGGTGTATTATAATACAAGTAAGAAAGAGACAAAATGTTATCCATTCTTATCTTTCTCTTTTCCTTCTCTTTTCCTGAAGTGAAATGAAAGTAGTGGCGTAATGCCTGATATGAAACATGCATCAGGTCTTATTACTATGTTCAGGGAATATGACGGGTCATTAGGAGATCTGAATTGCATGAGGCACGTAGTATATGCGTGGTCCCTAGCTTGTAAAACATCAACTACTTATACTTAATAAAAAGAGTACGGTAACAATCTCATTAAGTTACCAGTATTATTGAGTTAAGCGCATAAGTTTTGTGTTATGGGTTTCCATTTCAAAGCGAAGAAATTTAAACAAGCATGGGAAGAGAGTAGGCCAGTCATAAAGGGACAAAGTTTGTTGTCATTATTCAACATGTGGTTTAATAATCAGGTATCCGTGTTGGTGGAGGTGCCGGGTTTTGGAGGAATTTCTTTTTTTAGTTAATTTTTGTTTGGTATACAAAAATAATATTTTAATCCGTGGAAAAGACAGTTCGAAGACGCACATTTTATCAATTATATTGAATAAAATTAGATGTTTAATTGTCATCATGGGTATGTAAAAGCACTTTTTATTGGGTGATCAAGTTATGTACTGATCGTAAAACTGAAGTGCATTTTAATGGAAAAAAATAGATGCCCATTAAACGAATAATAACTATCTGTGTACTAAATGTAATATAAAGAATTCCTCCAAAAGACTTCTGTTAGCGAAATTCAACTATGATTTAAAAGACTGTGAACTTTATCAGACAAATGTTCCGTAAATCGTTACTGTTATATATATAAACAAAAAAATCTTAAAAAAATTGGAATAATAACTAAAATACTCAAATTCCACAATTAATTCGGGTCTGAAGGGTTAATTAATTTTTGTTTGGTATACAAAAATATCAATTTTTTATTATGCGTGACATACGCTCAGACAGACGCACATACAAAAATATCATGATAATCAACTTAGAGTGATTAATTATTGATTGATACAATCATGCTGGTAGTGTATAAGAATATTTTTAATTGGGTGATCAGTTATGTGACTGATCGGGTAAACTGTAAGTACATTTTTTTTAAATAAAAATAAATGCATTTAGTAACGAATGAATCAAGACACTTTCCGTGTGCTTCTATTTACGTATAAATGATCCTCCAAGGGCTTCTGTTAGTTCGTTTCGAAGCTATGGCATTCCTGAGCCTGGATACTCGTGGCCAAACTGCGAGGTCCGTACAATTATTTGGTTATACTTATATACAACACGAAACAAATAATATAACTAAGAACTCAATTGGATATACACCCACGAGTACGGGAGTACCCCGCAAGAAGAATAACAACAACAAAATCGCCGTGCGTTGATCATTTTGTTTGCGGTACCAGAGTTGTCTCTTGATCCCAAGTTTAATATGTTGGAGAATACTTTCCTAATTTTATGGGCTGTCTACTCCCCCCTTAACCTCAGGTTCGCCAAAACATGCTATCTACATTCTACACCATCCTTATTGAAGGTCAATGCCAGCCAAATAACGCATTTCAGTCAGACGTCGAGTTACACGCAAAGATGGACGAACAGACGGACAGACAGAATAGTGAAGCTTATTGGGAGCTTCGCACTAATTTATGTTTGTATTCAATGGTATTATTTAACCATGCTTAATCAAGGTCTCTTTATTGTTACGATGTTCAAAAATTAAGTATTAAATTGAAAACAAGAAGTCAGGCGAGTTTCTTTCCCTTTACAATAAGTTAATACATTCTTTGTAATGTTGGTTTAAAACTCTGAAAGTCTTCTTAAAATGTTGAAGTATAACTGCGTTGTACAGGAATTTTTAAACAAACCAATGTATAGTAAAATACAGGCAGCTCAAATAGTTTCAGCTCTCCAGAAAACACCACGTTATAACAACAAAATGGTAACACAACGTGTAAAAAAGAGGCATGTTGAGAAGTGGAATTTCTAAAGAACAACTACTGTGGAATGGAATAGATCAACTGAAGCTCTTGAGGAATCCATAGTGAGAAAGTTCAGAAGTTGAATATGAGAATATGAATTTGGATTGAAATGTGATGTAAAGAATGAGAAGTGTTGATATATTTTAATACTATTATAGTCTGCTAGTATAAGGTCCTTGCCACCTTGTCCATAACATATTTGCAATTGGAAATCAAATTGAATTAAATTCAGACATCCATCTCCATAATACTCGGTACAGTAACAATATTCATTTGACTCAACAAAGAACATATCTCTCCCAACATACTTCAAACATATCAATTATTATAAACTATATAATTAACTCCCTAAAACACTTACTAATTTAAATGATATTAGCAAGTTCGGAAACAGACTCACAGAGATTCTAAGGAAAAAGGCCTATTTTATTCTATAGACGAGTACCTTTTGAAGATTTAAATTTGGTATAATTTAATTTCAATACTATCAATCTCAATAAGAGTACGATTTTCTCAATTTCATAATTCATTATTAAATTCGATGAATCAATTCAAATTTAATTCACTTTGTTCAACTTCATAAAATAATTCAAATGTTAATGTTTACTTATTGATTGTTATAGTATTATGTTATTAGGTAGATCTATATTTTGAATTTCATGTTGCTTCATCTGATGTGTGCTAGAAAAATAGGATTACACAATTCAATGTAATTCTGTAACATAATATGTTTTCAATCCTAAATAAAATAATTATCTATCTACCTAAAATAGAATCAATACAAATCATAAATAAAATAAACTGGTACTGCTACGTTTTGACGACAGAATGGTACCACACGTGCCTGCTATAGACTGGTCACCAAACCTCCATGTCCAGACGGTTGTGAACATTAGTGTAACAAGGTAAGACCGTTACTTCAGTATCGGTGCACGTGTGCAAATACCGGCAGAATGGAAAGCGTGTCTGATAACAAATACACAAAACATTGTTTAGTCTGGAAGTCGGTACTATCAGAAACCGTTTGCGAATATACACGCGTATTTAATTGTATGTGAATGACCTGAGGACTTGTTTATCTACGGATGTTGGATAAATTAAACTTGGCCTTTTGAAACATATATGAATTGTGTGCCTGATGTTACATATACCTATTACTAACTTTAACACACCAATTCGATATTATAGTAACAGTTTGAAAAGCATGTTTAAAAAATGATCACCTTTGTTGCAACAATATTTTCGACAGCTGGATACACTAGTAAAGGATGCTTAAGTAGAATGAAAGTAATCTAATTCCGTAAATGCTTAGATACTTTCGTAACATTTGAACTACCTTAAAAAATTTGTTAATATCACCATTTTGTAAATGTATATCTACCTTGCTTTATTTATTTATGTTCATATTTAGTTCAATTGTTAATCAGTTGTAAAAATAAATGGTTTGTTTCGGATATTTTTCATAATTCTATTTTTAATTTTGTAAAACGTCAAGACTGGCGACGCTTATTATTTTACAAGTCGTTTCTATTTATAAAAATACAGAGTTTTACGAACTAAAATAAAATTACCTCTTCAAACTAAGAACTCTTCATTATCATACCGCAAGTCAAAGATAATTTTCTTTGACCCGAATTGAGACATCATTAGTAAGTTGTCTAAAAACATTAGAACATTTCACATCTCATGATTGTATACGAACAACGTCGCAGGAATGAGGGTAGGAAGAAAATCCCTCATTAGCCACAAATACTAAAAAGCGCATCTTTTATCTTGCTATCTTCCTAGATATGAATTCAGACTGGGGTCGAACTACTTATTACAAGTTATATTTATAAACTTTTACATCTGAAACTCAAGAAAATATTTTGATATGAAAATATATGCTATTCGAAGTAGAACTATAATTAACACTCCATACCAGCACTTGACTGAAGACGATATCCAAGACTATGATGCTTGGATTGCTTTTTTTCTTAACATTTTACTTTTGCCGTCACAAATAACATAAATATGAAGAAAAAAATGAAATTCAGGAAAATTGAAGCCCCCTTTAGAAGCAAACTCTTTGTGCGCATTTATGTACTTGGTTTACTGATTGATTTGTATCGCTAAACGTCTCATAATAATGCACTAAGGCTATTCGAGACGATGAGGATGTAGTATGAACAAAAGGGAGGAGGGGAAACTCGGTACTGGCACGTAGCCTACTCCTTTCGAAAAGTACCAAGGAGACGATCGGCTTAACGTCCCATCCGAAAGGACGGTGTAACCTAGACAGTCATAGGTTCCTCCACTAAGAGAACGAAGCCGTTACACTAGCTCTCGAACCCTCCATCTGCTCAAACCAATGGTATACGTGAATTATGTATGTACTATATGTTTACTTCATTTTATTTAGTTGACCTTGTTCATAAGTTTTCAAAATTGATTAGGATAAACAATAAATAAATAAACAATTTTGCGTGAAAATATATAATGTATATCATAATGTAAATGTATAATTAGGCAGCAAAGCTCATCTATATGAATCACTTTTCACCCCGTTAGATCGTCTCATAACCAGGGCTCTGATTGGCGTGCGTTTTGTGCAGGCTATGACCTTCCACAATGATGATGCAGAATATGTTTAAGTGATTCCCCCCTCCCCGTTCTAGAATCTTAGAATATAACTAAACTCGGCACCTCCACCATAAGACAACGCGAGATCAAGCACTTTTTAGTTTCTACGATACACATGCTTTTTACAATTTCACTTCACACTCAATTATTTTATTTATTAAACCTTTGTAAAATAATAGGCCAATTTAAATTATACATTAATATGTTTTCCATTAAATTCTCATTGATCGTAAAATAGTAACTTCTTTGTTATTTTAGACATACCAGAACTTTCTTTATGTGCTATCAACTCACTTATTACGTTTTAACGGCTAGAGGAAAATGAAACGTTACTTTCTATTGTATTTTTTGATCACCAATAAGATTCATAAACGAACGATAAAACATTAAGTAAAGTGTATTTGCACGAAAGTGTTTGGAGCGGGGAGAGTTCGTTACAGCATAAATGTTTTTGACTATAACAGAAAGTTTTTTATTTTGTACATGTTTATTTTCAACAATATCACAAAGATGATGGATTTTACATCGTTTACCTGAAGAGGTTATGTGGACCGTTTAAAATATATACACGCAAAAACCAGGCCGCTTTGCGAACACTTAATTCTTATAGTCGCGTTGATAGACGAGTTTATACCTCTTTCATTTCTACATTCAATACAAATCTTAAAAGTGCGATTTTCATAAGGAAAAATTCTTTGATTGCTCCCAAATTAAAACAAATATAGAAGTTGAAGAGTTGTTAAGTCCCCTAAAAATTCCATCAATCAGATACAAAATTGGAGCTAAAAATATCCCCAAAATATTTAATTAGAGCCAAAACTACCTTTTTCCTATTTGTTTTGGATTTGTTTTCAAACTGATACCACCATGTTTCATACAATATTCAAATATACATTTTGTTTCGAAATAATGTTGCGGTTGGGGGGATGTGGGGCAAATTATTAAAAAAAATTGATCCCGGGCCGCATTTAGTATTGCCCCAAAATAAAAACCCGCAAATATCCTTGGTCTACAAGAGGAGATATTACTACCAGTTAACACGGCAGAACTGACATCCGCAGACTCTTATAGACATGTTAAACAACAAACGCCACCGTCTCAATAAAATGTATTCCTAACAGTCTTATCGATCTATTTATTTTAATTTTATTTATTTATTTAACGTCTATCCTATTCAGTTATAAACCTGATTTACAAAGGAGGACAACTAAATAAATCTAATTACATAGATGCAGACACAACAATGAACTACAGTTTAGTAAATATTTGAAATATTAAAATTACAACAAAAATGCATTAAAACAATCATTAATAACACTGTCTAGTTAGGCCCTTAGGCTTCTCATTACGTCCTAATATCGTGGGCGTGATGTGGAGGTTTTGACTGGGAAGTGGTCTGGTCTAGTCTAGTCGTCTCTTTGAGTTCTGCTAATACAGACCACACAAGCCACAGTGTTCTTTCACTACTATACGCAATACGTGCCGTAGTCTGAAGAAGATGAAGTAATGACTGCAAGTCACATGCAACGCATAGTTGGTTCTATGTCAGTAGTTGATGGTTGTGGTTCGTCGTGTCGTTATTCTCACATTTCCACAAAATAACGATGAGTTGGTGGAATTTACGTGAAACAACAACCGTTTCAGGAACTAAAATCTGAACTTAAACTTTTTAAAAAAATAAAAAAGAAATTAGGTGGAATCTGATTTTAAAAGTATTATATTGATCTGTTGCTGATTGATGAACTTGGTGTGTTGTTCGTAACTGATGTAAACGATTAGAAAATGAAACTTGAATATAATGTAATTAATTAAAAAATTGGCACGTCACAGATTTATTTCCTCTGAGCGTTATAAATTGAAATTGATTGATTGATAGCTTAAAAACGCACTTTTACGCCTATGACAAAATCAACTTCGTGTAGCTATTATAAACATTCGCATTTATTTCTAATGAAGAATGCTTATAACTATTTACGAAAAACTGAGAACCTCTAGCGATATTAAGGCGACAGTAGTCTACTCCTGTAAAATAATAAAGATCGTACTGAAGTCTGAGCTTAGCTATCGCTAGATGAAGGCGAAATAAAAAAAAAAATATATATTGAGTTTGAAATTCTTAAAAATAGAACCAACCTTGACCCTAAAAGAGGTTTAATCTCACTCCCTTTGGTTCCAAGTATGTTATAATCTTGGGCATCGTTTAAACCAAATGGACTATCGTTTGTCGGTAGTAAAGTTGGAAGATGAGATCCCTAAAACTGTGGCTTAAGAGTTAATAAGACTGGAACTCTCTTTACTTGGAGAACATAACGGTTTGGTGAACGAGGTTCTTTGGCTAATACTTCTTATTACACATTTTACGGCAATCTGTTGCACCATTAAAGCTATAAAAAGTTTCGTTTCAAAATATCTACCGATACATGTTTATCTTGGCGGCTTGATGTGTGTATTGACGAGGGCGGTGAGGTGGGGAGTGAGGGGGGGTGATTCAAACAGGTGGAGCGATCAGTCGAGAGTAGGGAGGGAAACGATTTGTTTGTCTAGTAAAACACGGGGACAGACAGACAGACAGACAGACAGACGACGGACGGACGGACGGACGGACGGACGGACGGACGGACGGACAAACAGACAGACAGACAGACAGACAGACAGACAGACAGACAGACAGACAGACAGACAGACAGACAGACAGACAGACAGACAGACAGACGTTCATGCACGAAACACAGGAATGGAACTAGAAATTGTGTTGATTGACGGGAAGTGATTGCGATCTTTTCTTCCGGTAGTGGTTTAAAGCAAGATTGCAAAGTTCTTTCCTTACAGTTACCACAAATTCAGATTGTTGTTACAGTAACAATCAGGTTGCAGTTATCGCAGGAGCTAAATCCATTGCAGTTTTGTCATATTTACTTCCCCCAAACAAACTGCATTGGTTGCTAGTCTGTAGACGCAGGGCGTCGCCTCCTCGCGCTAACCCTCACTGCCCGGCGCCACCCACGCCACCTCCGTCACGGCGAATGTTCTCCGCCAGACTAGTAGCTCCCGAGTAGTTCGGGTACTCGCCGACGACCGGCTTGAATGGCGGGAGTAGGGCCCGAACCGCCGGCCCGCGAACATGTGAATCTGCGTCTCTCCGCGCCTCGATACATCGCGACTACCAACACGTAAACGTCTACGAAACTTCGCAGAAATCTAAAGGATTTTTTTATTTATATTTTTTGTGCGGCAATGTGATGGTAATTAATTGTTTGTAATTGTTTAATTGGTGTAACTAAGTGATTGAGATAAGTAATCGTGTGCTGATCTTTTAATTAAAAATAACACCAGACCGTTTAGTCTGTGGGGTTAAATTGGCGTTGTGATTAAATCCGAGCATAAAGAACTATCTCTGTTAATGAAAAAAAGCTTTGCAATTAATTAAACACTTTATAGGGGTTTTTGTTCTTTTTAGTTCACCGTAAACGAATAAATTATGTTCGTGATTTTAAATGTTTTTAAACATAATTTATTTATTCTTGCCATCAAGGTCATACCTTGCAGGAATAATTATTTTGTCAAAAAAGATACCAAATTTCTTCTATACTAACTCAACTATCATCTTTGAAGTTTAGTTCTGTGCTTGAATCGGTATTAGGTAACTCTAAATATAAATTTATTTATTTATTCAAGATTTAAAATGTGTTTTGTACGAGTTGGACCATTTTCAATAACGGATTCGCGTGCACTAGAGCAAAAAATATATTAACCTTTCAGGAAATAAAATAGTGCGATTTCGATCAAACGTTTTGTATAAAAGATTCCTACGTTGTTTTGAGTCACATAGACAAAAACAAAAAAAACAAATACAATACTTTAATTGTTTGGGCTTCTTTTCTGTCAAAGGGAAATAGAGAGAATCGAACCGGCATATTCTTGCAATATCATTGACGTTTCAATAAGGTTTTATCTGAACTGTCGTGACCATGTTTCATTAAAATGGCGTTTGCCATTTGTTTCAAGAAAAATTACAAATAATTTATGGCAAAAAGATAAAATGCATTCCTCTCGTAGTTCAGTCGTGCGTACTATTTCAAGCTTAAGTGATTCCACAACTGATGCAATATATACACATTCACATCCACCAGTCATTATCTTACGTACTATGTCATTATAAGTAAGGTGTGCTGATAAACTATATCCGAATGAATGTGTAGTTTATTTTCTATGATCGACAAAAGGATTTGTACGAACGTATTTGGTTATTGTTTACTAACAATGAAAATTAATTTAGTTTAGTAACTGAATTTTGTTTCTCTTTTCATACGGCAGTGTTAAAAGTTTGTTATTAATACATATTTGAAAGTGAATAGATATATTTTACTTGATGTAGAGGACTATGCTCTTTCTCTTTTTTTAAAATGTTGTTTTGTTATCATATCTTTAGAGAAATAAATACATACTAATAGAAAAGTCCAAAACACGAAATTGAATAACATTAGACGATTCCAGTAGTTTCTTTTATATAATATGAAATTCAACTTTTTCCTTTATAATTTAATTCTTGAAATTAATAATGGAAGTAATAATTGTGAATTAATATGGGTTTTGAAGCGCATTTTCAACACTAAAATCCCACAAGTCTACTTTACTAGTACTATGACGTATGACAGCGAAATCGTTCGAATTCATTCAGCAATGTAATAGTTCTATGTCTACAATTAGACTTGTAACAAATCCACAATGACATTATAATGGCAGCATAAAAATGTGCCATCAAAATGTCACCGTGAAATTGTGCGAATTTTTCGTTTCTCACGCGATAGAAGTTTGCAACATCGATGTAAATGTTTGTATAGGCTATGTAACAAAATACATTGATGCGTTTTAGATTGATTTATCAAATCTAATAATTACGACAAAATTGTCATTAAATTTCGCGTTGAAACAAAATGACATCTAGGTGATAAACGCGCATGCGTCTATACGTATGACGTCACATTCCAAACCCATAAAGAACAGTTGCAAGAAAGAGAGGGGGGAGCGGCGTCTGTTGGTAAAATTACGACGTCTTCTCGACGTTCGTAGTCAATGATGGTGACGGCGCTGGAGATAGACGGACGGCTCTGACTTTCATTTGGTCGCCAAATGATGAGTCGCTTTAGGACGCGTCGCGAATATCCGCACTTTCACGTTCCGACGTGCGCGATCTCAATATAGACGAGATACAGGGTGAGCATTTAAACACTGCGAAAATAATTATATCTTCCTTAAATAAATAATTTCGTTCCATAAAAGAACAGGTAATTATTTTTTTAAATGTTGTTTTTCGACATATATCACTGTTCTTTTACAATTACAATATTAACAAAACAATGATGTAAAAGAACAGTGTAATGTCTAAAACACAATTTTAAATAAATAACTTAGTATTTAAAGTCTACTAGTTTATATTAAATATAAGCAGTGATTATTATTATTAGCAGTGATATAAATAGTGATTTTTAAAGATTTTTACAATTTTGACGTAAATTAATTAGGATACATTTTTATTCTGACGTGGGAACCCTCCCAAAGATAATTTTTCACTCTTTCGTGGACTTATTAGGTGTGGAGTGTTAGGATAGATAGTTGTAAGTGAATCTGTAAGGGTTACTTTTTCAAATTGGATTTTTATTTCAGTTAGGATTTACAAAAGGTCGATATCGAACTGAAGACATCCTGAACTAGGGTCTCGTACTTAACGTATGAGACACATCTATCGGATTCAAATGTAATAATATTAATGTTTATTAAGTGGAAACACAAAGATATGATATAAGCATGAATTTATTTCATTTTATAAATATCGAGCACTTTAAAACATTAACGCCCTTACCAGAAGAAAGAAATGAGATTATTTTAATGGGACATAAAAGTCTAAATGTGAAAACTTAACTTTGAATATTCTTTTAGTTTTGAAATATTGCCGCGTATAAAAGTGAAGAAAGTGCGGGGGGAATAGCTGGCTACATTTCTAAACCAGTCTAAGTTAGAATGATGAAAGTGAATTAGTTTGAATTGCTCGAGCAAATGGGGCAGAGTGAAATATACGCAGGGTTTTGCGTAGAATAGACGGAACTCATATGAGTTCGTCGCGCGCAAAGTGATGAATTGCTGTCTCCCCGGGAGGAAATGTCATCGCCGGAACTCCAAGTGACAACCATTATCTTCTGGCTTGATAACAAGAAGACTCGATGTTTATTTATAAAGTAATGTGTACGATAACAACAACTAAGCTAAGCTTTGTCTACGGTCACGTGTTTTCTCATTTCGGATGTGAATTTGATGTGATTTTTGTATATTTTATTGTAATTTCTAATTACAAAATAACGTACACATGTGATTGAGATAACCTTTTGCAACTTCCTCAGCATATCACAAACATATATAAAAATGGGTAATACAAAACAATTACATTACAATTTACGAGCACGATAAATGTATATTTGAAGTGCTCAAAAATACAATTCGTTAATTCAGATGATTCAATTCGTTGATATTGAAACCTTTATTATTCAAAGTTTTTCTCGATTCCCGAAAATTGTTAACGAATATAAGTTTTATAACCATACGCCTACATAACAAAACGGTTAATGAATCGTGATTTAAAATTTTCTCCAAAACTTTTTATATTGTATTGTGTTCCAATTTACAATTTCATTACAACTCAGTATGCCCATTGATATGTTTCTAAAGACTTTTAACTTTAAAAAACGTGAAATATCAATCTTCAGTTTAAAACTTTTTAGAATTGTATAACTTTTTTTTCTATCGAGTTTCAAACTTTTCATAAAGTTTGTTATTAAAAGTGACCGTCGTGTGTTAAAACTCTGGAATAAGAATAGTAGAATTTGTAGAAGGTAATTATTGTTGAGAGAGGTGCAACGTTCATTACTTGGTTGTCACTAACAACTTAAGAAGGTTTGAGTGAGTCCTGGTTACTAACGTTTACATAGTGCCATACTGCAATGTGGTTAAGCTTCTGAGCATGAGTGATAAGAACGTTTCATAATTCGTAAGGTTTCATAACTGTTTACTTAGACTGTGATCGACAACCTTAAAGTACGAGAGGATGGGAAATTAAATCTTTATAATAGTTGTAAAAAAGTTTTACTCAGAGTAATTGTAGAGACAAGAAAGGAGAGAGAAGGAAGAAAGGGGCAAAGTTTAATCTTGGATAAAATATTTAGAAAAGTTTTGATTCATTCAGATTATTTCAGGTTGTGAGACTGGAAGCTTGATTTAATAATTGAGGACAAACTATTGAAACCTTTTTCACAGATTGATTCAGTTTGTGTAGACGGGACAGCTTGTTTAAATATATAACGTAGCGATGTCATCGAACCATATTCACGATTGATCCAGATTCCCAGATAATCCAGACATAATAAGGTGGATTTCTTTAAAATGCTAGGAAGGAAGTTAAAATATTTTTTATTAAAGTTTAACAGAAAAGTTCTTGGTGGGTGTTTTCACCTTCTCTAGTCACACTTTTAAAAAGTTTTCTCAAGAGGTGGGAATTTTGCCAAACACAATCGTAATCGGGTAAATTATATTGCGTGCTTTGTAAAAATTCAATAACAAGCTTTGTAATGTCTAATTGATTTTTATCACGAAATCTTACTTAGTTTTGTTTGTGTTTCCATAGTGACTCACTAAGATGCTGCCAAGAAGACGTTGCTGGCGTCGATAAAGAAACTCCCTACATAATGCAGCAATCTTCATTCTCCTCAACAGCCATGGCAACAATGTGTAACACAGCCATTCACGACGTCACACTCTTCTCTGACGGACAGTTACGTAAAAACCATCGAACATTATTCCCGAGAAGTTTTGATTTCTAGTTTCGTCGTAAAGATCTATGTGGTGAGTTGGAAACTAGGACAACTTAGTTTCTCATCTTATTTCTTACATTTCCTGGAATTCATAGAAGTTTTCTTGAGAAATGCGTCATTTGTTCGTGAAATCTCTGGCGTTATCAGTGATTGCAGCGACAGAGACTACGCGAAGACGCGAATGAAGGACAGACAAAGGCCATGTGGTGAAGTTGTTTTGTGATTCGAGACATAACTCTAATCGACCGTGCGGTACTCACATGTGAAGTTAAAACCAACAAGAATATTCCGAAAAAGAAAAAGACTTTTATTCAATTCCAGAGAAGCAATTTAAAATCTAATAGGTTTTATATTCAGATACTAACCGATTGACTGATAAAACATTGGTGTACAGTGAATTAAATTATCTTCGTGTGTTATTACGTTAATAATTGACGCGCTCATAAAAATTCCAGCCACTACGAATATAATTTTAAACACAATTGTGATTGAAGCGGCAGAAACGCAAAATTGGAAAATAAACGAACACTCGCGGCATAACTAGCACCGAAATACAACAATAATCAAACCATCTAGTCCATTGATTGTGTTTTATCATCAACAAAACTTTTTCGCTATTTCACTGCAGAACGTAATCCAGAATCTTAAAAACTACATTTCCGTTGTAATTTTACATTTAAATTTATCCCGTTAATACCGAACGACAGACGTAATACCGAGGTAATTTTCTTGTTAATTTATCATCAGTGTCAAAAGAATTTAACGGAGAAAACAAGAAATTAAGTCGGAATATCATAACATTCCCAGTGTTTATCTACCCACCTCCCATGACTCTATAGGGATTGTAAAAGTACACTATTGAAGACACACCCAAAAAGTCTACACTGTAAATAAAATACTTCAACATATATCATACATATTTTAATAATCGTTTCGTGTTTAAATTCATGTGAAAAATTAATGTTATCAACATATTATACAAAATCCATAATTATATTATATCTGTTCACGTGTCTTTTCGTATATGTGTTTCGTATTTATTCATTGAAAGAATAAATAAATATAACACAACAGTGTAATAAGATTTACAAATAAGTGTAATTTTTTAAATCTTCCCTCCGTTATTATATTTGAAAGTCGTGTAAAAAGTGTGACAACATCAAATTGGAGTGTTTATCTTTTGAATCTTCCCGCCGTTATACATAAAAGTGTGACGTCATCAAAGTAGTGCGTTCTCTTTCAAATCTCCCGCCGTAAGTCGATCTCGCCACCGCCCCTATGATTTCCGCCCTCGCCTCGGTCGCCGACAACTCCACCCTCTCCTACTTCTACAACCAGCTCAACTTCTCCTCGGAGAATGTCACCGGCATCGATGGCCCCGTGTTCCCTACCTACATCCGCACGGCCTCCATGATAATATGCATCTTGATCATGGTGGTCGGGGTCGTGGGCAATGTCATGGTCCCGCTGGTGATTCTCAAGTCCAAGGACATGCGCAACTCCACCAACATCTTCCTCATCAACCTGAGCCTCGCGGACCTCCTAGTGCTGCTCGTCTGCACCCCCACGGTGCTCGTAGAGGTCAACTCAAGGCCGGAGACATGGGTGCTGGGGCAGGAGATGTGTGAGTACACCACTTTATTTCTTACAAAACCATCGTTTCAATTCCAGCCTTCTTGCGCCCCGAATTATGTATATTTTTTTAACTCTTAACTCCTAACCGTAAAAAGAAACTATTTTTGTGTTTATTTGTTCTAATGTATCATTGTTTTGTGTAATAATATATATAAACAAGGTCTTGAAGAAACAGTAATGGAAACAGAGACCAATTATAGGTGTATTATTATATTGTTTTTTTCATTTCGCGCAACCTAATACTCTATTGGTCGCATCAGCGGAGATTTCTGTAAAAACCCGCAATTAAAATAAAATTACTAATGGTTTACTTAATCGTATCGTAAGCGCGTCCGAGATCAACCAGTCAAGAAATAATTTATTCAATCAGCTCATTAATCATTTAATTAATTATTATTATCTTCTTATTAGTAAAAAAATAGTTTCCAGACTAGCATTAACGAATAAACCATGACGCAATGTCAAATTTGTTTTATTAAAATATCATTATCGGAGGATTTAAAAAATGATAAATTAATGAACAATAAATCAATCTGATGACCCATTAACTGTAACGATTTCAATATTGCCCTACGTCACTTGATATCGCAAAAGAAATATCAATATATTTCCGTATTCAATAAGCAAATGTGGTAATTCAACAACACATGATGCATTGAAGACTGCTTTAGACGCTGTAAGATGTTTAAAAAAAACATACTATCGGTCTACATCAAAGATATTGGAATAGTCTATAGCAGGTCGTCTATACAAACTTGTTCCTAAAAACTCTGATCCGAAAGGAACCAGATGATTGACACTTTAATATGTTATTGATTTGTAACCAATCCCAAATAGTGTTAAACACAATAACGAACTGTCAATTTTAAACCGTTTGAAATATACATTCTCAGACGGAATATGAGTGTAAAGTAAGAGCTATTGTCGGCTCATCACAACTGTCTCAGTCAACGTTCAATATCTGTCAATCCCAACGTTTAGAACCTCGATACCCGTCACTTAGACGCGGGAACATGTCTGAGTGGAAGCTATACCTGTTATTATGACGTCATTGTTAGAGCTTCGAGGCGTTATGACTGTCAGTTTTCAGACAATATCTTGGGTGGATCTCTGATAGGTGAAGAAGAAACTATGTATGAACGTCTTGTTACTGGCTCACTAGAGCCCATTACAGGGAGTTCATAACTGACTTTGGAGAATTTCGTTCATGACCATAATAGTGAATGAAAGATGAAAATTCTGTAATGATGTGTGGGACGTTTTTTAATTGTAAAGGCTAATTAGATATTCGCATATTGTGTTTGTGTGAAATATTTTGTAGATAGTGTAATAAGACTGTGAACGCTTTTAGCGTTGAAATGCGTACACAAGCGATTTTCTTGGGATATAGTTTCGCAAACTATTTCAAAAATAGTACGTACATTCTCAATGATGATTTGATGATATTATATTGTAAATCTTTTTTCAATAATATGAATTATATAAACACATAGAATTTTCAGTCTGCAGGTAAAAAACGCCACAACGGACAATAGGCGATTTTTAGAACCAACAGCGCCATTTATATCGTGCACAAAGCATTGTGGGAGAAAGGGGTTTTATTAATGCCATATGCTCGGGTGTGTGGAGGACTGTGCCTCCCATGCACTCAGTCACGCAGTTTGCCACACACCCGAGCGTGCCTTTCTCCCATAATGCTTTGCGCGCGGTACGGAACCTGTGAATGATTTTTGAAAAACGTAAGTCAACTTATCTTTTTAATAAAGTATAACTTAACATTGCAGTCATTATTTCTCTCAAAAGTGACCTTTCTTTAGCTAGATTCACCACGAACATTAAAAAGAAGAACTTGCAACCATATAATATTCTGCACAAACCAGTGCAGCTAAAACAGTGTCTTCATTGTAGTCGTTAAGCCTCAACAGTCAACAGCCAAGTTAAACGACTATGGTCTAGGGCAGAAATTAGATCGATGACCTAAAAGAAAAACGACCACAACGGATGGGTTCTCGTACAGCTAATGTAACACTTAAACTCCACGGCAGAATACGACGTGTTGGTGGAAAAACTCACCAGTGAAAGCACTACCCCATTTAGAACTGTAAGGAAGCCATTCAGGAGTAGAACCTTTTAGTCACTTGATAACCATGCAGAAGTAAACTAGACTACATACGAAATGTTTGCTTAATGTAGTTTATAATTAAATGTTTCCGACAAGCACGGTTAATGGAGTACCCAAAACAGTGAACGAAGCAAAGGACATGCGTTTTAGCAATTTTCTGTTCGTTCGCCTAATTTGCATCAGAGAATTGTTTGATTGATTGGATATTGCTTAACGTCTTATATTAGAGTTGTTTGAAATTTTGCACAAATGTTAATGAATTGAAATTGTAGGGTTCTACAGTGGCACTTTTTGGAAAATAGTTTAAGGTGAATGCTACAAAAACAAATTGTTTTTTTAAATTTAAGATTTTCTTCAAAAGTCCGTAATTGACCATTTTCGTAAATTGGTTCCGTCTGACAAACAAATAAAGTTGATCATATACGACTGTAGGGCTGTCCATGTATGCTTCCTTGACAACTATGTAAAGTTGCATAAACATAGGGTGCTTCCTGGCCGAGCGAACAGCTATTTGCTAAGTGCCAATTAAAAGTGTCTTTCCCTCTTAATCAACAGATCGAGGAAGAAGAACTCAAAATTTAAATATTTCGCCGTTTGTTGATCTTAGGTTGGCGGTGAGGTCACCTCTTGTTCCTGCATTCAACATGGTGGAAGCGCCGGGTCATACATTTTTAAACTTTGGTCTCCTTTTTCCCCTCAGGGTCACCAAAAACATTATGCTCCATCCGTATCGTGGATCAATATGCTGACATAATTTGCTGTATAAACCGATTAGCAATAATTTAAAACTTAAGCATAATTTGTGTCTTAAAATGGCGACGCTACGAAATTGCCTTGCTCGTTAGTATATAGACAAACGGAGTAAATTCTTCCCTCGATTCAATATGTACACATTGTGCACGGGCAAACAAATATACTGGCACTTTATGGATTGATATTAGGCTGAAACAGAAACAATATCATTCTAAAGTTATATTTAAAGTTTGTCATTATTAATACAGCATTGTTAAATTACTCCCAAAACAACAAACGGGTTCTCAAATATAGAGATAGATTTTGCGCCAGTCTGAACTTCTTGCATGAAAACTGAAAAATCACTCCTCCGCCCCTTTCAATGGACACAGTGCCAAATGCACCCTCAAACTGGATACGAAATCCTGATTGCGCACTGCTGCTGTAACGAGGGATTACTTTTAATCAACTCTACTATGTATCAAGGACCTTTTTTTTTCCTTGGACGTTGTCAATACAGGTCGTACGCGCACAACACATAAGATTGATTGATTGAATCAATTATTTACGACTTTTTTTATAGGTAGCGTTTAGGAATGTTCTTACTTCTAACCTTAAAATGTAGGCCTAATACAATTTCACACAAAAAATTATCATATGCACATTACTACACTACTCAATGCCACTACACAAGTACTTTACGCACTACAAAACGTTAAAACACAAATATGTTACACATAAATGTCACTTGCAACAATAAAGGTACTATGTCTTTGGTTTAATGTCCCCCACTGAAAATCAGTTATATGACTGAGTGGGTAGACTTTAAATACGAATTAATGTATTTATAGTCATCCATCATTTTCATAAGGTTTAAATTTCAATACAAATATAATAATACAATCACAACAACAATAACTTAATAATGTGAGTTCGGTGATAAATATTAATCACAGAATACGAGGATATTAGACAAAATTAGTCTATATTGCAACAATGGACGTATTTCATTCATGAATTATTACATAAGACTTCAAGATATTGGTGAAGATATTTAAATGTTTCCTCCCGGATTTAGCCGAAGATGATCGTGTGAGTTCGTGTTCTGCTAACAAGATATTGTTATTGTCTTTGTAAGGAAACTATATTTCGCGTACGAGGGAAGTTCTAATCGCGTTCTATAGTTTGAACTTCTTGCGTTGTAAACCCAGTTAGAACACAAATATAAGAATAGAGATGTTTGTACGAGCAGAAAAGTTTCGCTGAATCGCGAGTTGTAAAGTAACATTGTGGTTTACAATAAGTTGAGATTTTTCACCCAAACAATGTTGATTATTCTATGGATGACCAATGAGCATTGCATGGCAAGAGTATATTAGTATTGAGTTATCAATAATTATTAACGATAAAATTACTTGAGTGATCATTGTGAACTTTCGAAAACTTCAAATTTTAAATTGTTTTTTTCAAATAAATGTATGCGTAATGCTTTTAGTGTAGTTTTCCAACTGCACTACGATTCTGTTTCCGCAAGATAGTAATATTAACATTTTCTACCTTTTTAATGAGTCATTTTGTTTCTTATACAACATGTTTATTCGTCGGTAATAATTTAAGCTACAATCAAAAATAGATATTTTGTTTTCGTTAACCAAACATCGAAAATTTCCTATGCAGTTCAAATAACGTAGTTTTGTGATAAAATGCATTGTTACAATCGCTTGTACACTTTATGATATATGTGGTTGCATATTTTATTGTCATACTCTTCTCTTTATTAAAATAAGTTTTGACGTTTATAATATCAAACCCTAGAAGCTGAGATTCGTAACAACTAACTCAATTTCATTTCAAAAGTTGTAAGTACAAATTTACATTTCCAAACTTAGCTCTAATCTGTTACCAAATGTAACACAGATGATTTCTCTTCGAAGCTCTCATTGCAAATTAATAATTAAGTCTTGTTTATTGAGCGTTACTTTTAACTCACTTACCAAAGTCACTGCTTTTCTCTGTACTCTGGCGAATTTTATAATGTCTTGATTAACTTGCGTACGATAATTACAATGTTGCCAAACAAATTTTAAATGTTTTTTTCGAGTTACTTATAAACCCAATAAATTCGTAGTTTTTCACGGTTATTACATTTCATTGAGATATTACTAATGACTACTGATAAAGCACCAAACTCCGGACCATTTGCATCAAGAACATAAATAACCTCAGTAAACAAACGAGCCAACTAATAATAGCGATCCGAGCACTTACGACGTAGGTCGTTGCGAGCTGGTACTAGTACAAGGTAGGTCACACCATGAACACATCGTGCCGGCTCCTTAGCACATCTCATACCCAATCGAATACCCCATTCATTACGTTTGTCAACGTTTCTCGTGGAACTAGCGTCACGTAGGTAGCTCCGGTGACCCTACACGTGTTACCGCAGCTCAGGGAGAGAAGTCACGATTACTGGTGGCGGGAGTCAAACCCACAGCATCACGAGGGCGAGTCGTGCGCTAGCACTTAGCCTACTAGAGAATCTAACTAGTTAGCAGATACTTATGATGATCGTCGCAAGCGTTTGGGGTATGAATGAAAGAATATTTCGCAGAACGTGATTGATATGATTGTTGGCATGTTTCAATTTGTCTAGATTATCGTTCATTCGCCCGTGTATGAGTTTGCTAGTGACGTTTTAGCCCTGTTTTTAGCCCAATTATTTGAAAATACGACTGATTTTAAAATTATTCTTTACATAAGCTAAGATTCGTGTGTTAAATATCAAATTTTTTTAACACGCACGCAGCATTTAATCATTTATTTATACCCATTTCAGTGAAAACGATAACGATTATACCCACGTCATATGTTACTTGTTGGTTACGTTTTTAAGACGAAAATCAATAAAACTTCAATTAAATGTGGTAAAAACTAAAAGTACTTACTTTTTTGTTTTTGTTTTTTTGTTTAGTGTAATCATTCATTATTTATCAAATACATTTTTTAAGGTGAAATTGGCAACACATTTTTACATCTTTCATGTCATCTTTCATGTTCAAGTCATGGATTTTTGTCTCCCGAGCACTAGAGTTGGGAGGAAGCCCCCTTACTGGTTGTGCTGACTGTGTGGCTTAGTATGAATGGTGTGTGACGTAACCTTGCTGATGATGACAACATGCATGCAGAATTTACTTCTTGCGTGGCCCTACCACAGGTTTGGTTATGTGTTGTGAGTTTTGTTTGCATGTAGTTGGCTGATTTTAAGTGACCACCATCCGCCTGATGAGTCCCAGAAGGATGAAACGCGTCGTGGATTAAGGTAACAAACAACATTAAATTAGCTGCAGTTGTCATCAGCAGGTGAAAAGTTTTGTTGCCCCTACTCTTCAGGCTGGGCTTTATGTTCTCTATGCTTTCCCAACCTGTCAACCCTTCTCCATTCTAAACTTTTACATCTTGAAATACAATACATTCAAAAAAAGTTCATGCAAATTCTCATTTGCTCTGTAGTCTCATTGAAACTTAACACTTTTCATTGCGATATTAATATATTTTAATTGATTGATATTAGGCTTAAATTCTCATATTAATTCCAAATAAATCTCCTAAGTCGGTAATAATTGTTAATATGCTTATGTCAGAATGAAACTATTGAGTTGTTCGTTCGAATGGAGCTTGAACCTCGGAAATACCTCTACTCTCCAAACAAATATCCGTCCTACATGCTACGCGGTCGAGTGAATCAATGTGGATTAGCTGTTAGGTAGAAGCAAATACTTGTGATTCCCAACCACACAATCTGCCGCCGGACTTAGTAGACCTCACAGATTTATTACCTCATTAAAGCTCAGTGTTATATTGAAACCTACACAACGCACGTCTGATTAGCTCTCGAGCACCTCCAAGTTCTCTCTGTAGCGTGGAGGCTAGACCCCGCTGCAAGGTTCACCTAGCTTGCCATAGGCTCCTAGTTCTCTCTATAGCGTGGAGGCTAGACCCCGCTGCAAGGTTCACCTAGCTTGCCATAGGCTCCTAGTTCTCTCTATAGCGTGGAGGCTAGACCCCGCTGCAAGGTTCACCTAGCTTGCCATAGGCTCCTAGTTCTCTCTATAGCGTGGAAGCCTAGACCCCGCTGCAAGGTTCACCTAGCTTGCCATAGGCACAGGACATGCGTTTTAGGCAAAGTGTTGTTCGTTAGGCCGACTGACCACACAGGTATTTGAAATTTTATGTCTTAAATGTGGAAATATAAAAATACATTTCCAAATTTTGTTTTAAAATAATTTATAAAAAATAAATTAGTTTTGACAAATTTTGGTTTTGTTAAAAACTTCAAAATCGTCTATATTCGTGATTTTTTCTGGCTGATTAAGACAAAAGTTTTAAAATCTATGACCGCAGGGCTGTCCATGTATGCTTTGTTGACAACTTTGCAAAGTTTCATAATATACGTCGGATGCATCTTGGCCGAACGAATAGCTATCTGTTTGCTAACTGCCATAATGTGTCCCATTCCCTTTTAACGTAAAAACATACTATATTTAACTAATCAAACAAATCTCCCTAACGCTGAAAGATTCGAAATATTTTTAAAATTGCTGATAACATTTTTTAAAATTTCTTGGAAAGAAACCTGCCCAGAGTGCAATGCAAAGTAGGTAATTGGAGTTAAGACAATTGTGAAGGGATGTCCGAGGGCTGTTTAAGATGACTCAATCCCTTGCATTCCCGAGGAAAACCTTGGGAAAATTTTTAGTCAGGATTTCCGGTCTCGACGTGATTTAAGTATTGATATTTTATGTATTTATGTAAAACAAACTGTTCTGAAAACAAATCCTCCGGACGCGCTTTAAGATGTGCTACATTTCCAAAAGGTTGTTTATTAAATTTTGATCCATAATATCGATCTGTTTGCTCGTTAAAGGTTGATTTGTAAATTATAGTTCAAAAAATAAATCCAAAGAGTTGTTTAATATGGAAAAAAAAGCATTTTGAACAGTCACAGAAAAGTGCAATCAAAGATACCTGAAATTAATTTACAAACGGGTATAAAGTACAATTTTTCAATGCCCTTTGTTGATTTAAAAATGATTGTTATGAAAAAAAATATGGTAAAAACTCATTTTTGAACTACGTACATAAAAGCGCATTCAACGGTAAGGTACTTGAAATTGAATTACAAACGAGTATATAAAGTTAAATTTTTCTCCAATTCATTTTCCTTCTAGCTACAACGGTTTAGCGCTCAGATTTGTATTCGTTGAGTAATGTTTGTGTATAATTCTAGCCGGAAAGTGCGGTTCTCATTCTGGCGTTATTTACCCGTACAGCATGTTGACAGACGCACATGCTGGCGGGCTCGCTATGCTATGGTTCAGAGGGCAGGCGGTTACAAGTAAACAGGCTGGCAGTAGAATATTGTCGAAACTAGCCACAATGTCCGTTTGTTATAACCGGTAATTGCTCATTTTACCTCTTGCAACACATTTCGTAAACACAAGCAAGTTTTAAAGACTATTTTGGGTGCGTTATATGTTTTTTAGGAGGGAGGTTCCCGTTAATTAATATAATTTAAGATCCCTTTTCAATTTGCTACCAAAATAATTGTGTTATTAATACATTGTTGTTGTAATATTACTTTTTCAAATATTTACATAACTGAAGTTCATTGTTGTGTCTGCATCTATGTAATTAGATTAATTTAATGTCCTCCTTTGTAAATCAGATTTTTTAACTGAATAGAATAGACGTTAAATAACTAAATAAAAATGCACCAATTTTATGTCCGTCCGTCTGTGCGTGTGTCACATCTCTCGGTAGAAACCGAACATGACCTTCAATTGACATACGTTTATTGTTAGCATTACCCTTCACCCACACCTTCATCATCCTCATATTATATCGCATGTTGTAACAGATCGAAACAAAACTTAAAATCTCGGCTTCTACTTCTTGAAATTGCTTGGGTTGAGGTGGTCACATTTCCAAATCAATGACAACACTTTCAAAACCATTTCAATTCTCAAACAATAATTCCCGATACGGCCGCATCAAAGCATCTCAGATATAAAAGCATTAAAAATGAAATACATGTTTTTTGAGTAAAAACAGACGTAATAAAACAAAACACAAAACAAAGACTATCAAGATCAAGAGATCCGAACGAGAACTCTCTGATACTCTCTCGTAATACTCTCTGGAGAGTTCTCAAAAGAAACTTGATTATTGTACTTCTACGATAGCCAGAATAAATATATCCGATTGAGATTTATACTTCTGTAGTTATCTGTTTTTGTTTTATATTTTGTGACTTGCAACCTCACAAAATACTCATCTATTAGATTCGACCTTATTGTCATGTTGATGAATTGTTAAGTCCATTATTTCTACTTATACATATTAATGCATAAGTTCTCTGAAATATAGTCACCTAAAAACTAGACACTGGAACTGGAATTTCTACATATGAAACAAACAGTTATTTTCTTCGAGCTCTAGGTTTTTATAATATGTTTAATTAATAAATTATAACACGTTTAAAATTCAAAACACAACTGAAACACTTAACTACTCTTAATTAAATACGCGAATGACGTGCATATGTAACAGTAATGAGATACATGAGATAAATTAATAATTCGTACGTGTGTGTATGTCTGTTTTTTATTTTCTGCTAATTAATTTTTTGAATCTTTAATAACTTTTAAAATCACTTTGTTACTACTGTTTTTATAATTAATATGATTAAATTGGCAATCTATGTATTGTTACGAATGAAGTTAGACGTTAGACGGGTTCGAGTAAATTTACTATTAACAAATAGAAATAGTGGTTTACGCCCCTCACAACTTGACTAGCTTAATTGAATTACTGCACGCGTATTCAAAACAAGCAACAAATGTTAACTTCATACAAAGACCAACTGTTGCCGGAGGGACAATGAGAAATCTAAGTCAATATTGATTTTAATGCTAAATAGTTAACTTTATCACAAATAAGTTAATTATTAATTAGAATAATTCAATATACGTAACAATATAAATGCTGGGTACTACAGAAGTTAGTTTCAAATAAAAATTACAATTTTGTTATTAAATTTAACTTATTTTATTTGGCAAATAATAATACTTTCAACAAGAAAATGACGAAAGAGTGGCGTGTTTTTTCCGAAATTTTGTTGTTTTTAAATATTGTAACGTGTTTTAAGAGTTTTTATCAACTAAACTGTTTTTCATAATGTTTTCAAAAAACGATTCTAACTACCACATTAGAATACAAACTTATTTAAGCGTGGGTTTTGGCCTTACAAAATTACAACATTATCACCGAATAAATTTTAAATAATACCAAAGTACATATTTTTCTAAATGAATAATTAGCTATTCTCAATCAGAGGAACTTTAATTTTCTTTCTCAAGTTAGTTTTGTATGAAATAAATTAAGTGTTTGATTTATGTAACTACTAAAGTTAACAGCTATTCTGTTCGTTAAAACGTGCCAACATGACAGCTCGTCTTACCGGTGATACTTCAAGTCAACTTCGAGTGAACGGACTATACTCTAGTAGTTGTAGTCGGAATTGAATTAGCGCAGTGTGCTGTTGTGGGCGCGCACTGCTTCATCTTTACATCCGCGCCGCTAGATTGCCCTTCTATTGGGATAACCAGCCACTAGCGAGCTTGCCAATAGTTAGGAAATTAATAAAGTTAGGAGGGGCAGGAATTTCGTAGTCAGCCTTAAGCCTTCCCGTCCCACTCATGCCCATTATTCTTCCTTTCAGACATACAGGGTTAATTGTTATATCATTTGCTGGTTAAACTACTTGAGGTTGGCTTCTACAAATTGGGGACTATATGCAAATTATAGGAATTTGAATTCACAAAAACAGATGGTTTGGAGATCGTAAGCACACGATTCTAAAGCTATATCGAAATACAATACCAAATTAAGTTATCTCTGTGGAAAGGTGTTTTGAGTTGAAAAATTAGCTGGGGTTTATTGGAAGCGATTTGTCTGTGTATTATTAACTTGACGTCAAGTAAAGAGGCCACGAACTCGATATTTCATCCTAGGAGGCAAACATATAACATACCTGCTTGTTTGCATACCAAGTAAATTATTATTGTGGTTGTTTAACACACGTAAGCTCCGTCTAAGCTATCGGTTACTTGGATTGATCGGTGGTGATGTAAAGTCACATTTGTTATAGGATTTATCAAATGTCAAACATACAATACTTTGCACGAGAAAATATTAAATTAACTTTTTCAATTTAAACCGTTTGCTGTTTGGTTCATAACACAAAGTGTCTAATTGAATCAGACTATAAAGTATATCACTAAACAAATATGACTTTTAAAAAGTTTGAAAATGTCATGGTTTTGTGATAATGTAAATTGTAGTTTGGGAATAAAATATTATTATTATTATTTATGTTATTATTTTTTAAATTAACCTTCAGAAAATATTAAGAACACAATGAGAGCGTCAACTTAAAACACCAAGTATGGATTAATACATAATGGTTATGAATATATTTTAAATTATTAATAAATACAAATAAGTTTGATACGACAGTTTTATGTCGGTTAGGGTCCAATGGTTGATGCTGTGGTTTGAAATGATTATTATAAATTTAAGTGAGAATACGGATAAGAAAATATTAAAAAAACTGTTGTAATACAGTTTAGAATTGACAACTTTAAGAAAATAATACAGAAAACAAATTAATATTACTACATTTCGCAGGTCATTTCGTTCAAAGGTAAATTAGACGCTTTAGAGAATTGTATCAACTTAACTACTTAGTTGAGTAATTGCTCTGCCTTCAATAGTTCCTATTTCCTAAAATGTTAAGAAGACACAATAATTCGAATATACATATCATTATTTTAAAATTTTACAGTTTGTTAGATTCTAAATGAAATTGATGCCTCAATCTTTATAATTTGGGCTTGAGATTTTTATCACTAGATCACTTGGAATCAGCTACACGCACCGTCGGTTCAAATGACACGCATCGACAGTTTGCTTACACTGAGCGTTCTCATAAACTACTTGTACGCTTCATTAGTGATATAGAATAACTGCATTTCATTATCTCTTTTCAATTTTTTTCTATTTCCATTATTGTGCATGCACGTGTACATGCAATACGTCACATTATTGGGTTTTGTCATTCTAGGTTACAGGAGAATTGTCCGTGAAGGTTTCTGAGTGTAAAAATACTTTAAAAAATAATATTAAAAAACATTCACGAAAATAAAATAAACATTACTTCCAATCCCTGAGTTTTTCCGAAAAACAAAAATAATACATACATACAAATACATTCAAAAGGCAAAAATAAAACCCCATCTTAAAATCGCAACCAAATTAATGTCATATAATAAAGGCATATGAAGTCAAATATAAAACAATCTAAAGTAAGTATGTTTCTAAATTTAAGAAACTTCTCTAAAAAATTACTTTCAAATAACATTTTCAAGAAATTTCCAATCTTATATTTAAAAAAAAGTTTTTAAATAATTTACAAAAATAAACAAAAGTTTGAACAAATTAATCTTTTGTAGATAGAAAAAAAGTGTTTGCACATGTAAAATTAAAAGAATTAATGTTTTTATTACTTGTGAACATTCACATTCCCTTTTCCACGATCAATTTCTAAAATTAATGTAATGTTTACAACCTGCTCGATCGTACCGAAGTTTGCCAAACTTGAATGGTCTCCAATCAAACTTCCTGTTATAAACCTCGAATCCAAACCTGTTGCCCCCATGGCAAGTCATCAGACGCCACGTTATACTTTTATCCGAATATTATCCTCAAAGTAATTGATTGCGTGAGTTACTAAGTGGTGAAAGCTTCGCGGGCGCAGAATGAATCGAGTCGCGGCTCAGCAGATTAATATCACTAAGGGCCTGTGAGAGAACGCGTCCATCTTAATTAGTGTGGAGTAGTTTGAATAGTGGGTTCATCACTAGAATTCATTTATGCATGTCTTACGTACGTGTATTTTTCACATATTTATTTCTTTTCTTTTGTCAACTGGGCTGGTATACACACAAGTGGCAAGTAACTACATATGGGGCTACAACTAAAAAGGTTGTAATGCTACAATGATAGACAATCCATTTTTATAACATTATTCAAGTTATGAAATACTAGGAAACGCTCAGTTGGACGCGTTGATAAGCGAGCACGTGCTATAGCTAGACCCACATTGCACATTTTTTTAAATTTAAAAATTTGCGACGTTCGCTGTCCACAGGGCCATGTTTCCAATATTATTTATTATTGCCAAGGTATTTGGGTAAACCCGTGTGTAAAAAACCTTTACTTTGTGGATAAAATCCACCGCCATCTAGAGGACCTTGACTCCTTGGGAAAACTATTTAAACTCTTTGGTGACAAATAATAGACTGCTTCCTCGAAAGTATTTTGTTTACTTCTAGGTGGCAGTGCATTAGAAACTTCGCGCGTCTTTTCGTTGCCATGGCAACGTTACTTTTGTTATAATGTAATTTCCATTTACACTACTTATCGGATCAAAATAAAATTAACATATTCGTGACCGGACGGACATTCTAAATGATTTGGCCACCTCAGATTTTGTCGCCGTTTAGTTTGAAAAAAAACTTTCGACTAACTTTAATGTAACTTTTTAACTTTTTGAACGATTTTGCCACAAAACTAATGGCATTCAATCGAGAACGAAGCTTGCGGATGGTCAAAATTTCAACTCGATCCGAGCCTCCGTTCGAACGTTATGGCGAGACATACAAAAAAAAAAAAAAAAAAACAGTGACTAATTTTTCCGGCAGAGTCAAATGGAAACGCTCGCTTCGCTCGCTTAACAAAGTCTGGTCAAAAGGTGGTAAATTGTGATACCACAACAAAGATATTTACAAGGTATTACACAAATCATATTAATTGTTATTAAGTACAAAGCCTGGTCAAAAGGTGATATAGATAAGAGTGACAAGTTTTAAGTTTGTCATAATGGTAAACTGGAATAAATATGAATTTAAATTCGTGAAGTTTTATTTGGTTGTTGTCAATATTTTCAAACTGAGACAAATACATTCGAAAATATTTTCAATTAAAACGAATCCCCCAAGAAAGACAAAATATGATTGAAACTTGTATCACCTTTCCGTCCGTCCGTCTGTGCGTGCGTGTGTCACGCCCACAATAAAACCGAACATGACATTGTCCCTAAAGACGGATGGTATAGATAGTTTTGGGGGATTCTGGGAGACAGGGGAACGGGGCTATCCTCACTCAAAACGGAGCACTTTATGAACTCGGCACCTCCACCATAAAGATGAACACTCAAAGAAATTGCGTTTGTGTATAAATAACTCTTAAATAAAGTGTTGATTTAGTAGCTTCGCTTTGAATTTTCGGTGCTACTGTACCCTTGCTTCTTTATAAATCGTGCAAAAGCTGAAATGTATATTATGTGTATTTAAACACTTTTGCGAGTGTTTAACCTCATATATTGGTATTTTATATTAATTTCTCTTTATTTTTTGTAATTTTTACTGTTATTGCGCCTCGCAGTGCCAGTGTACTGAGTGTAGCACCATGGCATACATTTTTGGATTGTTAATGTTTTTGTTGCATTGCATGGCATGGTTAATCTGTCCTCTCATTAGTGATTGTTGTGTTAACGTTTCGGTTACTTTATTATTATTTAATGATCATGTGCACAATCATTAGGAATATCACAACGAGCATAGCCCTGAAACACAGAATTGTGTGTGATATCCCTAAATAGCAGTATAGAAAGGTTTTTAATTTTGGGGGTATTGTTGCCCTATATCAGCATTTACGCCCCTTGTGCGGTAAAATAACAATTTAAATATACAATATAGTTGGTTTATATAATTTCGTACATATTTCTGGATCTGTATAATTTGTTATTTTTAGAAGGTAATTTATGGTCTCTGACCATAATTAAAATAGCTACATCGCATATTTATTATTTTCATCAAGTTGTGACTGCATCTCGTCTACCTACAGTGTTCTCCAGCTACGTCATAAAAGTACTCACAACGTAGTGTAAACAGCGAACTAAATGGAACACAAACATGAATTTAAATTCCAGCAACATTTTATTATGACCAAGGAATGTCCTGAAATGAGATTCTCCGCGTGTGAATTAAAGATGGTTGGTGTAGTTTGCATGTACATGCATGTACCTGAAGTGCACCTACTCTGTGCACAGTGACGTGCAATTAAACTTACTGCTATCGTGATTACACAACACCCAACTGCAGAGAATTATCCTGTTTGCTTAATCCGATTCTACTGACCTTGCCGGCAGAAACATCTAGGTAGCATTGTACAATCATCATACTATATTAGAGAGAGAAAGACAATGTGTAGCTAAAGTAATAAATGGAAAAATATTCACGCCTTTGATACCAATAAGTTCGAAATTTTGTCAGAAAATCATATTTAAAATTCTCCCTTCATAGTAGAACAAAATATAGAATAACTATAACAATCTTCAACGTGTAACTCATTTTTTGGACTGCACACTATTGTATCTGAATAAATTAAAAACACAATAAACAACATTGTAATGAACATAATGACATTACAGTCCAATTTTTGGACTGCAACATAATTATATAACGGTGAAAAATTTAACTATACTTTACCTCATCTGGTCCATAAGTTTCATCATATAATGTAAATATATTCTGTATAATAATGATAAAAATAATTAATCAAGACAATGTATTTGTATTTTTTAGAAGTTTATAGTATACATTCCTGGAACATTCTCGTCGATTTACGTTTGTTGTATAAACATATAAGCGCATGTTGGAGACTTGATTGTGTTTATGATTATTCTGGGGGTTGAAGGGGGGGGGGGGTTAGATACCCCACTATGAAAGTCACAACAACTTCTACTTACGTTAAGCGTTAAAAAGGCGTCATTACATTTTAACCAAGTGATCACTTTTTATGTTTAATATATTTATGAACATTCTGGATAAATATAAAACACAAAAACATTTAACATGGAAATGTATGTGATAAAATAACACAGGAACTACACATCCTTGTAACCATAATGTCTCAACATTTCCCTCGGATTTAATATGTAAGTCATGTTTTACACTTTATGACTTAATAACTACATCATTATAACTAAGACGCTCCACACTAATTGTCTACTCTGTAACAATGCACTTTCCAGCAGCTACAAAGTGATCCCTCAATGTGCAACCCTTTAAACAACATAAGTTCGTCATAACAATACCGCTAAAGTTTCGAGTTATGCAGTTGCATATGCATGTATTCATATCATGTGATCTGTGGCCCCAAGTTCTAAAACATCAGTTTTGAATCTATTCTGAACGTTTCAAACCAGAATCAAACTCCTGTTTATGTTAGGGTGTTTTCCCTCCGGTCAACGCATCTTAACAAATACATCGTACATAATTAAAGTTACGCCATATAGTTAATAATGTTGTTACAAGAAATACAAGAAATAATACAAGAAAGCGTCAATGAATGTTTCGTTACGGTACAATAATCCGCCCATAAACAACTAAATTATTACTTGTTAAATTTATATTTGAATTCGAAAGTTACTAGTTGTAATTCAATGCAATATTGCTTGGGTATTAATTAGAAACTTGCATTAGATTTACGAGCCAGAATATTTCCTATTGTACCCGAGGTAGCGGTTTGACTTATCTCCAGGAATAGAAACTGCTGTGGATGTGGTTAGGTTCGCTTCTGTGGAATGTCATGCTCGTGAATAATTCTCGTACCAACTGCTGAACTAAAGCCATGCAGTCTAGCCAATAGAATCACGATTAGTTGTGCTGGTAGGTCGTATATTGGCAATTGAACTCGTTCCGGTATTAGTTCGGAGTTTAGTGGGGTTAGGTGGGGTTAATTTCCTGAGATACTGGTCTTAGCCTCTTTTCGGCGGTCGATTCATTCATTGTCTAGTTAGCGATGTCGTTTTACCAAGGCGATTAATTAAACTAAATGTAAATCGCTGAGGATTGATTTGATTTAGTTAACACGCTGGGAAACGTAACTCGAGTTTACGATTTGTGGAAATGTTACGCGGTGCACATTATTGTTTTGACGAGTCAATAACCAAAATGCTAGATTAAATTTTATATTATTATATTGTTTTTCATTTTTTTGTTCCGTCTTTTCTTTTAAGGTCGGTAGAGCTATCCTTATTTTCATTCTTTCATCTTTATTTCATATCTATTAAAACTTAAAATTAATTTAATTAATAATCAATTAAATTCTACTAGAAATTCTCACTCGACTTAAACTATGTATATACAGACAAACAAAACAGGTGTATATTTAAATTAAACATGACTCATTTATCACTCTTGTCACCTTATCACCTTTTCACCAGTTTTGTATTTTATAACCTCAATTGTCTTCCTTGTTCACCTTGGGCTTTCAGCAGTTTTATACATTTATAGTTTTGTTATTCAAGTTTTTCTTGTTGTATATTGTTGTAAAATTGTAATTTCATAGTTATTGTTAATGTATTTAATGTTTTGTTCATCGTATTTGTATGGTTTTAAATTATATTCTTATATGTTTAGTTGTAATTATCGAACACTTGTGGGTTAATACCTGTTGTTAGTGATCAATAAATAATATAGAGCATATTTAATAACAGTATAATACAATAAATAACCGTTTATAAAGATTCTATCTTTACTGCGCCTTTCAATGTTTTATCCCTTAGTATTTATTGTATTTTTAAGAACACTGCGTGTTAAAATCAAACAAGCTGGTATTGGAAACTCACAAAGCTAAAAATGGATTCTAATTGCCCTGTCCCAGTTCATTTCAGGATCAACAGACACGCCACTTTTTCGAGGTTTTATTTTGAAACGTTTTGTTCTTTCTGTCTGGTTTTACTTTCAATGAAATTGTTCAGTCCAGCTTTTAATGATTTTGTGGCAGTTGCAAGCCATTGAATTTTCAATTAATTCCACTGGTCATTCTAACTGAACGCACAATTATGAGTACCACATATTTGTATAGTATTACTTTTTGTGATAGGACATGCGTTCATAGTATTAATATGAAACATCAAACGCTATCAAAACTGTTGGAGTTAAACAACAGTAATTTGACATTGACTTAGTCAAAAAGAAAACTTCTGTTTAGAAAAATAATGTGCACGCAATTTACTAATTTAACTAACAATATCCAATAATCCCCCTAAAATTGAGGGAAAATTCACAAATTGTTACTTGCTAAATTTGCTAGAATACATAAACTTATGTTTTATGTATACAGCTCTAAAAACATTGTTATTAGAATCTTGCTGTTTATTATAACACACCCAACGGTATAATGTACAATGTCGTAGAAATTATTCGTTACAATATTCATTTTACAACACATTTTCATTCGCCCTTGAAGTCAGTTTAAAATATATTTTTCGGATCAAACGTCCAAATAATATATTTCTATAGTTATTAAAAAGTTTTGTTTACACATAATTAAAAATTAAAAACATAACTATGCTGTGGTGATATCCTAGGTGAAGATATGTTAAGCATACACTTTATATCTGTATGAAAGAGTCTTATGCCATCAACAAACATCGACAGATAGTTCATGTCTAGAACAATTATTTCTAATCAGTGAGCGATGGTCAACACCCTAAATGTAGGTCGTACTATCGTTCCTACCTCAGCTCACACGAACTTTACTTTATTAAACTACTCGGCATTGTTTACTCGTCGTTACCTAGTTGATATTCAACCTGCATAAAACGGTTATTTTTAATTATTCTTATCAGTATTAGAAACGAAAGCGTGTTGTATTAAGGTCTGTGATAACCTGGCTATATAGTGATAAGGTGCGTGTCACCAAGCTTATTGGAGTGTGTTGATAAATTTAATAACCTCAGCCAGCTGAATGGGAAGTTGATGAGTATGTACATACAGTTTTTACTTTCGCATTTATTAAATATTATTGAACGGGATTTAATAAAATGTCACCAATTAAAAAGGCAATTTTTATTAAATTTATTTTCATCATACCATGCACAATGTAACTGTATCTACGCTTTTGAATAATAGGAATTAAATTGATAGAGAATAAAAAAACAGTATTTTCCGTTTCTATTCCATCACATAAAACTAGAGATAGTTTTTACTTCTGTTTTGGACATTGTTAACGAATAAAAAGAACGAGAAATTCGAATTTGTGGCATGATTTGTTAGATATTAATTCTTGGCCCAAGCATTATCGTTCACAAAATACAGTCTTTACTGTTTAAAGAGTTTACATTTATATACCCCAATACAAACAAAATAAAATTACATATTTTTAGAATTTGCAATAGAGTAATAAGAAGTATGACTTAGCTCGTTAAATGCTACGCATTGCCCTAAAAGCACAGAGCACTTAAATTCGTAATAACATACATATTTAAATTTTTAGACTTTGCTAGTTGAAAACATTTTTAATTGGCCTTGCCCTGGCTATAAAACCTAAATAATCACGCAATGTTTTACGCTGGAGTTTATTAAAACAATGCGAGCATTTGTGTTAAAGAGTCACGCCTAGGAATACTTTGTTTTATACAATTATGTTAATCGACGCGTGATCGAACCCGGGTTTTCTGCTTACCGGGCGGCTAGACGACCGGAACCGGTAAGCCGGAGACCCGGGTTCGAAACCCGGTCGGGGGTTGACTTTCTAAACACAAGATTGTAAAAAAAAAATTAAATCAAATTATTTTAAAAGTCTTTGCTATTTGACGATTTAATTAACTGTTGATTGTAAACGGTGGTTATAAACTTTGTGTAGTGGGTCTTAGCTTTAACTCTTTAACCAGCAATTAGTCAATGTCATCATCATTGAATTGTAAAATATATTGTCTATGTTTGTAAGTCACTTCAATCGATACACAATATTATCATAGGATATATATTATATATTTAGGCAGTTGAGGTTAAACATAATATTCAACATAGATTACTTTGTACTGGCAGAAAAATTAATAGTGCACTTGGGAATAATTATATGTTACTATTAAAATTGGAATTTAGTGTTAATTCCATTCATAAATCAATTTCAGAATTTCGTAATGCATACATAAATAGTTAACAAAATAATAAAAAAAAGCAGACAGAATAATTTGCGAAAAAAATGTAGAAGAATTACATGGTAAAACGGTTAACTTCATGTTACTAAAAGAAGCTGCCATATCGTAGATATGTGAGACAGTTACCAGAGTCAACTAGTGGCAGCCATGGGAATTACGAATGGAAGAAAGCACAAGAGCTTGTTGAAAGATCTATTTACGTTCTATACGCATGTACTGAATAATTCAGTTTCTTGTGCCTCTGCGGTTTTATGAAGATTGTTGCTGCTTCTGTTGTTAGTTTTACGGGCACGCCGGCTCTACAATGCTGCCACCAGTTGAATAATTTAATCTTGATTATCTCCCGCTAGATGTATAAAGCGTAATTGGGACGATTGGGAGAGCAGCAAAAACCATCAGTTTAGCGAATAATTTAATTGCAGAATAAATAGCTGTTAGCTATAATATCGTGTTTCTGTGTTGTGGTGTGGGGGATAGTTTAGATAACACAGCGGTAAATGATAATTTGATTTGAGTCTCGACATTCTGCGGGGGAGGGGGGGGGGTAAACTACCCCTTCCTACCCCCCCCCCACCACCCCCAACAGACCCGCCATGTAGCTGAATTGTTAGATGATAATGTTTTAATGTGCACATCCAGTGATAAATATTACATTAGGTAGAAGAAAAGTAGTTGAATTTGAGTATACGTCTATTGTGAATGATTGATTGTTATGATTTCCACAGAAAATTAAATATATATCCTGTATAACGTGTATCTCTAACTCATTACACTTACAAATAAGCTATAGAGTTAAAATACAAGCTTCTTTGGTAAAAGGTAGCTGATAAGTTAAAACAATGGGTGAGAAAAGTAAACAATCCACAGCAGTAAATAGTTCGCATATAAAGCATTTGAAGACAGAAAGGGGGCGTATGAATAACGTATAATCTGGTTTTCGCCAGAAAGATCCAGCAGTTAAACAAATAGTTGAATGGCTGAACAAATAGCTGTTAGCTCGTGATCTAGTTTTGTGGGGGATTTATTTAACTTGATAACACTCAGTTATAGGGTATTTTGATTTACATCCCCAACTGCGTGAAATTTTATAATAACCACAAAACTCACCGAAAACCTTCTCAAACTAAGGATATATATTATTGATCTCATGGATGTATTGTGAATATTGTTAAACAGTTAAATTTAACTGTTTATAACGATCTTATTGCAATACATTTAAAAATATATAGTTTAATAATATGCACGATTTTGTTAAATGTTAGTTATACAAAGGCGAATAACTTATGCATTAGTACAATACGTTTCAGCTGGTTGTTAAATACATATTAGTAACACGTTTGATGTTATTTCAATTAGCTTTTCAGCATATATTAATTACTAAGTAAGTGCACCCTCGTAACGGGCGTGTAATTCTCGCGATGAGTTGAAAAGCCACTCTCGGCCATTTCCTGTGTTTATACTTTCAGTTCGTAACTTCTTCCTATAGTTCCTGAAATAGCTTCACACAGAGTCGCGGTGAACTTGATTTCTCGGCCGACAATCCGGTGACTAGACCAGGCTGAATGACCCACATTTCCATAGTTTCCCAGACAGACTAAGACTAAGAATACCTCGATTGTTTATTTCACTTAGCGGTGAGAAGAATTGCCCGTATAGATCGCCCATCACTCAACAAGCACAGCTGTCACTTTCAAGTAGAACTTTCAAAGTTTTTCTGCGATCTACGTAAACACTAAAGATAATCAAAAGGAGAGAAGAAATAAAAAAAATAAAACAAGTTCATTATTTCTTATGTAATTTGGACTATGCCATGTTCTAACCACGCAGTTTCTATTACTAGGAAAACGCTAAAGTCCCGCCGCGTTGATGATAGCGTTTTTGTAAGTTTTTTTTTTGCGTGGGAACCTATTTCTTTGCAAGTGCTTGTGAATGCCGATTTGTGATTTTGTCGAGTTTCAATGTTCTTTTTAATGGTTAATATAACTCAAAAAATCAATAAACGTTTTACTCTTAATGGATTCTTTGGCTAACTTTATAACTTTTTTTTAAAGGTACTTACATCAACGCATAACCTTAATGTTCATGTAATAAACGTTGTAGCCAGCACGTTTAAGTAATGCCCAAACACGATAAATTGCTTCAGAAATCAATATTAGTAAGTACCCTTTATTTGGGTCTGTTAACTTTTTCACATTTTTTAACCACCAGGCCATTCCTATTTTTTTACCTTATGCCATTTATATGAAGCTTTGACCCCACCCGTTTGGTCCGGAGAACTCGCAATTTTCACGAAAATATCGGCACTAACAGTCAAAAAAATCGTTACCAAGTTCGCATATTCGAGAAATATTTCTGATACCAACGATGTTATTTCAAGTTCGGAGATTTCAAAGGTCCTGTCAATTTTATAAGATCGCTTATCACGTTGCCACATCGTGCACAAACAGAAAAAACAATAAACAAAATTTTTACACCTACACAAAAAAACACCGAGCTAAATTTTTTAGGGGTCAGTGAAATATAAGTATTCTTCTTCGCTACGCTCGTACGTGACTCCATAAGTCTGTTCTAACAACCTAAACCTTTGTAATGTTTTATACATATATATCACGCACATGTTTATAAAACTATATTTTACTCCATCCCAACGTTTCGGAAAACTAGGTTTCCATTTTCTAGGGAACAAAATTCATAAAAAACAACAGCAAACACAAAAAAAAACTTATTACACTTCAAACTTAGAAACACAAAAATTACAAATCATTACAGTGACCAGAGCCTACTTCAGCATTATACTAAAACAAATCACAATGTTGCATCTTGAGTTTATCCGAAACGTTGGAAGTAAATATATTATATTATTTAAACATTCATGTGTGCCGATAGTTTCAGTAAGCTATTTTCACATTAAACCATGGATCACGAAAGCTTAAACATTTTTTTAAATACACATTTTATTCGTAAGGAACCTGTCCCGACAGCCACTTTTCAGGTTAATTAACAACTCTGTAAGAGATTTGAGGAGAGTTTAGATGTAATAATCAATCCCAAAATAGTCTTCGACAGAGGAAAACCTCCAGAAAATATTGTCGGTTGTTGCTATTAAACTAGCGACCTCATGAATTAAAATCTTTGCCGTGTGACGTGAGCTTACTTTATATAGGCTTCATTATAAATCAAAACAAGAAAGTATTCAACATAAATTAAGGGGACAAAGACCGAATTGGTCATCTGGACAGTATTGATTTGAAAAACTATAAGAAATAACGCACGAAAATTTCGAGAAATTTCACAAATAGCCAAAGCCATCAAGTCAGAAATTGTTTGATGTTAATTATAAGCATGGATTTAACAGTAATCTCATTAATAATGACATAATACTGAAAACGATTTTACAAACTTATTGAAGTCATTAACGTATAATATGGTTAATTTCAGTACGGTTACTCCTCCGCCTGTAGGTGCATCGTATGATGTAGTAATTATAACGTGCTGCATGCAATGCAAAATAATTGCAGTGGTATGTAATGTTATTAAACGACGTACGGACACCATATAAGGCTTCCATCAAAAGTCACATTCCAAACTTTAAACGAGGACTTTGTCCAGTAAATGCGTTTTTAAAATAGGTAACTGATCCTTTGCAAATGAGTTTTCTCGGTGCTGTGATAATTTAGAACGACGTTAATATAAACAGTTTAATACCTACGACACGCTACGACTTGCCATATATGTTCAAACAAGATTAATTAAAACTCCATTGATTTTATAGATAATAATATTAATTTACAACGTCTATGTAATTTGAAGTGAATTTATTAGCTTGTTTTCGAGCTTTCAAAGCGTTTAAGAACGGAAACTTCGTAATTAGTGTTGAAAACAGGGAAAAGTAAAAAAGGTGGGTAGTGTTTATGTGAACTAAGTCCGACATGACACCTTCCTACGTGTGTTCTCAACAACGATATCCTTGATTATACTCAAGAGGATATATTTAAAAAAAACAGAACGGGAGTCACAGAGCAGTCACACGTAAGATAAATAGTACTATTTGATCATTCCAAAATAACTGATCGTATTTTAATTGAAAAAAACATGCCTTATGCGGGATTCAAACCCACGTCCTCGTAGAGCCATACTTTGGACAATCGCCCTAATCGTATGTGCCACCATGGACGGTATGATACCGTAGAAAATCAAATCAAAACAAATTTGTTATCAAACCAAATTATTTTTATCAGCTCATCCAACTTTCTTGCACGGAACACTCAAAATGAAACCCTGAATAAACCACACAATCGTATTTGATGAATGTTCTAATAAAAATCGTAATAACTGCGATAAAATGATTTCTTGGCCCCATTCTTTTTTAATTATTTTTCCTTCTGTCATGTTTATGACATCGAAGGCTAAACGAAGCGACGAAGCGAGATACGATTCCCGTCACTAATAATATCCATCTCTCATCGGAGCTGTCCGCAATGTCAGTTCTCTCTGTCGCGTGCACAGTCATCCGTGCAATTGATATGATTCAGTTCACAGAGCACCGGGGAGCAATGCCAACAGTACACCTCATTATCCGTACAATCAGATGGAGTTTGCGTTCGCGACAAGTACAATTATCTGCAGAGGAATTATACTTTTTTTTAAATCGCTAAATTAAAATTTTCTTAAAATTGATCATAATAAAACCCCACAGAAATTATACTTTTTTAAATTAGCTAAATTTTACATTTTCTTAAAATTGATCATAATAAAATCACACAGAAATTATACTTTTTTAAATTAACTAAATTTTCATTTCCCCATCAAAAGTGATTAAAACAAAACCCCACACACTGCTACGGTACACACAATCGAAGCATCATTGCGTTATTATTCATCGTTTCCTCCGGCGTTCAGGTCTCTTTGTTGGTGGAGGTGCCAGGTTTACAGATATTTCCCCTCTGTGAGAAGCATTCTCTGTTCCCGGACTTCGGGGTCACAAACATCCATGTTGAAAAGCATTGTCAACCAAAAACCCAAATCAATCGGATGTGACGTTAGTTTTAGCGTCGGTTGTGTCACTCAGAAAGACAACATAATAGACTTCTAGACAAAGATAAGAGTGAATTCACTGTTACAACTTTAAGCCTTGAATACACACATTTCACTACGATACCACATAATATCTTTCGGAATTAATGACACGCATACCTTTAGCTAGCCTATTAACTATTGAAGCGAAAATAAAATAAACATATGCGATGAATTTATTTACTATACTAATACTGGAGTGTATAAGGTTGTAGATGGGGGGGGGGGGGGAGGGTGTGGCATCGACAATGACTATACATTTCTTATGCAAAACGCCCTGGCTCCAAATATCCAGAAGAAAATATAATTTTATTTTACTATTATTGTTCTCTCAGTCTAGTTTATGTAAACAACGTTCGCTGTGAGGACGCGAAGGACATTAATGAAGACAACAGTAAACACTTCCTGTCTGTTAAAACCCGCCTAATTCTCCACGTCTAGGCTTATGCACAACACGTTCCCAAGTAGGCTACCGTTCAAGTTATAGACACTAACTTCTGTCTCGCCTGCATAATTTATTTAATTGTGTTCAATAAACTCGCATTTTGTATTTAAATGTGAAGCGAGTTCCTTGATGAGTAATTGCACAACTCTTCCACGACGTCTTACCCTCTTACATTTCCTGGGCACATTACCTAGATGACACATTTTAAGAGACACACCCCTTCACCCTCTGGTATCACATTACAACCTTAGTTAAGTATGAGGGGAATGACCGAGAGCGTTTATAATTCTTAAAGCTCAAATCTTGACCAGGGAAATGTTGGGAAAGGCGAAGAACACTTTGAAAATTTCATTTTAATTATACTGAGAGTTTTACTTATTTTTTTCAATAACGCTGTTCGCTAATTCCAAAATTATGTTTACTTATAAATAATTCAGTATTAAATCAAGCCAATTCATATTTACCAAACAATGACTGAAACAAAATACATAAAACACCATGACTTTAATTTTAAACGACCGAGCCAACACTTTCGGCGCCGATGCCATCAACGAGCGAACAATTCTCGTTGATTGCTTCGGGGCCTACAGGATTGGCTTGGTCGCTTCAGTTATATGGCTGAGTGGGTATAGACTCTAAATATGAATTTATTTTTATTTATATATTTATTTATTTATTTAAATAAGCATAGGTGATTTGCTGCGTAGTTTCGCGGAACAGCGCAGCAGTCAAGTGGCTACTGATGTTGGTTCTCTTACAACACTATAAACTCAATGCTCCTGGCGTTGAAAAGCGCCTCTGAGCGGCGACTTGTGACCTCGAATGTCGTGAAGTATCGTAAACGTCAGAGAATCCTGTGAACCGCCGAGAAAACGACCCAAGGGAGGAACATTTCGCTGCCTATCCAACCTTAACCCGTCTCAAACCCGCCTCATATAACCTGAGCTACAAATCGCAAGAAATTTAATTTCCATAGACATGTGGAGATTGCCGACGTGGATCCCCCCTCTCGTAAGTCATGAGGGGGGTGGGGCTACCTTTACTAGAGCTTCAACGAATTAATGAACGATTATCTTTTGGATAGTATATAACAATCAACCAAGACAAATTTATTTCTAGCACACAAAACTTAAAGGAATCAATGTATAGTTGTGGTGATTTCAAAGTTTCTGGTTGGTAGTTAACATTGAAATAAGTTAGTAGAAGAAATTCACATTACTTCATGGAAGGGTATTTGTATAGTTTTTTTTGTATTATGCTCGATTGTTTATTTTAGCATAAATTTATATGCATGCACTTTAAGCAAGAAATTTGACAACAAACTAGTATAAAAACACAAATGCAGAATATAAATTATATTTTAAACATACAATGAAACAATATAGATAATACAAAGAAAACTTAAGTTTCTATAGCTCAAAATTAATTGTGAGATGGCGAATTAATGATAAAATGGAATAAAAAGTTATTTGATAGAAAGTCAATTTTGTTCTCGTTGGTAAAACATCGTATTTTAAGGAAAGGAAATAAAAAGAATTGTTCTCGGCTATTTCTTGGTTATTTTCTTACATTTGTGACAGAAGTTCGCTAATAAAGAAATAAGAAAAGTGAAACAATAACATAGTAAAGAAATACTGATCCAAGTTTTCCCTTTGATAAAAATAACGCAAACCATGATGGCTTGACACATTCTCAATAGCTTCTTGTATCTTGGAATATTGTTCTGTCGAAAATGTTATCAAAATGGATTCATGAGAATCTCAAAACACCAGATTCCCATATTTACAAATTTCTAACACGTTGATATATTATTTCAAACATGATTTAATTCTTCCGCGATGGATGCATTATGAAGACAAGGTTCGTATTCATAAGGATCCCTCTACATGCGTGTGTTACAGTAATCGTGATCCCGTCTCATTTATCTTAGCTGCTCGTTTTTACTATCATAACTATATAAATAAAAACTTTAAAAACAAAAACCGTGCCTTTTTTCTGAGCAATAAAAAACAATGTCGTGTCATAAATATAAACAGAGACAGAAGAATCAGTTTGAAGATATCGCCGCTTTGCACCAAACTACGCTGGGGGGGGGGGGGGGGAGGGGGGTGTAAAGTCTATCTCTTTATAAGACAAAACAAATGATTTTATGCATAATATGAATAGAAGGTTTTACAAATGTTAATCGGTAAGTCCTAGCAACGAAGCAAATAATAAATTCTAAGGTTGATCCGTATATGCCTAGTTGATCTGGCGTCGCCCGCAGGCGGATCGTACCCAACGAGTGTGGAAGGACTACTTCTCGGTGTTGCCTGTTTCAAATCTCAATCCCTATGGTTGGCTATTTCTCCCTCGCAGATGGCGTCTTTGCCGAAAGAGCCCGCTTGACCCGCTTCGAATTATAGTCCCCACTCCACACTGAAAATAAGCTGTGTGGATGAATGGGTAGACACCAAAATTAATGCGAATTTATTTTGTATTTAGCTTTTATTTGGTGTTACTATTATTACATAGGTTAAAAGTCGCGTATCGCAACATAATTATGTTGTCAATATTATATTATATATGTTTTATTACATATGCATGTTGAAATAACACTCCGAGAAATAAAAAATAATGAACTTCTTTGACGGAAGTTTTTCAATGGAAGTTCTGTCAGTTTGTTCTTTAACAGTATAATGACACCAAAAAGTGTAGTATAACGTATATTTCTTAAAAATTATCAAGAACAAACACAAAAGAACTTTGTTTAGCCACGCACTGAAATCACAGGTAATATTTTGTCTTACCTATACCCTGACCCCCAACCCCCCCCCCCCCCCCCACAATAGATGAGTTTACTGAAATCAGTTTCTGCAAATAATGCATTACAATTATTATGGCCTTTTGGAAATCACCTTTGTCTTCGATCTAGGAAGTATCCAGTCTAAGCAGAAGCAAACATGCAAATGTATTTTTAATATTCTAACGGAGACAAGTATTAGTTCCCGTAAATGGAAGACAAATCGGAAATTAATTTACTTTGAAATAAACAAACGAACAACGACCGGATATTGGGTCAGAATCAACCTCCTTGTCTTGACATAATTCGATAGCTCGCGAAGTATTCGTGCGCGCAATCTCTGATCTGCTATTGACACGCGACGCTAGACTGTCCCGTATAACAACATGAGAGTTCATTGTATCCTACTCACTTTTTACAAACTTCGGTATTTGAGCGAAGGAAAGTGAAACGCCACTAGGCACATTGAACTTGAATTTATTTACAGGTAAAAAGTTTGCGATTTAATAATATCGTCGCTCGCTTGACATGTAGGGTGAAATATTTTCCCACCGCACTTAGAAGTTTTAGCCTCGGGAGTTGAGTTGTTACACGGCAGGTGCTAAGATATAACATTACGCTGTTGTATTGCAGACGTTCAATAAGTATGTATCGAAGGTTATAGTTTTGAACTATAAATATAGAAATATGCCTAAGGTTTGTTGATAGTAATTGGTACCGTATAGGCTAGTACAAAGCAAACTCAAACGTTTACATTAAATAAATATGATCCATCCATCATGACAATTATTTAAGAGCTATACATGTAATTTATGTTATTCACAATTTAAGTGAATATTCTTCAAAATAATATTTAGGAAACTTGAATTTTTATTATTTGTTCCGTTTACTCAGAAGATTACTGTCACATAAATACAGCGGGAGTTCATCGCAAACAATGCACAATATACTGGCCTTAGGAAGAACAAGTGTTTTTTTTTGCGTAAGAAACATAGTAGTATTTAAATTTTAAATTTAGGGGATCGACAATTTGTGTGTCGGATAATAATGTTCACAAGTTCTGACGTTAATAAAAAGAAAGCATTTCAATGTAATATATTTTTGTATAAATTATTCTTGTATTTTTAAAGTTCCCTTTTCGCCCTACAAAATACATGAGTCATAAATTAAATATCAATGCTTTAACGTTTAAAAGGACTTTTACCAAGTATTATTTGAAAATGATAAGCACACTATTTTGCGGTTGTTCCACATAACAAACAAAGCAGGTTTCTGTCAAGGTTACCCATCTCAAGGTAGCACGGTCGAGGCGCCCATACATCACTGGTTATTCCTGGCTTGATGGGCCCCCGCCCCCCCCCTCTCTCTCCTTACACTTTCAACAATAACTTGATTACACCGCATGTTGTCAACATTTCAACAACCTCGGCTTATATTAGTAACTAGAGGGAGATTGAGCCGAGAGAAATTAGTTGACTTAACTTCTTGGCACGATACCCGGCCTTACTATTAATACCAAAAATCACGTAATGACGTTAAGATAATTAGATTTTAGTAGGCCTACACTATAATAAATTCACACTTATTATTTCGTCGTCAACGGGTTTAAGTCTAGAACGCCAGAGAGTAATAATAATCTAGTCAAGTTAATTTCTGAGAGATTCTTTTCTTGAGCACCCGCAACACAGATTGAAGTATTTCGTTTTAAGCTTTCGGGCGTAAAAGATTATGACTTGGTAAAATTTAACTTATTCACCATTTGTTTCACGGATTAAACGAGGGAGCCATTCGTTGTCGTTTTGAAGCAAACTGTTGAATAATTCAGGAGGTGTAATGATCAATGCGATGTGGAGGACATGGAAATGTTACAAACATCTTCTCCCTGAGCGAGCCTTGTGCTGCATGCGCTCTGCTAAGGAAGGAGATGAAATATACAGCTGTATACGACTACGTATCATTTGTATCGCAAAGCCAATAAGCACAGGTGTGGAATGTCCAAGAGATCAACAGGTCGATGAAGAAGAACATGGAAATAAAATAATACGATTCTTTGCAGAGTTTTGAATCTCGTTGTTGGTGGATGTGCCGAGTATCTATATACTACGCCGCTTCGTGAACGCTTTTTTTAGTCGCGTTGATGGATGAGCTTTTTTGTAAGTTTTTAGTTTGCGTTGGACCACTTTTCCTTTGCAAGTGCTTCTTGAATGCATTGTAGGTGATTGTTGTCAAGTTTCTATTGTTACTTGTTAATTGTTATTATAAACCTAAAAAACTCATAATAAAACCTTTATTCTATGGATTCTAGAAAACTTTTTCAACTATTTCTTTCAAAAGGTTTTACATCACCATTACCTTAATGAACATGTAAAATATGAACGTTGTAGCCCCAACTGTTTGGTCAGAATCGGCCCAAATGTTACGAAAATATGACAGGCCACTAAAACATTACCAACCAATCAGGGTATCGGATTTCTTACAACAAAAACAGTTTCTTGAGACTAAACCAAAGTTGTGGGAACTGGGTCTTAAGACCCAAGAATAATAATAATAAAAAGAATTTCCATTTCGCAGTAGAATTCTACTTAATTATTTCCCTAGTAAGAAAAGGGAAATAAACTACAATAAAACATAAGAGGACTACAAAATTTCAGTGAAAGATAAAACAGAGCAAAGAATACAGTGAACAACACAACAACAATTTTAGCATTGAGCCTATAGTGTGGTTAAAGTCCAAATATGTTTGTAGGGTAGTACATTCGCGTCTTAGCGTGAGGCTTTGAACAGCGCGACCATATTTGCGTACGTCATTGGTCAGGACAAGACGACAATGCACTATCCTACTAACGAAGTATAGTTAGTTAGTTGTAATTATTTGGACATAACAATGTTCTTATAATAACTAGGGAAACGCCAAAGTCGTTGTTAAACGAGTGAGTGAGCCATGTGTTGAGTACCCGATTACATTACTTTTCTTCCCCCTACCTTAGGCATACCTAGCCTATCATAGGCTAGAGAGGCGCATTATGACTTTATAGTTGACGCGCCCGTCCCCGTATGCCAACTAAACTTAAAAAAAACTATTATTTATACGAATATAATTATCAAACTTAAATGCAAATGTTCCCGGGTACTCACCACATGACTCGCTCACTCGTCTAACTACGACTTTGGCGTTTCCCTAGTCTAGTTGGCTAAGGCGCCCTTGTAGCCGAAATGTGAAAGAAGTGGGTTCAATCCCCTGGTCGGGAAAGATTTTGTAATTTCTAGATTGTATTTAAAAAATAATTAAACATGTTTTGAAATGCATATAACGCAGTGTAGTCCATCATCTGTGGCAATAGGGCCTACTATGGTAAACATAGCCAGTACGAAATACGTGAAATATTGCAAGGTTTACTCAATCTACGAGCGGAATTCTGGGGTACCTTGACGTGCAACATTCGATAGACCTTGCATGGGCACGGCATTTCACGGCCAGGCGAATAACAAACAAAAAATATCTTTTCAAAATCTAAAACATTGTACCCGATTACATTACTTTTCTTCCCCCTACCTTAGGCCTACCTAGCCTATCATAGGCTAGAGAGGCGCATTATGACCTTACAGTTGACGCGCCCGTCCCCGTATGCCAACTAAACTTTAAAATACTATTATTTATACGAATATAATTATCAAACTTAAATGCAAATGTTCCCGGGTACTCACCACATGACTCGCTCACTCGTCCAACTACGACTTTGGCGTTTCCCTCAGTCTAGTTGGCTAAAGCGCCCTTGTAGCCGAAATGTGGGAGACGTGGGTTCAATCCCCGGGAAAGATTTTGTAATTTCTAGATTGTATTTCAAAAATAGTTAAACATGTTTTGAAATGCATATAACGCAGTGTAGTCATCATCTGTGCAATAGGGCCTACTATGGTAAACATAGCCAGTACGAAATACGTGAAAATATTGCAAGGTTTACTCAACTAACGAATTTGGGGTACTTGCGAATTGCAGACAGCAATTTGGGCATACAAAAACAATCTTTTCAAAATCTATTGTGTTAAAATTTATAAAAATTATTCTTGTATTTTTAAATTTTCCCTTTTCCCCTACAAAATCATTCAAAAATTTAAAATATCAATGCTTTAACTTTTTAAAGGACTATACCCCAAACCCAAGTATTATTTGAAAATGAAAAGCACACTATTTTGGGGTTTTTTCCCCATAAAAAACAAAGCGGGTTTTTTCTGTCAAGGTTACCCATCTCAAGGTGGGCACCCAACGCAGCAAGCCGGTCGAGGCCCCCATACATCACGGGTTTATTCCGGGCTTGATGGCCCACCGCCCCCCCCCCCCCCCCCCCCACCTACCCCTCCTTACACTTTCAACAATAACTTGATTACACCGCATGTTGTCAACTTTTCAACAACCTCGGCTTATATTAGTAACGAGAGGGAGTTTGAACCGAGAGAAATTAGTTGACTAACTTCTTGGCACGATACCGGCCCTACTATTAATACCAACAATCACATAATGACGTTAAGATAATTAGATTTTAGTAGGCCTACACTATAATAAATTCACACTTATTATTTCTTCGTCAACGGGTTTAAGTCTAGAACGTCGGAGAGTAATTATAATCTAGTCAAGTTAATTTTTGAGAGATTCTTTTCTTGAGCGCCCCCAACACAGATTGAAGTATTACGTTTTAAGCTTTCGGGCGTAAAAGATTATGACTTGGAAAAATTTAACTTATTCACCATTTGTTTCACGGATTAAACGAGGGAGCCATTCGTTGTCGTTTTGAAGCAAACTGTTGAATAATTCAGAAGGTGTAATGATCAATGCGATGTGGAGGACATGGAAATGTTACAAGCATCTTCTCCCTGAGCGAGCCTTGTGCTGTATGCGCTCTGCTAAGGAAGGAGATGAAATATACAGCTGTGCTGTATACGACTACGTATCATTTGTATTGCATAGACAATAAGCACAGGTATGGAATGTCCAAGAGATCAACAGGTCGATGAAGAAGAACATGGAAATAAAATAATACGATTCTTTGCAGAGTTTTGAATCTCGTTGTTGGTGGATGTGCCGAGTATCTATATACTACGCCGCTTCGTGAACGCTTTTTTTAGTCGCGTGCGTTGATGGATGAGCTTTTTTGTAAGTTTTTAGTTTGCGTTGGACCACTTTTCCTTTGCAAGTGCTTCTTGAATGCATTGTAGGTGATTGTTGTCAAGTTTCTATTGTTACTTGTTAATTGTTATTATAAACCTAAAAAACTCATAATAAACCTTTATTCTATGGATTCAGAAAACGTTTTCAACTTTTTCTTTCAAAAGGTTTACATCACCATTACCTTAATGAACATTAAAATATAAACGTTGTAGCCCCAACTGTTTGGTCAGAATCGGCCCAAATGTTTACGAAAATATGACAGCCACTAAAACATTACCAACCAATCAGGGTATTTGGATTTCTTACAACAAACAGTTTCTTGAGACTAACCAAAATTGTGGGAACTGGGTCTTAAGACCCAAGAATAATAATAATAAAAAATTTCCATTTCGCAGTAGAATTCTACTTAATTATTTCCCTAATAAGAAAGGGGAAATAAACTACAATAAAACCCCAAGAGGACTACAAAATTTCAGTAAAAGATAAAACAGAGCAAAGAATACGTGAACAACACAAAAACAGTTTTTTGCATTGAGGCCTATAGTGGGGGTTAAAAGTCCAAATATGTTTGTAGGGTAGTACATTCGCGTCTTAGCGTGAGGCTTTGAAAAGCGCGACCATATTTGCGTACGTCATTGGTCAGGACAAGACGACAATGCACTATCCTACTAACGAAGTATAGTTAGTTAGTTGTAATTATTTGGACATAACAATGTTCTTATAATAAAAACTTTATTAGTAATATCTCGACACTAATAGAGTGTCTTTCTCAAACTGAGGTCAACAAAAGAACAATACAAATAAACAAATAAATATAAAATAACAAAAACAACCATGAAACATTTATGCAAACAAATTATGAAAAAATATAAAATAAAAAATTGCAGAAATAAATTACCTATGTATACAAATAATAGATGATGGTAAGAACATACAACACCAAAACGTCAAAAACATATCCAGTTTAAGACAGCAATGCACTAGGCCTTACATTGGGACAAAAAATATTCCATGTTGGAGGACAATGAGCGCTAGGAGTATTTATTATAAGAACAGTACCTATATCTCCAAATAATTAATTTTAAATAATCAATTTACCTGTTCTACTAGTTTCATATTTATAACAAAGTAGTAGCGTGGAATTGTAAAGAGGAAAGCAAGCCAATAAATAGGAAAATAGGAAAAATACATTTAGTAAATTTAGTGCTGGTCTAATAAAGGTTATATAGTAGTTTTAGTAGTAAATAAAAATCGGACTTGTAAACTAAAGAGTAATTCTGTATATGTATAGGAGGAAAAGGTAAAATAAGTATTGGTCTTACCAGTAAAGAAAACTGACACTTTTCAATGTCGGTATAACTTTTGGCGGGTAAATATCAATTATAAAAATGTGTTTACGTTGACGATTTATTGATAGCTCACGTGTTGACAGTAAGTTCATAAACATTCTGGAGACTGTTTGGATTTACAGACGAGTTTCCGTCATATGTATATTATCAGAGTAATGCTGATCTCATACTGAAGGTTACACCAGGCATTCTACGTTAAACCAAGGATAGAACAGGTACAATATACAAACACACTAGGTGTATATACTGTTTTCTTAAATAATACCAAGTTTGTATGAGGATTGGTTTAGATATTTCAACTAAAGCACTATCAACTCACCACAAAATCAATTCACTACTTCTCCAATTTTCGTGGTGTACATACTTCTTAAAAAAATAAGGTAATAACTAAATATATTAGGCTACATTACTAATCTTATTATTTTTCCATAATATTCCACAATATTTATGCTCAAGAATCCTAAACAATTTCAAATAGCGTTGTTTATTTTTGAACGTATCTTACTAATAAATTTATCAAATTTGTGTCAGCAATTTACTATAGTCTGTTATATGAATAAAATGCTGACTTCATCAATTGGCTATTTGTTCACTTATAAATCCATTCAATTTGCCAGTGGACTCATGTATCTTTAGTCTTAACTATTAGCGCCACCTAATACACCCTACTATTTTGTTATACCTACCTAAAGAGGGAACGTTGCCCTTGGACAATGTTTCATAAAAAGTAACTGAGTCCATAATCATGCGCTAACATGTCATTAAAAGTTGTTTAACGGGCAAAACTCTTTAATATATTTTAATTGAAAATAACATTTCGAAAATCGTATCATTTCTACCATTAGATTATTTAAGATACGAAAATAATAATAATTATTACCAAAAACATACCAAAACAAACACTGACAGAAGCCAGACAAGTAGATAACTTCCAAGGATAATATTTATTCTTAAAACATTATTATGGCGGTTGTACCGTACCCATGTTTTTGTTTTTTGTCAATGACGTTTATTGATAACGAATTGTTGACAATTACCGTCACGTTGTTCTCAATTTAAATATGAAATAGTTTTATCAACTAAACGGATGTTAATACATGAAACATAACGTTCAAATCTGTCTAGGACGACCAATTAAATAAATAAATAAATAAATAAATAAATAAATAAATACGTCAAGCGTTAATACAAGTTTCAAATTACATTGAGGAGCTTTGCATAGTCATTGGGTGCGACCAGTTGTCTGAAGAACAAATAAACAAAACAATCACAATAAAGTATTGACGAAGTGAAAAAGTTGTGTAATGCCTCTTCACTCACGATTCCCATTCTTTACTATTGCAATGCGGCAATACATATATTCCAAGTACAACTATGTCGTTAGCGTGGCTTTATGGGCATCTCCCATCATTCATCAGGCAGCGAGATGTGGTGAGCCAGAAGAAAATAAAGACATTCCGCTGACCGTTCTCAATTCAAGACTCGTAGCACAAACCACTGGAGAAGAAGCCACGCGGACCAGAATACTCAAGGCATCAATCAACTTCCAGCCGAAATAAATTATTTAAAGGGTCATCTGAAGTAGGAGAGTACAATCTCCGACACAACATTCGCACTCGAGAACTTTGCTTGGAATACTGTAGTCTCATTCGGTAAAATGAGGATGGGGCTTTTTTTAAATTGCATTGTCCACCAAGTACAAAAAATAAGTTATAGATGGTGTTGTGTTCTTCATTACATGCACACTCAGATAGAGAAAAGTATTTTCTTTCAAAACGAAATATAACCAGGTTTAGAAAATTACATTTTCAAAACGCATTAGGTACATACTTATTTTTTTCAAAATTTATACCAATGAGAACTCAGTGATACGCAGTGACATAAGAATCCTGACAGTTACCAGGAAATAATAAAATATACTGTGAAATAAAAATTGAAAAAACATGATAGTTAAATTTGTAATTAAATTAATAAAAAATAAAAATTTCAAATTTCAAATACATTTACTAATAAACTATTCTAAGCTCCAAATAGGTCCAGATTTTTAATTTGGGACTCGTAGTTATCTCTGAAACCAAACAGCCACATGGATGTTGTAATTTCAGTCATAATTTTGTATTGGTCATAGCCACCGAATTAGCTTAAAAAAATTAATTGCTGGAGAAATTAGTAAACTTCATTTTACTCAAATTTACCAACTAGGAGTTAATGCATTTTGAAATAAAGCCCCACTATAGGATTCTTATTGGATGAGCGGAGCGAATACTGTTCAATTTGGCAACCTTGGAGAAAAGCGCTACGTGGCTGCTTTTCTGTTATATTGATTTGATTAAAAAACGTCATTCAAGAAATCGTTTTCCCTTTTGAGTCTGGAACTTCCATTTCACACAACTTATAGGTCTGCACAATACCTCAGAACCGTATGATTGTTCTAGGCGCCTTGCCAGTTTGAGAATGAAATGTATTTTGCTCATGCCTGCAGAATAAAGATAAAGTGAAGATCAGTTTAACAGAATTATTTAATTAACAAGAACCCCCAAGACATTGTTGTAGGGCATCACTGTGGTACGTGTAGAGCCCACTTCGAGTAGTACTGGCTGTGGTTTCATCAGGAAATGCTGGCAATGCTGACGGTTGAATTTGATCCAGACTATTAGCCTGCGAAGGGCCTCGTGTAATGTCACTTCTAACCCCCCCCCCCCCAACCACCACGCAATGTTAGCACAAACAGGAAATTGTGCTAGTTGTCTGTAGAAGCTAGATAGTTCTGTTGTGTCAAGATTTTGTTACCTTTTGTGCAAGTAATTGAGTGACAGTTAAATGTGCGTTTTGAGTCATTGAAAAAAAACTAGAATTTAAATAGAAAGAAACAGAATTACTTTTAAGTTACTTTTGAAAATTGCTTTAACATTACACCTGATTTCATTCAAATGGAAAAGAGAAATCAAATAATTGTGGTTAGTTATATTCTTTAACTAAATAAATAAGTTTAAAACTGTGGATAAGATTAATTGCAATAATAGTATTTATTTTCTGTACATTTTACTCCCAAAAATAAACTATGAATGTGTTCTACACATTCACTTCTAAATACAATTTAATTAATCTTATAAGTTTAATTTCAGATTAAAGTATAATTTGAATAAATTACTTTAAAATATCAAAACACTTTTACTCAATTACTTGACACCACGGTCTGTGACCACTTCGCTATTTGGTATGTCTTCGTTCCATCAAATCGCTTTCTTTTACGAGTACCATAACTCATACATCCGTTCGACACAAGTCCCGGCACTCCTGACAGAAAGAACTATTTAAATTTCTGTCTCAGATTATCCTAGTTAGTCACCCGATGAAAGATACACAGGGTTACAACGAAGTGTACCCTTCGATGAAAATTTAAAAAAAAACGACAAGTTTGTCGAAACGTGCAGCACACACTCCTTAGGATCATTAGATTGATAACGTGCCAATCTGGATTGATTAATGTTTGAGATTAATATTATCCAGGGGAACCAAGACGATTTTCTCACACTCTTCTTACAAGTACATGTTTCAACATTTTACATGAAAAACTCAATTCATAATCCATTCTAGCGTAAAAGATTCAATGCCCTAGTAATGATAAATGCACTCGAGAGGAAATGAATCCAATCTCATTATAAAACGAAGCAGTGTATAAGCTGTCACATACGCGGAGCATATATCAACGAAGTTTATCAGAAATAGGTCACGTCATTATCAGAAGGAAATTATATTCGCTAATTGATATTACTTTTTATTTATTTGTTTTCTTAGTTGAGTAGTAATTTCCATTCAATTGCATTTTCTTAAATGCATTCAGTCGAACATAGGAACGAATGAGATGTCGTTGGTGCTCCGTACTTAAATGTAATGTATTTAGATCGAAGTATAATGAGTTACGTGTCATTGGACAAGAAGAGAGCCTTCCGTTTGAATCTTATTCAATTTCCAATGTGACGTTTTATTTATGTGATAATTTCCAGCGCAAAACAGATTTGCAAATTACCGCAAATATGTGAATTGTTATAACGTTTGCAAATTAATCGAATACATTTATATAAGCTGATAAAATCCATTTGTTTGTCGTTGCTTTCCACAAATACATATTATATATTATTACATATTACAAATCCAGACGTACATGATATGTACGGTTAAATACCAAACGTATACGTGTGTGTAAATTGGCTGTCATTGGTGTATAATTAATTACCATCTTCATCAATAACTGCTGGTTTATATTTTGACTTCTAATATTTTTCATCCATCAACAGATAACTTAATACATATTTCTTGTGCATAGTCCTTTTTTTCAATATGTCTCAGAATTTCCCCTACAAGTCCTTAAAGTCCATAATAAATGGTTATTTTTCGGCGATATATATACATTTATATCTTTATAGTGTGGCCAAACGGGACCAACATTTTTAAAGAAAAAAAAACATGTACGAGGCTTGATATCACATTTCAGAGTATTCTCTTACAAAATGAATCTTAATTGTTCGACCTAAAAATGTAGACATAGTTAAAAAAAAGTATGAATACTCGTTTCCGGGTAGAATCGTAAGAGATCTCGTGTTAATTTGATTGTGATTTTCCCCTTCGTTCAGGCGTTCACAATTATTCTTGTAAGCATGAGTACTAACTTTTACACGCTTAGATTTGTAAAATTTCTTTATGTATTACGTATTTTGTTTTATTTATTTGTATTTATTTTACTATGACGTTGTTGCCGACAGATTTGATTAAACACGTTTAATTATTAATTAAAGTCTCCCAATCCCATTGAAAAGCAGCTCTGTGACTAAATGGGTAGACTCTAAACTAAATGAATTTACAATTTGTTTAAGTTATAAAATTTAAAACATTTTAGTGTATATAGCAACTCTTTATTTACAAAAAAAAAACAATGTATCGAAAATTAATAAAAACTAATATTTAATTAAACTAATTAACTAATTTAATAAATTTATTTATTTATTTAATTAAAAAACAAATATTTCCGTCATCAGGTTATTTTGAAAAACAGAAAAAATTATTATCAAATACACACACAAAAAAGTTAGTAATATATTGTAATAAAAAACCTATGACAATCTTTCAAAAGTCGTTTTATCCAGGTTGAGTAAAGCGTACGTGGAAAGACTTTCTGTCATGTCTCGTGGTGGTTGGTACAGACAGCGCGGTCGCTGTGTCAACTCGCCACCTCTAACTAACCGCGTGGGTTTTTACGACAACGCTCCCCCATAAAACACCGCGGATATAAACTCCCCATTGCTATGATTGTCAACTTAGCGCCCGTCAATAATCCCGAGCGTCAGGGCTACAGCCAGGATGCTGCCATTCACGATCTGTATCGGGAGTTCATTCAAGACTCTACTCCAAGAGGCACAGATCGATTAAGTTGGGTGAAAATAATTTAGGATAATTTTTTTTTTATTGTTTATGACATAAATTTGTAAAACAATTTAAAACAATAGTGACTAGTAACCATCTAAACATAACAACAATTAAATTCATTAAAACATATAAACTTACGTTTTTAGACATTAGATAAATAAAATAAAATATTTACATTTGTAAGTCCCAAATTAATAATACATAAATACAATTGACTTTGTTGGCAATTAAAATAATGTAATTTATATATATTTTGCATTTTAAATTAATAAACATTTTAGTTAGTCGGAATAAGAGACTTTCGCCTTTAACATGATTCAATGAGACCAAAAGGTTTAGATCAAGCTTTATGCGCTAGGTTAAGTTGTTTTTAATTACGTTCGTAATCGAACAAAAGTATAAGCGTTTTAATTTAAGCAATATGGTACAGTTTATCAACACCACTAAACGTTTTAACTTGTGACATACGATGTGATATAAACGCTTTGGACTTACCTCCCAACAGTAATATCGAATTATCTGGACTACAACTGTGTGAGTCATCACAGCATTCTTCATAGCAGTTTTTTTTTAAAGGAAGTGTTGTTGCAAATTAAGATACCGATCTTTTCCCCCGTATTTAGAGCCTTACGAACTGTGGCAAAGTGCCTGCATAGACGGGGGGTCGCGCGAGTATTTTCTATTTCAGTGACGCAATTTTCTCCGTTCTCATCCATCACAATTTCTTTGACGTCGTAGTAGTCTGCGTCGATTAGGCCCAAGTCTGGTAACCCATGGTTCCTGCGTTATCCGGGATCAAAGCCTGGGAGGACATCATGGGTGTCAAGAGGAGTTGTCGTCGTCGTAAATCACCCTCTCGTCAGGGGAAAGATATGAGGCGCACCTCCCAGAGATAATCATGGTTAGCTTCACTTCACATATTGGCATTCTTTGCTTCCTGGACGCATAACCACGGGTATTCAAATATAGGAGCAAAGCTACTTAATCAAAAGATTGTCGAAAAAGGAAACAAAATTTAAGTGTAAACGTTTCTTTATAAGCATAGCTGAAATAGAAACAGTAATAGTAATAGTAGAAGTAGAAATAACAACATTGTATTGTAGGTCCAGAAAAGAATGTCTTGTTTGTTTTTGAGTTCAGGTAACAAATAACGACAAATTTTTTTAACAGTGCGTCTCATAATTTTGACGTGATGACGATTTTGTTGCTTAACGTCTCATAGTAATGCACTAAGGTCATTCGAGCCGATGAGTGGTGGTATGAGGGTGAAGGACGATTACATAAACCCATGTCTTATGCGGGATTCGAACCCACGTACTCGTAGAGCCACACTCTTCGAACCAGCACCCTAATCGTATATGTGCCTCTACGGACAAACAATATTTATGTAAAGTAAATGTTTTTATATGTTCATATTTGTGGCGAAAACGTTCAACTTATGCGACTAAAATTGTTTTGATGGTTTTCGGAGATGTTTTCCATGTCAAAGACAATTCTGCATCTCTCTTGTCCTAACATACATGTGGTTCCCTTGACCAACGACGGCGCATCTCCCTACCACTCTAAACATTATTTATACGCACTCCGTACAATGTGTGTAGGAGAGAACGTATCCGAGGTATATTCTTCACCGAGTGATCTGTGTAATCACTCCCGCGAGAACCGAGCGAGATCCGAGTTCTCAGATGGAATTCAGGAACTCGTCCTGGAGAATATGCTCGCAATAAAGAAAGATTGCACCCGCGTATTCACGTTCATTACTGCTGCATTGAAACACATGTTGGCGTATGCAAGAGAAGTCGAAGATACAGGAGACGACCGCGAGAATGTGAAATGTAATCGCTTGTGTAGCGAAGAATAATTGAGAAATACACAGGGAAGAATAATATGATGAAAACTTTAAATAGACATATCATACCGGTGAATACAAAATGTAATTCAAGGGAGGCTATACTTGATCCAACGACGAGGTTTGAAATTAGTGCAGAACAGGCGGACCAAGTAAACGCTGAAAAAACATTAACTAACGTTTAGCCTATACAGAGTTTTCTCCTTAATGCATGAGTTATATTAAAACTCGGTATTGAACATAAATGCGTTACGAAAATTTAGTTTTATGAATTCGTCATTAGCATAATCATAACTCAGTCATAAGCATATCATCTTACTATGAAAAAAACGTGTATTTTGATATAACTAGGCAACGCTTAGTCCGCTTGTTTGTTGGATAGCGTTAATGGTAGCAGAGATGGCGCATGATTAACGGGATTTTCTGTTGTTCTCGTGAAAATTTCTTCAATGTTTTTTAATTATTACCTTAAAATATATTAAAAAAATTAAACTTAATTTTTATAATTAAATTAAAAATTTGAATTATTAACATTTTGTTTTCACTTAATCTATGTTTTAAAAAAGATAAAAAATCAAAATTGCATTTCATAAAGGAAATTAAATTTAAAATCGGATTCGTCAAAGTTTAAAACAATATATACATTCAGAAATGAAGGTTCTGTAAAAAAAATCATAACAAATAGGTTAAAGAATGTAGGTGTTATAAAGTCAAAGAATTGTTTTTAAAAGAAAAAAAACATAAAATTTTGATTTCATGAAAATATTTTTTTCGATTACGCTTAATGTTCACACTGAAAATATCTAATTAAATAAAATTAAGGTTTTCTGTGAAAAAAATTCATTACACTCGTGATAAAGGATTAGGTTGTTATACAGTCAAGGAATTTTTAAAAATAAAAAATCGAAAATTTGGTTTTTTATGGTGAAAAATCCGATTGCCGCTCAAAAACGTGGCACTTCTAAAGTTTCAGAGATTCAAAGGTTCTACATATTTCATTCAATCAGAGTATCCTCTGTTACGTTAAGAGGTGTAAACATTTCTTCATAGTTTTATATATTTCATTTAAAAAATTTTCAAAAAAAAAATTCGCTTATATCGAGAGGCCCGGTCACTCAATAATTCGCTTATTATGTTTTATAATTCAATTTATTTACTTATCTTTATTTTTCCTAATTTTTTAAAACTTTTGTTTTTTTATGCTTAACCCCCGAAAATAAAACCCCCTAATCCAATAATTCATCGTTTTCCTTTTAGGGGGGGGGGCTCCCCAAAAAAATCGATTGCCCCTTTTACTTAAAATTTTTAAAATTTTTAAATTTGTTTTTTAATTTGGGCCCCCTATTTAAATAGTTTTTTTAATTCCCACCAAGGAATTTTTAAAAACCCAAATAAATCCTTTTCCCCTCTCAAATTTGGGCAACCAGTTTTGGGATCATCGCTGGATTAAGGGGGATGGAAACCGCCGTAAGCTTGTTAAAGGGGTCCCTGCAAAAATTTCCCGAATTAAATTGTTTAAATTTGCACCGGTTAAGAATGCTGTTTTGAAATTAAAAGGGGTTTTCTTTTTTTAGGATTAAATACTTAGTTTTCGTGGAAAATTTGGTTTAAAGAAACCCGAAAGGGTTTTTGGGGGTTATTTCTTAAATTTATCCTGAATTTAAAAAAAAATTGCTATTTTTTAATTTTTCGAATGAACAGTTTTTTTGGGGGGGGAAAAACTCGGTTTTTTTTTTTTCCTAAATTCTGATTTTTATAAAAAATTTTTTAAATTTTTTTATGATAAATATTTAAATTAATTATCTATTAAATTTTTCCAAAAAAATTTTTAAAACTTTACGGGGTAAAAAATTTTAAAAAAACCTATTTTTTAAAGAAAATTAATTTGGGGTTTTATAATTTTTAAATTAAAATTTTTTTGGGATGAAAATAAATTTTTATAATTTAAAAAAACGAACGTTTTTAATTTAAGGGTTACAAGTATAAATTTTTTAATATATTTTTACAAGCATAAGGGTTTGGTTTCAAAAATTTATTCTTGCAAAAAGTTAAAAAAAATTATTGATTTTTTTAGTTAAAAAACAAAAACTTTTATTTTTTATTTTGGGGTTAAAAATTCAATAAAATGTTAAATTTCATAAAGGGTCCCCCTTTTGTTGATCAACCGGGTTAAAAATGATGGGGGGGGACAAAAAGCTTTTTAAAGGGGGGGGGGGGGGATTGAGATTGATATTCCCCTAAGCTGGGGGTTGGTTGATCCTTTTTGGCCTTTTTTAGGGGGGGGGGGGTGGGGTTAGGGGGTTTTTGAAAAAATTGTTTCCCCAAAACTAAAAAAAAAGTATCGGGGTTTGGTTTTTGTTTTTGGGTGGTTCCCCAAAAAATTTAAAGGGGTGTCTTAAACTTTTAAAAAGACATTGGTTTTGTTTTATGGGTGAAATTTCAAAACTTAAATTGTAGGAAAATTTTAAAGAAATAAACATTGCTTTGTTTACTGTATGCTTAAAAACTAATAAACTGTTATAAAATAATATATGAAATATGTTTTACGATTTTTTTAAAGTTGATAACAAATTTTTTTTAATGGCAAAAGCTTTTATTTTTAATTTTATTATTTTTTTTTATGCCCGGACGTATTTGAATTTTGGTTTTTTAGGCCTGCTACCGGCTTGGTTTTTTGGGCCCCCGGGAAGGGTAATCCGGGGGTTTTTAACACCCAAGTTTCCCGCCAGGGGCAAAAACTGTTTTCAAAACAAAGAACTTGTTTAAAAAAAAAAATGACGCATATGACGAGCTTTTGAAACAAATGCAGAACAGGCGGACCAAGTAAACGCCGAAAAACATCAACTAACGTACAGCCTACTACCAGAGTTTTCTCCTTACAGCATGAGTAATATTAAAACTCGGTATTGAACACAAAAGCGTAACGAAAATTTAGTTTTTGGCAATCGTCAAAAGCATAATCATAACGAATAAGTTATAGTCATAAGCATAGCATCTTACTATGGAAAAAACATGTATTTTGATATAACTAGGAAAACGCTTAAGTCCCGCCGCGTTGTTGGATGAGCGTATATGGTGCATTGAGATGCCATGTATTACGCGGATTTTCTGTTGTTCTGTGAAAAAATCATTACTAAGGCGAAGATTTTTTTTAATTACATTAATTATATAAAAAATTAACTTAATTTTTATAATTAAATTAAATAAAATAAAAAATTAACTTAATTGTTTTAATTAATCGTAATTTTTTAAAAAGAAAAAAATCGAAAAATTGCAATTTGCATAAGAAATAATTATTCGATTGCGCTCAAATTTAACACGAATATATTAATTCATGAAATTAAGGTTCTGTAAAAAAATCATACAATAGGTTAAAGAATGTAGGTGTTATAAGTCAAAGAATTGTTTTTAAAAAGAAAAAAAAAACATAAAATTTTGATGTTCATGAGAAATAATTTTTCGATTACGCTTAAATTTCACACGAATATCTTAATTCAAAAAATTAAGGTTCTGTGAAAAAATCATTACACTCGGATAAAGCATGTAGGTGTTATAAGTCGAAGAAATTTTAAAAAATCGAAAAAAATCGTAAAATTGCGTTTTTTATGTGAAAAAATTTCCCGATTGCGCTCAAAAACGTGGCAGTTCTAAGTTCAGAGATTTCAAAGGTCTCCATAAAATTTCATTGCAATCGGAGTATAGGTTTAGCCGGAATCGTGTTAACAAACACACAAAAATACAGAAAGAAAGAAAGAAAGAAAGAAAGAAAGAAAGAAGAAGAAAAAAAAAAAACATTCCGGATTTTTTCTCCAGTGTAGTGAAATGGAATCTTCGCTTCGCTCGCTACGCTCGCTACGCTCATCCAATGAATAGCATAATACATGAACTTTTTAGTTTAATCAACTTTCAATATCACTTGCGGTGCAATATGACCTAACCGGTTGAAGCGCCCTAGTTTCTCACGTCGTCGTCGTAGTTTCTTCGCTGTTCTTTGATTTTTTATTACTTTAAAATATATTCAAATAAAAATGTTAACTTCTTATATTCATTTAGCTAAAATCGTATTTTGTATTATTTCATGTGTGGTATTCACTTCATCTACGTTATACACACGCCTTATGCCCCAGCCATACCGAATATAATATCACCCTTGAATGCATTCATACAAAATGGAGTCTATACTAAACTTTCACATCGTGAGTCCGTGCCACGTGCTACTACAATAATACACGCCAGAAGAAAGACCGCGATGCTCTTTAACCAGAGACATAGGCCAAGACAAGAGTGAATAGAGAAATGCCTGAATTAGTAATGAGTGGCATCATAAATGGATTTATTAAATGGACTCCACCCAATGAAAGGCAGAGTCGGTATCGTAAGATCTTTGAAAAGTACTTAGTTAAAAAGCACATTTGAAAATTGTTCTCGTTTTGTGCTGTCAAAACGTTTAGTTTCCATTCATTGCTTTAGACATTAGTATGTTACGGTACCTTGAACCTTGGTACTTTAGCTAATGACGATTAAATTGATTTAAGATATTAAATAATTAAAGAAGTCAACATTAAATATTTGGATTTGTTTCCAAAGTCGTACAATAAGTAACTTTGCCAATTAATAAAAAATACTCGTTGTGTATCTTCGATTGAATCTTGAGTATATATTGGTTAGGTTTGCCAAAGTTACATACATATTATCAATCAGAAGATTTTCGTAAGTTTAAATAAATATCTGCTAAATTGCAGCAGGGCACAACTCCTTATTTCAATAGGACCGTATCTTTGACGAGTTTAAAAACATGATTCCTCCTAATGAAACAAAAAGCTGCCAAGACGCGAGAGACCCTGGAGCACTCATTCAACCTCTTCATTAATGCATTTTGTTTTATACATATTCTAATTCAATCAACTGATACCTCATGTTTATCTTAAGTATGCTGTAAATCTAGTTTCTTTATGTTCGTTATCAGGTATTTTCATTCTAATTTATAGTCTCAATGATTCGATCGTTGATTATACGTGCAGGTCTTCGGCTCCACCTCTAATAAATACGCTTATAACTTAGTCGTTCTCAATTTATTTTATCGTTATCTTCATTTAATATCACATAATTTAAATTTAACGATTTATTTTAACATGTCTTAATCCCACATGAAAATAATACCCAAATCAATCAACTAATCAATATTTAATCAGTTTCATCCAATTTGGGGGGGGGGGGGAGACTCCGAAATACATCGATTCAGCACTGTTTTCATCGTGAATGCTAATACGTTCGTATATCCTGTTGTTCCAATGGTCGGCCATGCATTTCACGGGCCATCAGTCTGTTCGTAAATCTCGCCAGCGGCAAGGTAGCATTCCTTGGGTGAGCCAACTAACTCCTCCGCTGGGTCGTGCATCTAAACGCTGAGCAACCTGTAGTTACCTGACGCCGATCATGTGCTGGATTAGAGGGGGTTATGGAACAACCAAGCCGATAAGCTTGTTAAGGGGATCCATAAGCTAATAATATACACTTGAGATTAGATTAGTTTATAAAGTTTTGCTACTTCGGTTAATGAAGTGCTGTTTACCGAAGATGATAACAGGGGTTTACTTGTTTTAGAAGGACTTCAAAATACATTATTGTTTCGTGGAAACTTCTCGTAGATTTTTAATTGAATACCTGCGACACAAGAGCTGGTGATTATTTCTATATTCTATACATGCAAATTTAAATTCAAAATGTGATCTATTATTTTACATATAACGACATTGTAAACATGCATTTTTAGGACGGGCAGTATAACTTAACTGCTGGTTTATTTTTAAACCAATAAAATTCATCGATTCTTTAAAAATATTTTAAAATTAAAATTATTGATGAAATGATTATGAAATTATTTATTATCTATTCCAGACGTTTTCCAAAATATGTATAGGCTTACTACAGTAATAAGAATTATAAAGTCAAATATTAATTTGAATGAAAGAAATTAATTTGAGTTTTGATACCATTTTAATTGCTATTGCAAAATGTTTCAAGCTATGAATGGATAATGTTTTTACTCAAGTTTAAAATAACAGTGACATTTGAATTTCGAATGAGGTATTATGCAATGTGCATATTTATTAATATATTGCGCTCTACAATGTTTCATAATGGTGGTACAAATTTTATATTCTTGGCAACAAACGTATTAATATAATTCACTTGATTTGCGTGCACGTTACAACAACAAAATGCTTTTCATTCTTTTCATGGTAGGTGTCAAAACATCCCAATGAACCACGAGTGTGATATAATTTACATTCAAAGCATGCCGCCTCTGAGTTGATCACTGCCGGTCTCAGGAAGATGAGTGGGTGGGGATCAGCTGATCGCATTGAGAGGGGGGGGGTGATTGAGGATTGAGTGATTGCCTGAGTAGGCTGGGGAGTTGGTTGATCGTTCTTACGCCTTCTAGTTAGGGGTGGGGTGGGGTTATCTTGAAATGCCATTCGGAAAAAGATTCGTTTCCTTCAAGCTAAAAAATAAAGGCTATCGAGGTTTTTGGTTAGATTGTGAGTAAGTTCCTTAAACGGTTATAAGTGGGACATAGCCTACTGTTGAGCTTTAAAGAGAGACCTGGATTGGCTATAGTATTCCTGGAGCTGCAATATTACAAAACTACAATAAACTAGTATGTATAAACTATTAATATGTATAATAAACTATTCGCTTTGTTACCTGATATATGCTTAGAAAGTGTTAGTATAAACAATGCTTATAACTAATATAATCGCAATATAAGTCTTACAGATGTTTTTAAATGGTCTGATACACATATTTTGTTTTAAATGGATCAGAACAGCTGTATTTTGTATTAAATTATTAGTGGTTTTTATTTACTGCCAGTGACATGAAATGACTCTTGGAATTGTTGCCAGCTTGAGTAGGCCTAGCTATCCGGCTGTGTATCTTGCAGCCACACGGCGCAAGGCTTAAATCCGTAGGAATAACAATGTTCTCTCCAGAGCACTTGTTTTCACAAAGAACTTGTAATAACACAAACAGCTGTTGGCTTGCAGGAGACGAGAAAGTACATGCGCGCTCGTTCTTCAAAAGCTTCGATGTTGTTATTATATTTTCCTTTATAGATTCTTGGGGTCGAATGTAGAACAGAAGAACAAACATATATCCTGGTCGTATCTCCAACATTACTCTGGATTTTGTAATATGTTTTGGGACATTTGTGTTGCACACACTTTTTATTACACATTGATGAAAATGAAACGTATGGCGTATAATATTTTCCCTTCTTAACATTTTAAATATACAAATTAATTTTAATGTTTTTTCAATATCTTTATGCGTACATACGTACACACTTCATAATTATTTTTGGGGGTTTAATTAGCTTGTGTGTTTTTGTTTGTATACTTGTGTGTTTAAAGTATATCATACCTATTGAGCTGTCATTTAAAGTTCAAATACACGTTTTGAAGTGACAAAATAATTGCTAGTATCATGTTATGTTTGTTCTCACCATTGTCAACATCATTCACTTTGTAGTTCTCAGCCAAAGTATGGACATAATCAAGAAACCAGTTGATTCTCAACTAATAAAAAAACTAAGGATTTCTCTGTAACTTTTCAAAACAAGAACATAATACAGCTAGCAATGGTATGTAAATTATATTTTCTGCTCTTATCATGTAAGAACTAAGTGAAGCTAAATCGCTATTATCCTAGTCATCCATAGTAAACACAGCCTCTCTATGCTTGCTCTAGTTCTTGTGTGTAGAAACGAACCAAGATAATTCCCGCGAAGAATTCTCCGACAGCCGCGTTAAATCACACACGTCAAAACGACGGAACTATATGGATAGATTAATCTTTCCTTTAGTGGTAAGAGAATATGAAATCTTCCTAAACGAACAAGTATGTGACGTATAGACAATCTAATGGAAAAGTGGAGTAAAAAGTGACGGCTTTAAAACTGTTTAATGTGAATAGAGTTCACCCTTACATATCTTATCATGTTGTAGAAATAGGTCAGGCAACGTCACCGTAAATCAAAAGATGCAAGATGCAATTTAAGGAAGGAAACTTATGAAAGATTTTTGAAAATTGAGTGGTACTTGACTATTTATTTCCAAAGGGGCATATGAGTTCGTTTATTCCCATCCGTATAAGAATTATGTTCCAGACTGAATAGCTTTTTATAATTTAGTAAGCAATTAAAACATAAGTGTGCATCAAAGGCTTGTCGAGACGATAGCAAACGAGTTTAAGTGCCATGATCGTATAGTAAAGGAATATAAATATACAAATTTATAATCAGATTCTTTGAGTAAAAGCGACGCCCAATTCCTGGATAAACAGCAAGACGGCGGTAAAGACTTTGTGCACATGTAAGAATAACAAAATAAAATTTAGGAAATATTAATAAGTGACAACAAGTTAGTATATTATGCCCATTGGCTATAATGAGCAACACCAGAATTGTCTTTGCAATTGTTCGCCTAACTATTAATAATGTGGCAAATAAAAAAACGTCTTTCAAGATTCGTTAAAAATGTATTGCGAAATACTTAGTCATTTTTATTTACCATTATAGCAAATAGAAATGCAATATAGGTTGTTTAAAAATGGCAAAGCCCCAAACACATGGGTGTCTTACAACCTACTAAACATAATAAAGTTACAGTAGGATCATAAACAAAAACACTTATACAATAATATAAATAACAATAAGTGTGCTTGCAAGTCTGCGGTATTGGAGGCAAAACCCAACCAACAGATTTAAGTCTGCAATACTAGATTTGTCAAGTGTCATCTTTAACTCCCTCTTACGATATCAAAAATCAAATTCACTGTAACTAAATTTTAAACGCAATTGTACAGTACAAGTCAAAACGTCGACTCTTATCACCAGTCTGTAACGTTTGTGTTCATTTTTTTTAAAACTAAATTTCATTGCAAATATGTAAATTTGATCCCACAACGTAAGAACACTGTTTTTCGTATCGAGTTATTAATTTTAAGTGTTGCATTTTGTAAAGCACCATTTATTTCACCCACGACTGTACACAGATTCAGTTCTTACCCAACATTAAACTGCTTCCTCTCTTCTCGTATCAAACACAGATGTTACGTTTGTGCATTATATGCATGATCGATGCTCTTAAGTTTTTCAAATTTATGAGAGGCATTACTTTATTTACGTACGGAATAACGAGTACTTACTGGTTATAGGGTTATTGCTCCTGTGGTGTGCTAGTCTTGATTAATTTACCGACGTGTATGTTCTAACAATCTTTCAAGATAAAACCTGCAAAGGATGCTCACTGGGTCTTTAAAGGAGACCGTTTGAAATATTTGGGAGAAAAAGAGAAATAGAGAGAAAAGTAAAATTGAGATTAACGACTTTGAGTTTGGAGTGGATACTTTTGGGCACTGGATCATTTCGTATCAAATTTAGAAAGTGAAAAAAAATGTTCGAGGTTGCTGCATGAGGACCTTAAATGCGCCATATTTCTTTTTTATCGGATTATATGATATTATGATGGAATAGCTTACGGTTATTAATTTATCGTTCTTTTCCGCAATCAGTTTTTGGGGGAATTTCGGATTAAATGTTTGAATGCAGTGGAATTTGTCGCCAGCGAAACTTTTTTGGTATTATAAGTAAGAAAAACTGATAAAGCGTGTATTTGCCTAAATTTACACGATGTTAGTGGTTTTCAGGTAATCCACACTTTACTTAATATTAATGAGAAAATAATTTCTGAGCAAGAGAGCTTTTATTCGTTTGAATGGTTGTTGCAGTATTATAAGGCGGTATGGTAGTAAATGAGAGGATTAAGTAAGTAATACAAAAACCTTAATAGCATGCGGGATTTATTAAGTTAAACCAAAAGCCCTCAAATGTAATTACATTTTATACTCAATCACGAAATCTCCCATGATACGCTTGATTGTAATATTATTGCACAAGATTCGAACCCCGAATTTCATTTGATGAATTAAATAATTCCTCTAATTCTGTTATCGTATTACCTTGAACATTTCTTTTGCCGAAGTGGCCGTTGTTATTCGTAGACACGCCATTCAAAACGATAAGGGCCGTTGGTTAGGAAGGGGTTGAGGGGGTTGGGGGGTGAATGTGAACTTCGGGAGCAAAAATACACTTCGGCGTGAAATTGGGCATAAATTAAAATGTTGGAAGTGTGATTTGCATTTTGCTCGGCGGCATCTGGCCCTTGCTAATTTTATTGGAACTGTTTTAGTTTTTCAAGTTGGATAAACAGAACCGAAGTTAAGTTACTCGAAAGATATTTATGGAGGTCTGTAATCCTATCATTAAACAGTAAACTGAGGGAGTTTTAACTGCAGTAAAGCTTTAATTGACCCGAATTACATCAGCTATACACAAGCTCTTCTCGTAAAATACAATCTGACACGTTTGAGTAGAAAACCCTTCAATCTCTTCATTCAACGTTTTATTTTATTGGACTTAAAAATTCTGACAAATACCTCAGAAAATGGATTCTGAATGGATATTATGGTTTAATTAAAATATTTAGATATCATCGAGAGATATTTAAAAACAAAGTTGTTGAGTAAGTTCTAAAGTTCTTAATATTTTTATACAACTACATACATTGCAAATAAGTACCTTATGTAAGATGAAAAACTAAATACACACGCCAATTATAAATTTAGGTAAAGAGTTAAACAATGATACTAACTAACTAGATATCAAAGTTGACCTTTTACCTCCCAAGGGGGGTGAGGGGGGGGGGAGGTAATCGAGTACAACACGCTAAGTAGCGTGTGCACAGATCAGAAACTGTTGCGCTTATTCGTTTCACTAAATTACATAACCTGATTACACTTTTAATTATTAATATCAAATTGATTGGTCCGTTGAAAATTAGCGTCTGGCTTTTTGAACTTTTTGTCTCCGAATTTTTTACATTTTGGATAATACATAGTATGTGTTTTACGAATTCAAAGTTATTTGACAGCTATATTGATAAAGGTTATTGATTTAAATAATAATATACATCTATGAAGTAGCATTGTTCTTCTTTTCACACACTTTCGCTAATAGTGAAGCACACGTTTCGATCAATATTAATTTGTAATTTTTAGATTGATAATATGTTTATGTTCTACAATTTTGTATCGACGGATAAAAAATCAGATTAAGGAATGAAGAAGTAAATTTAAACATTTTCAAAAGTGCTAGTAAATTTTGTTGTCATAGACATAATCGACCCTAAAAATGTATTACAGAAAAATATCATTTTTTTAAAAAAAGAAAAAAATCTAGTAACTTTATTTGTTATTTTACTTATGGAATAAATCTATTGCAATTGTAATTTAGGACAATGAAATACAAAGTGCTGATATTTTGTACGATAAAAAATAGTATTGAAATAGAAGTATAAATCAAGTGAACTGATAGAAGAGAGAGACCCAATTTATTGGATACTGACCGACCATGGTTGGGTAACCAAGCTTTTTAAAATAAACAAATAATATATTTATAATTGTAATTTTTACAGTTGGGTGGGTAAAATTATGACCGAAGCCTTCATTGGTAATAGAGTATGGGTAGTAGGTCATGTATTATTGAAATAGGTGAAGTTCCCGAAGGAAATCCTGGAAGATTAAGGTACTGCTGCTCGAGCGCCCAAAAACAGACATTTCACATCCCAATGACTTTCCTGGCCTTGTTTACAAGGTCGAGTATACAGGGTAAATAATCAGTCCGCTTTTTTACATTCAACTTCTCAGCTTGATTTACAAATTTCGAATTCTTATTATTAATCTGCATTAGTTTACAAATGCTTTAAGAGGATTGAAGGATTCGAAATCCGGACAATTAATTAAACCTATGTTTATTGTAAAGAAAATACACATTTGTGCTACTTTCTACATGAAAATGTGCATTAAAATTCCCATTGTAGAAGATTATCGGAGCACACTTTTATCGTTTGCACTAATAAAACAAGCGTATACTAATAAATTCAAGTGTTTGAATAATTAATTGAAAGTGCATCTCTGTACACTTGAGAACGGTACATGCTTAAGTAAGTAAACGGGTACACAGTACAGTACAGTACAGAAGAGACAAACAATTCATTAATACGTGAACGAGCAACAGACAAGTCTATCTTGGATTAACAATCTTAATTGCTGCAATAAGTATATCTCGATGTACAATTGCGACACATGACAATTGCAGTAAAACACGAGAAGCAATCAGAACGACACTAAACTAAAAACAACGGATTTACAGGAAACGTAGAAATTCAGCTCGTTTTAATTTTCTTTCCCCATCTCTGGTAGTGAGCTCCATTCCAGTTGCATTAGATTAGGTAGGTGGGATTCTGGAGGTGATGTATGTGAACTATGCTATCAGGACACAACATCGGAAGACCCTCGTGATTTATCGTAAGGGACCTCGGAATGAAATGGTGTCGCCTACACAAAGAATCCTGTAAAATACACGCATTTATCGCGCGGGGATTAACTTTTGCACCAACCACATAATATGATTTGTTTAGTATATCTATCCACGGACGTTGATTGTATATGATGATATATGGATTCATTCATATCGGTTAGTGTGTCATATGGACTTAGTTCAAATTTATTGTCCTACTATGTAAATAAGATTTAGTGACAATTATTAGGGTAGACGATCAAGAAATAAATATTTTATAGGAGAAAACTAAAAATACGAGCAATTTATTTTAACTTTTATTAACGTTATCATAGTTTGTGTAACTTGTGATATTTGAATAAACAAAATTGTTAATAACTACTTTTGAAACTATATGGCCAACTAGGTAAGTATATAAATGAAAGATTGGAAATAACACTATGGTTATTTGGTTATTGAACTAAAAAGAGTCATTAATTTTGTGAAGCTTTATAGCAATATTTGCAAACTGTAACAATGAAAACACAAAACATACCTGACCTGCACAGATGGGTAATATGAATCATATTATTAAAGTAGTATTTTTGAGTTTACAAAATAACCTAAGTGTAATGCCCAATAAATATATATATCCATAATAAATTTGTGAATGTTTAAATAGTGTACCTTTATACTTAAAACATGTTTTAAAAACATTATCTATTATACTTATTAATTATTACTTGCAATTTTTCTAAAATCCAATACTGATTGTTAAGAAGGAAGTTGATTTCGTGATAAATTTAAAACAGTTAAAATAATGAGTTTTATACTCATATTTTTACGTCTTGTTGGGACAAACAAAATTACTATAAAATTGTTTGTAATGTAAAATTGTATTAAACTTGTGAATCGCCAACATCAAACAAATTATAGCTTGGCAAAGGTTCTATAAACACGAACCTCAAATTATTTGAAGATGGTGGTGATGTCTGTAGCCTAAGGTTAAATTGCATATTATTATTTGCTTAATGTCTTATTTTGATTATTTTTACATCCTACTATAAGAAAAAACCGTAGCGAATGGATTAGATGGTTGATCCTTGAAACGATTCGTAATAATAATACCAACATAATTATTAAAATATAACCAATTTTCTTGAAGTTGATCGTTAAAAAAAACACTGCATTATTACACATTTTTTCGTAATGCATAAGTACAAACTGCCAAACTTGAGTTTCTTTTAAATGAAGGTTTTCTGATATTGTAACCAATAACTTATAAACTTGTGTTTTATGTTCAAAAGAGTGATTGATTATTTGGTATCTAGGTGCCCGTTAGGGCGCCGCAGCCAAGCCGCGGTGCGCTACACACTCAAGCACCTTATACACCAAGCAGAGTTGGGGTGATTTCGAGGTGTTACCCAGCCGTCATGTAACGTGATGTGAACTTGAAAACTATCACAATCGAGGGGATTTAGGTACCTGACAACACATGCCAAATTTTATTGGGGTACGATTATTCCTTCTTGGTGAAAAAATGGCTTGAAACATGCTCAAAATCACTTTAAGGATGTTAGCTACTGCTACTGCCTACTACTGCCTACTACTGCTAACATCTAATACGTCGGCCCGCGATTCTGACCAGACGGGTGGGGCTACAATGTTCATATTTTACATGGACATTAAGGTTATAGAATGATAGACTCTTTTGAAAAATAAAGTTGAAAAAGTTTGTTGGAAGGCTTCCAAATAAAGGTTTTAAAATAAGCCTTAAACACTTGGCATATAATCAACAAGTAACCATAGTTACTTGACACTTGTTGACGGTATAAGCAGAGTTAGGCGGGATCGCACGAACGAGAAAAGGTGTCATTATACTCTCATAAAACAAATCAGAAACCGTCCCTGGCCTAGGCCCAGATGTAGAAAATTATTTATAATACAACAGTGTAGGTCTAAAGTTCCATTAGGCTATAGGACTAGATAAATAAATACTTACACTACATGTTTGACAAGCCCTAGGCCTTTCTTAGCCAACCCTAGGCCAGCACAACCTTGTTTTGACACTTCCCGCACAAATAACTAGTTTTGATTACTACAAGCCTAATGCAGATAAACAATGGTATGATAGTCCTAGGCTATTCCAAATTTACGGCAATAATAAGCTTCTTCTTTACTTTTAATCAACTCACGCAATCTCCTGTCACTTTTAATAAAAATGTAAACAAAGATGGTGAAAATTTTCAATATTCTTCTGATTATCTGATGATTTACATGGCTGTGGGTCAAGGCCGTCTAGATATATCGCTTCCCTCGTGTGGGTGCAGTGAAATAGGTGTAAAATTACTTTAGTTGTGCGTTTGTTGTTACATGGGAAAGTTTTAATAGGATGTGAGTTGCCTAGACTTAACCAGTCCTTATACCGTCGTTATACCATGGTTATACCACCTATACCCAGGATGTACATGAATCCGGGCCTAGATATTTTACATCCTATTGTTATTGCTAATACCATAAAAATTAAATCAACTTTGATAAAAATATTATATTTTAACAAAAATTTGTAATGGAACTTGAAAAAGTAATAAGATCACACACATAACAAAAACTTGTAGAAATACAGCCAAACCTTACACACTCAAAAGGAATGAGATCTAAAAAAAGGGCCAAGCTCATCTACCCTTCCACATTTGCGCATTCTTAATTCATAAACGTACAGTGTCCCATAACAGCATCCTCGAAAAGCTTGGCAAAATAGAATTTGCATGTTTACGTTTAAATTAATTACAAAAAAAGAACTTGGATAAACTACTACGTTAAATTAATAATCGCAAATTCTATTTTGCCAAGCTTTTCGAGGATGCTGTTATGGGACACTGTACGTTTATGAATTAAGAATGCGCAAATGTGGAAGGGTAGATGAGCTTGGCCCTTTTTTTAGATCTCATTCCTTTTGAGTGTGTAAGGTTTGGCTGTATTTCTACAAGTTTTTGTTATGTGTGTTAAAGACTGTTCTTGTAACAAAATGAAAATACAACTTAGAAATATTAATTTTTTATGTTTTCGTTTACAACTTTTATAAGATGAAGTGTTTAATTACTATGCTTAACACATAGTTATAAATAATACAATATTCAGAAACTGGTAGTAGTGGTAGTACTAGTAGCATAGAGTTTAGAACGGGATATATTTTAAACTGCAAGTAGTCTCCTATCTTTGGTAGTAGTAGTTGTAGTAGTGCGTGCTGTTTATTAAGAATGTTTTCATCTTTTTACAATGGATATATACAACGTACAGAATAAAATACCAGGAACAAAATACAATAATAATAACTAATAACTAAATGGTATCTTAGTTGTCGATTCTTCTGCTCATACTTCGCTATTATAATCCATGGTAATACTGAATAACATAATGCACAATATGTTTAAACTCACAATATGCTATTCCTTGATTCTAACTCCTGTAGACAACTCACTTAATAATTATTAAAGTATGAATGAGAGTATATTTGTGTAAAATGTATATTTAGTATGGACTACAATAATGTAAATTTATATTCAAATATTTTTCTTGTAAATTGTAATAATTGTATCCTGTAAAAATATATTTAGTATATTACTAGGTTGGATGGAAGAAAAGGCCTAGACAATAAAGACGAGTATCTATCTATCTATCGCAGTCTCACATGCATAAATCTCGCGACGAGAGACCACTGACCCTAAAACACTCACTCCAGAGTTTCCGACACGTGTGCGAATCTAACCACGTGACCCCGCGAAGTAACGTATGTTCGCCCATCACAGAACAAGACACGTTAGAATGCACTTTGTACTGAGCTTCCTGCCAAGACACATTGCCACTCGGACTAATTACTCTCCGTACAAACAAGTACCGTCTTGTTCAGAATGTTTCTTATCGTGTTTCGTTTAATTGCAGATGAGTTTTGAGTGAGATCTCGTAGAAACCCAACTCAAAGATGTAGTTCGTAGACCTGTAGTAAAATGAGGATGGAAATACTACATCAAATGCAAAGTGTAATTTTAGATTTTCTTCTCTTAAATCGAAAGTGCACTTTGATGTAAGGGGAATAGAGTGCCCATTATCTAGTTTTTTTTTCACGCGATTTGATCAAAGGTAGATTTTTAAAGAAAAGTGGACATGGCGAATAAATTGTTTACGTATAGCGAGTGCATATACGAGTGCTGGATAAAAATACTTTATTTACTCATTGCAGTAAAATGTGTAAAGTTAAACTCTCACACAAGTACTTTGATAAATTCCTTGAAAATAAAGTAGACATCATATTTGTCAGTTTTAATATATTATTTGAAACTTGACTTGTGTGCGTGTTACTTGTGGGGTTTTGCTCTGTTGACGCCAAATTTGCAAAGAAAAAATTAAATTAAAAAATATGTTATGCCGATAGTGAATTAAATAAATCACTTCATCAATTTACCGATCCTCGAATATTTATTTTTGAATTTAATATTGTAAACAGATTTCAATGTATTGCTACAATTATGACATTTAATGGATTTGGTCGTTCTGGTATAATAGCAAAAGTTTGCTATTATGTACTTTCTTATAGCTCATTATTTTGATTGTTTATAACATCCAAACTCTCACATTTCCTCCTCCTTTCCTATTTGACACGAATTGTGTTACGGGATTCGAACCCACAACATTTAGTGCCCTCTAACGCGAATTAGAACCCCAACTAAAGACTAACTTCAAAAGTTTAGCCGTCAATATTTATCATGCGTCTCGTGTGTTCAAGTTAAACAATTCAGTCATTTTTTCCAATTTTTCAGGTCACGTTGATGAAAAGTTCTTGAAAACAGAAAAACGCGTACTTTTTTGGGAAATTTTATTTAAACGTCATAATAATCCATTCGACCAACCTTTAATAGCTTGAGACGTATTTCATTTAGTAATGTATATATTTTCACAATGTCAGACGTTTATACCTGACGGTACTATATTAAGTTCGAATAAATTTACATTAAAAATAATTTGATTCCCAGACGTCAAAGTTATCTAGGCGCGTACTCACAGTAATTAAATTAGCATACACTCACAATACTCGAAACTAAATTATCTCAAAGTAATACAAGAGACAGTTGTTCGAAATATACAGAATTTTCTCTTATTCAACATTTTCAGAGGGTGCGTCAGGATGAAAAAGACACGCATTCTTGCGAATTTGAATAATGGTCTGTGTGGGTCGTCCTTTATCTTTGGCCGCTCGCGCGCGAGTGCGTCTGTTGTCTTCTCTGCGATAACATCGTCATAGTCGGCACAAACTCCTCGGGAGGCTAGGTCTAGCGTGACGTGTCGCCTCGCATGCCACGAGGAGGCTAGGTTAATACACTTTTAGTTGGGTGCCTCTACCTTTCATCTGCTCCAAGTGAAGATCGGGTTCAAACGGGTTATATTTCATGTGAAAGACAATAGGGAATGCGTCGCTTTGGTTCAAGTCATAGGTTCTGGATGGGTTTGGTTTTTTATTCGTGGCGCCGGTAAAATAGCTGGCGAGGAGACAAACATTCTGACGAATCCGGTTTATTACAGAAAGAAAAAATTTTAAATTCGAAATCGATTTTCTGAGAGAAACATAACTAAAAGCAAATAAACGTTTAAAAAAAGTAACACTAACTAAAATGCAAAACTACTTTGTGATAACCTGATCAAAATTTTACAAAAATTAATAAATCATAAGTTTTCTATGAAGTTTATTATATAACGATCACTAAACTAAAAACTACTAAATGTTATTCACGTTGAGATTCAGCTATATGAAAAAAAGATGTTAAATATTGTTTGTACATTTTAGTATATTTGTCTACCCACTAAGTCACATAGGGTAACTGATTTTGGGAGACTTTAATTTAAAGCAGACCGAGCCAACCCTGTTGGTGCCGACGCCATCGACGAGCGAACATTGGCCAACCAGAGACCGGAAACACCGAGTCAACTTGTTAGGCACAATCCACCCGAGGGCGACGCCAGAATCAACAAGGCTAATAGGAACTACCATAAAATGTATTATTTGCGTCGTTGCTAGGAAAAATTGTGAAATTAAAATTGTGTGAAGATGTAGTAAGAATGCAAATATATTACAGTAAGAATCCTTGTTTGTCAAAAAACTCGTTTCAAAGAGTTTCTAAGTGCAAGACCTTTTTTTTAAAAAAATCTCTTGTATGACGTTAGGCCAACAATTTATTAGCTTAACCGTAAAGCAATTATTTAAATACGCAAAACAAGATACTACAAACTGGTTTTTGCTATTTTTATCAATTTAACTTCCTTGTGGTGACTGTACAAAGTTAAACCATTTCCTTAAATGCATTTCATCTGCAAATACTTTCTACGAAGCTTAGTATAGGGAAATCCCCCTCAATTCAAATATATCCCCGCCCGCAAAGTATTCCCTAAGCTCATCGTGCGCACGCACAAGTGAAAGTATCCCAAGTGTTATCCCTGCTTTGATCCTGGGGGGATGACGGGATGCGTCTTCAAAAGACGACCACGTAAAGGAATAAAGTAGGACTACGCGGGACAAACTGGGTCCCTCTCCCGACGTATTTGACCCAGTATGTGCGGCCTAAACACTTGGGCTGGAGGTGACACGTGTGACCCGCACGTGGCGATAGGGAAGGTATTCTCATAAGAATACTCCAGGCAGAAGAAGTATTTGACCCAATAAATCCAATGCCCGTGTGGGCAACCCACGTGTCGCGTATAACACACTCTTTTATTGAGTTCTATAAACGCCGTGGTTGTCTCTGGAGATGGGGGGGGGGGGGGGGGGGTTGCCGATAAATAAACCGCGTGTCGATATAAACACTTCACACGTGAGAAATACTAAACAAGACAGTTTTAAACAAATACAGAGTTTTACAGGATTTTTAGAGGATTTTTAAGGTTGCTAGTGATGAACAGGTGTAACTAGATAGAAACGTTACCTGCTAGTTTATCAATTCCGTTACTAAACGCAGCAATGATGTGGATTTACTCGCACATAGGCCTAATGTTAACTTTAGAAGTTATAAAACAATTATGTTACAATAATACATTGTTAGTGTGAAATTCACGCCGTAAGTCACACATACATACATGTCATAGTAAGCGGTATGTTAATCTCAGCGAATACGTAATCAAACGTAATTCATATTATTTTCATTATAGTGCACTTTCTTGGTTATTTTTGCAATCATTATTGTATTTATTAAATTTAATTATTTTATGCTTTATCAAAGATATTAGCCTTGTAATATTTTGTTTATAACGGCTTTAATTATTTGACAAAATCGTATAAAAATGTATATCTGAGCTAATTATTTCAAATATTATATAGGTAGAATACAAGCCCTAACACTCAATACACAAATCTTTGTATCGATTGGGTGTTCAAATATTTAACTGGTTTGTTTAATAATGCAGCAGCCCAGCACAAGACCACGTTCTGTTAAGCCAGAAGAGTTATCCCCCGAGTCTTGAGTGTGACCCACTAGACTAGGCCACGTGCAGCTGACACGCGTCTGACACGTGATCAATAACCTCCCAGACAATATATATTAAAGAAGCTATTGGAAGTGATTCAAAAGAAGTATACGTGACTTTTCCCCTCTGGATCGACATAGAAGCGGTTTATGTCATACAACACAAAATTAATATATAACACACTAAAGGAATTCTCTATCGCAGCTCATTTTGAATCTGTTGAACATATTTATAAAGGTGAGCTTAGAGGGTGAAGTGATACAGACTTATATTTTACCAAGGCTGAATTTGGCTTATGATTTAAAAGTATCTAAATTATCAGGTGAATTACCTAATATGCTACAAAGGTTTTTCCAAAATTCCAAGTAGGGTTAGCACTAATAATTTGAAAGTGAGGGTAATTAAAAACGACGGGGTAGTACCGAGTTAATGACCGTAGACGAGTCTTTTGTAAGATAATGCGTGCCTAAAGAGGACACTCAAAATTCGTTTCTAAAATATTGTTGACGAAAATTATGTAAAAAGCAAAAAGATTCAATGGAAATATTTAGTTAACCATTGCGCTGTGAGTTTGATTACACAAATTTCATAAAGAAGAGACGAGAGACAAATGGACTGACACTTACTTAATGTTCGAAGAGGTGAGGTTGAAGAGGTGTGTGCGTTGACACTGCGAGGAGAGAATAGTGAGGGAAGTATAGAACCATAGCTAGGAGGAGGAAGAAGGAAGAGGAGATAAAAGATTATGAATAAAAGGAAACCAAGGAACAAACCTGTGAAGTTGATGATGCCGGGCGACGGACGTTACGGACGAGAGGATGAGTCGACACTGCACTACACTGTCACTACACTGCACTGCACTGCACACGAGGTGGTTGCCTACACGGCACTTACTAGACTCACTGACTGACTGACTGACCAAAGTACGCAGGAAGGGTGAGGGGTAGGTGCTGATAACAACAGGTTTGTGTTGAATAACAGTTGGAAGGGACAATTATGACGTGTAAAGACACTGATACAAACAGTGGCGCGAACAACCGTGTTTCTAATCTATTTGTCAGTTACACCATAGAGTGGTGGAATTCGTAGATGATGAGAGGACAGCTATCGTTTTGTAGTTATTATGGCACTTATTCGGCTAGGGGGGTCCACACCTTGTTAACACTGCTATATTGCCTTGTTACTACTTATGTTAAAGGTGTACTTTCGTTACGTTAGCCGAACTTTCCGCTGGCTACAGTGCGCCGCGCTAGTTCTAGGATAATCGATAAGAGCGCACCCGAAATCCTTTCCGTTACAGTGTAGGGCCTATAAAAGTTGGACCCCCCTAGTCGAAGAAGTACCATTATTATTGGTAGGTGGTATTGTGGTAAATAGAACTTGTTTATAACATGTTGTACTAGTGTCAATCATGTGTTTGAAATAAGTTTAACTTATGACAGGTTGATACTAGAGCAACTTAATGCACGCGCTTAGGTGTTGATGATTGCAGCTGAACTGCTAGCAATATTATTACCAAATTGGGCATGAATGTTAGTAGGGAACATATATCCACACTGAGTTGCAAAGAATTTACCTGCGAGACACATTTCCAAAATGTAAAAAAGTACCAAAAACACGCGAATACAAAATATGGGTTTCAATTCGTAAGATTCCCATCGAAATATTAACGAAATTATCCTGCGTGTTCACATTGATTTAAACGTTTAGATTCAGTATGAAAATTTGAGTTTAAAAAGATCTGCATAGGTACAGAAATTCTTGAAGTTCACAGTTAGTAAATTACGGAGATTTGGAGATTTTTTTATTAGAAATCGATTATAGATTGAGGTGTGCGCGTACTAGATCTAATAAATTGATTCTTTATCAACGTAAACTTGAAAAATGATAACAATGTTATCTAAACATTAACGCGAAAAAAGCAGAAAGCTGAGCGCTGAAACTTTTCTCCCGTCTAGACTCAGTGAAATGTAAAATTGCAACAACGATGAATTTTATCACGGCCAAATAAATAATTAATAACACACGTTCATTAAACGTTAGGCTACATTTACAGTTGTCAGGATTCATTATTGTGAGACGGTTTACTATAACAGTAAATACATTTTTAATCTGATTTCCATAATCTCAGTACAAGTTTAAGCTCCCACGCAATATGCAGTACTTCTCTGCAATAACGTAACCGCTCTTACTAACTGGATTAATTTCCGAGTTATTAACCACCGGTCTTCATTGCAGTCTAGAACCCTTGCACACTCCCGTTCAGCCGGAGCAAATACATTTATTGTGCGCGTGTGTTCTCCTCGCGACAGAGGGGATAACTTAACTTCGCCCAGGTGTTTAGAACTCCACTCTGATTTATTTACCCATTCTTTTGTAAAGTCGTAAATATTATTTTCATACTCCCGGGAAGCTTAAGAAGAGCACTGCATAAGATACAATATACAACATACATTCTTTATCATAACGCCACAAGCTTGAAGATAAATATATAAAGCTTAGTGTACTTGCTATTGTTTAACGTATTTGACTCTAACTCATTAATTATTTTTAAGTATAAGTATAAAGGAAGATAAATAAATTTAAAGTTTAATTCTTGTGATTATGAATCAATACTTACTTTATATATCGAGTTTATAAGAAAGTTTGAGTTTAGTTCAGCATCAATTTATTACAAGTTACAAGTTATAAAACAATTTTAATAATATTTTAAGTATTGTGTAACATAATGCATTCCGTAGTGTATTACTGATGCAATGCACTTAGCAAGGAACTTGTATTATTTGTTGTAATCGATTATTAATATTAATTTAATTTAAAGTTATAAAAATAAAAATAAACTATAACCCAGTAAGTCTGAGCTTTATAAATTCGCTAAATTGAAGTAAAGAAGATTCAACTACATCTCGACGGGTATAAGCCTTTTAAATACTATTATATTTCTTTTGATATCTGATTGCGAACATGAATTATGCACTTGATACACCGTTATTTAAACAACGCCCGGGGCAGAATGTTTTAACAAGCTCAGGACGTCTGCAAACATTAAATCCGACATAAAGATTATACGCATGAGTTATTCCAAGACACTTCAGACAGTATCAAATAAATCTTAACTCATTATTCTTTATCTCGGTTTGTGCAGTTCATGACGATGTAATTCTTTAATTAAGGGGGTATTCACCCACTAATCCTTAAAAATATGTTTCATGAAAATAAATTGTGTGACTCGTAGGTCTTGTGGTTAGCGTCTCTGCTTCCAATGCATAAGGACCAGGGTTCGATTCCCGCTATAGGCAGAAGTTTTTAAACTTCTGATTTGGACTTGAGTCCATCAGTTCTTGTCTGAGGAATTGGTGAACGGTGACTTTGGAGCCGTCCTAGCAACGAGGCACATAATAAATTCAAAGTTGTTCTGAATCGGCCTTGTTGATTCTGAGGTTGATCCACGGATGTTCGCACTGTCCATACCATTGATTGTTATATTTCCTATTAAAAATATCGATCTTTGGTGGTTATCGCTTACTCGTCGATTGCGTCGGGGCGTACAGGGTTGACTTGGTCGAATTATTAAACAATACATTTTTTTAAATTTATTTATATATTTTTAATTATTTTATTATTTATTATTATATAATTAATAATATTATTAGTCGATTTATTAAACCAAATATTTTTGCGTGTTTGAGTATATATTTCTGCAGAGTTTTCAGGGAAAAGATTTTCAAGGGTCAATTTAGATTTGTGGGGTGATTTAGAATCTATGTTAAATCGAATACCGACGATTTAAGAATTTCACCAAAACGTAAAAAAAAAGATCAAAAGCTTAAAAAAATTCAAGTATAATAAGAATATAATATGAAAATACAATTTTTTAATGTACAGTAAAGTTTTGTATTATGCTCTAGCTATAGCATATGAGGTGAAGACTAAAATGTGTTTAGAGTAATAGCCCCTTTAGCCGAAGCAAGCTTATTTGCCAAGTTAATTAAGTTATGGCCCCACCTGTCATTACTGTGCAGGGATCTCGCGTGAGGTTCGGAGAATTAATTCTCCTCAACGAGCACTGTCCACACGTTACTATCGCCCGCTTACAATCAGTTCATACAATGCCCCCTGGTCACTGCTTGGCCAGATAATCGCAAGGTAATAAATTATTTCCGAACATATAAACAAGTTTTCTGGATGTGTGTAGCGTTGTTTTACCGGCGTTCTGTTGGCTGGATACCGTTGCATAGAAAGAAAATATATTCTCTAAGAGAATGCAGAGCCATGTCGATCAGCTACAGAATTAATAGAAAATAAATGTTAGTTGGATGAGCGTAGCGAGCGAAGCGAAGATTCCATTTCACTACACTGGAGAAAAAAATCCGGAATGTTTTTTTTTCTTTCTTTCTTTTTTTTGTATTTTTGTGTGTCTGTGAACACGATTCCGGCTAAACCAATACTCCAATTGCGATGAAATTTTATGGAGGTCTATGAAATCTCTGAACAAAGAACTGCACGGGGGTAAAAATCGATCAAAAAATATTTCTTATGAAATTGCAATTTTACGATTTTTTTCAATTTTTAACATTTCTTCGACGAATAAAACCTACATGCTTTATCCGATTGTAATGATTTTTTCACAGAACTTTAATTTTATGAATTCATATATTCGTGTGAAATTTGAGCGTAATGAAAAAATTATCTATTAAAAAAATCGCAATTTTACACTTTTTTCGTTTAAAAAAAATTACGCTCATCCATCAACGCGGCGGGACTTAAGCGTTTTCCTAGTAAAATTAAATTTATATTTTTGCCGTGTGAATTAAACCTGTTATAGGGTGCAATGTATGCCCCTCTGCAGGTAAACTAGGAATGTTGCGGATAGGACAGTTATTGTGAAGGGATGACCGAGGGCTGTTTAAGAGGATAAAACTTCAGTCTGGATTGCCGGTCTTGACGGGATTCGAACCCAGGACCTTCCGATTTAGAGTCTCGCTCGAGCCAACACTGTCGGTTAAGTCAAGTGTGAAATAGCTGGCAAGCTAACAATAAAGAGAATATAATACATAGATCGAGTATTCTTTAACTTGACACTCCCACCAAAAGATCAATCAATAATGTAGGACTAATTTTTTAATTTGTGTATCTGTCTTCAACAACCTGTTGATTAAGTTGCTTCGCTCCCTTTTTGAATACTCTCTTTTATAGAAGAAGTCTTTGTTTGTAGTTTGGTAAATGATATCAGCCAGTCGAAGCAAAATTAAATTTTTCATAATATTGCTAGATTAAAAAAGCGATTTTCTACAAAAAAACAGTGTTAAAGTTCATATTACCTGTTCTATTGAAGTTTGTTTTAAAATAAAATACTCTTCTAGTATATTATAATCTTCGTGATTACTTCTCCCACTCTTCCAATAAACAACCAGTTATCCCCCCCCCCCCCCCGCCGACAAAACAGAACTCGAAACCCCCCTGGTGACAGCTCCACCTTAATTTGCATCCCTCCCCATCCCGTCTGACCTGAACCAGTTGTAGCGAGTAGCGATGTCCACCGATATTCTTTGATGTCTTCTGTGTTGTCAGTTCCGTCCGCCGACAGCGCTCTTATAGCGAGGAAGTAAACTCATGAGCGCCAATCTGTGTTGTCAGTTCCGTCCGCCGACAGCGCTCTTCTAGCTCCGCGCCAACCCATTTAACCACAATCTGTATTGTCCGTTCCGAATCCAGGCTAAGTCATGAATCTCTTTTCAACAAGATGGCGATGTAGGTATTGACAATATCAACCCTTTGAGAAGGAGCGATGATAAATTCAATTATGTGACGTGGTTAAAGTACCCACTTTTCTCCCCTAATTGCTTCCACTTGCGTTGGCTTTGAGGGCGAATGAGCCATCACGTCGTTAGCTCCACGTGCCACTAGCTCACACGTGGGGCTAATATGTTTTACACGTGGCACGATGCACGGATGTGTTGTTGGTCGGGACATCACAGACAAGCTGTTGCATCTGGACACCACATATACCCTTTAATGTGAGTAGGAGTCAATAATTGACTTTTGGCAAAGTACCATTACATGTAATTATGAAGATATGCCTGTGCACAAAACTTGACGTAATTGTAATATGGATACATTTATAGGTGCATAAAATATAATTAATATATATAACAAAATTAATATTCTAGTACCTCAATGCTAAATGGCAACAATGCTGTATTTGAGTGAACCAAAAAATAAATAATTAAATAAATAAATAAATGTTTATACCCCTTACTCAATCTATTCCATGAATTATTGCAGACCAAATGCTCCGACGTATTTAGATCTTTTTGATCATTTAGACAAAGCCCAAATTATGAAAATTTGTGTTCATATTTAATTATTTGTCTACAAAAATTTTCCGAGTAGTAAAGCAGAAGTCATTGTATAAACTCTTTATATATTTAATCTGTATAGTTTGAAACATTTGTGACTTAGGAGGCCGAGCAAATAATATTTTGATTTAAAACGTCATGTTTTTTTTTATGTATTTGTGTAGGGCTTAAATCCAAATTATATCGGGAAAGTTAAACAATTTTAGCACGTGGGTCCCGAGGATTTAGGCTCAGGCCAAAGTCCGACAAAGTTATTTTATGTTACGACATTTTTTGGCACATGATGAAGCTGGCATTTAATTGCGTACATCTCACGTGAGTACAGTCACGTCGTTACTGACAATGCTACACTAAATACAGTGATAAAACCTCACAGGTGGCCGACTCTTCTAAACTTTAACATTAACAATCACGTTGTTTATTTAAAGGGGTAAAACCAAATACCTCATTTATCTAGCACTTTACTGAGGGAGTACGACTGATTTGATGCTGGACGCGTTTCTGCAGCAATCAATAATTACAATGTTAATACAACACTTACTTATAACTGTATAATGGCTAATATATACAACTAAATAATAAAATGTACGCACCTATTATGTCAGACCATGGACTTATGATAGTAACTGGCGCGCCTTGTAAATCCATGGTCAGACCTGCAAAGTTTTTGCAAATCATTGAGAAAAATACAAACTTTTTGGAGTTTTTCTTGCCCTTTCGACCTAAAAAAAGAGATATAAATATTAAAAAATTGAATTAATGTTTTATTTCTTTTATAAAATTAATTTATGCAAAAATGCAAAAATATGTGCCTACCTATTTCATTTGTACTTCATTATGCAAAGATTCATTCATCTGAGATTGCAGTTAGCTAATGAATTTGAAATCTTTTAAAACGAGAATGACTGCCTCCTCTTAAAAAGTGTTATTATGATATGTTTATTCACAGATTTCTTTATACGCACTGAATATTGGTCTAGAAAAGAACTTCTGTTAAAAGTAAGCTCCTGATTTTCCCTCAGCACCATTACGGTAAAACCCATCAAGGGAAAAATATGGTAAGATTCTATCGTTATTTCTTATGCAAAGTGATAAAAGTTTTTTAGTACGTCGTAAGATGTGAACTTCGTCATAGCCCGTTTTCTTCCGAGACTATTTGCAAAGGTTAACAAAGAATCTAGTAAAGTAGTTCATACTTATAAGTAGGATGATATTAGGACCAAAGACTGTTCTCTATAACAAGAAAAGTAATAATTTCACTATTTTCAAGAGTATTTTTAACTGAAGTTGAACCAAGGAAAATGTTAACAATCCAAATTTCAAAATAAAATAAAAAATATAACGACCATGACAACATTTGTGACAAATAGAAATAAAACATGACCAAATAAAATATATAAATAATCAGAACATTGCAATAGGTGAAGACCAGAAGATTTCAAAGACAATCTATTGCAAAACTTCAAATTGAAGACAGTAACAATTTGGGCCTTACTTTAGGATTAACAATATTCCATACTGGAGGACAATGTTCGGTGACATTAGGTGTAAACCATCGACCAAAAGTAGATCAAAGGGACTTGTATCTCAATACAGCCCTTGATTTACTTCTAGTCGAGGGTATACATGCTATGAAGCAAGCTTCTTTAAACTTTCTTGTCTCGCACTTGGTTTCCTGACATATTAGTTTAAACCCCTCACAACATACGCACTAGCTTCCTCGTTCAAGAGGTTCCTCGCGTGTTAATCATGAGGGACAAGGCGTCAACGAGTGCAGGAGCGATGTACAACTGTGAGAATGATGCCGCTGTGAGAGGGAACATCCTATTCGACGGTCAAGAGGCGATTAGCTCAAGAGCCGACCCATTCAACGCTGCTCTCACGATCAATGGCACAATTCGTATTCTATAAGCACACCCACACGATCGTTTCGGGCGATACTATAGAGCACTTTCAAACACTTGTTTTCATTAGCAACAAAGCCATGTTTTACGCGCGGAATTTAGCAACTTAGTAAATAAACAAGTCAAATATGTGATACCATTTACTTTATATATCAGAAATATTGTGTTTATTTTGTTCGTATTAAGTTTGTATCGTAACGTTGAATAATTGAAGTATATATTATTTGAAATACCAGTGTGGCCAATATGATAATGTGGCTAAACAAATTGCGAGAGATTTACATATAACTAATATACCATAACAAAAACATTTTCAGTGTTTTGCGCGTCAACATAAATTTTCTCGTATATTTTCTCTCAAATCTCAGACCTGAACTAAAATGTTTACAAAAAGTAGCCATGCAGATGAGCGTAGGTTATATTTTACATACGTCAAATTTGGTCTTGTTGTTTCTCAAGAAGAGAAATAGTTTAGGATGATGCTAGAGAAACTAAATTAACATTGGGCAACCTGGTTGGTGGTAAATCAGAAAATATAGCCTGGAAATATGTGATGAATTTGACGAAATTTGGCAGTGATGAATGAGATGAAATACATAGACTTTTATTAAAGTTAACAATGAAGGTCGGCAAACATGATATTGGTGCTAAAAAGTGTGTAGCTTTAATGAAAAAGTGAATGTTGACATTTACTACTAAAACCACCCTAAGACATTCTTTCATACCTGTCTAAATTAGCCCATAGGCTGCAATAGCTGCTATGTATTAGCAGTGGCGTATCCATGGGGGAGAGGGAGGGACAACCCCCACCCCCTTTGACCCATAACAGTGTGAAGATGCACTTAAACGTTTCAATTGGTAATATAGAATAACTTTTTATCGCAATACTAAAGGCAATTTATACCATCTGTCCAAAAGAGGATTTTAGTAGATACAAAGTTGTTATTGTGATGCTTTAAAACGCACAGATTTTCACCAAAATTGACATTGAAAGAGAAAAATTTTGGATTAAAAACAGGATTTTAGTCGATAAATAGTTACTCATTGTGATGCTTTAAAACCCACAAATTTTCACCAAAATGACCTTGAAGGAGAAAAGTTTTCCCCCCGGCCCCCCACTTAGCCTTAGGTACATCTATAAATTAAATTCCTAGATACACCACTGTGTATTAGTTCTCATCTTCTTCTAGGCATCCTGGAAGCTTCAAGAAAAGTAGCCAACATGTCAACAACGAATCTATTTCCTTCTCCAGGTGGCAATTGATTCACTCAAACGTATTCTAGAAAAGCTTAGCGCAACAAAGTGGACCCTACACCAACAAACAAGTGACGTATCAGTGTGGACGTGCACATAAACACACGCTACTAAGACTATAAACGTAAAAGTCTATTGGTAACAGCTGTTACGTTACAAACGTGCATATTACGAAATGTGGGTTAAAACAATATTTTCACTCAATGGTGCAACCTAATGGATCCATTGTAAATATTGTAGTTTTCAATGTGTATTGCACAAACGTAAAAGTAAAGTTAGGGTTCAAGCCAAGTGACGGATGAATGAAAGCCGGTGTTTCCTAGATGCACTTTAAAAATAGTTCGGTTACAACGTGCGTGGTTTGAGGAAGACAAAGAGTGGGAAGAGAATGAGAGTGAATTTCTAGTCACAAAACCACTTTATAAAAATATTTACGTACATGCATCTATCTCCTAATTAATTTATTGTAAACATTGATATCAAAACATCATAACGGTTACTTAGCAATTAAATAGTGCTTCGCCAACGAAAATAATTGATTTTAATGTTAATATTTTAACATTATTATTGATAAATTCACTAGGTAAAAACTTTTTTCTTACATTTTTAATGACACAACAAAATTAAGAGCTTTCGTAAAGCGCTTGAAAATCAAGGATGTTTTTGTGAATGATTGAATTAAGTGACATAATTTATGTGAGACACGTCATACTTAGAAGCAAATAATTTGCCTATCAAAATATATACAAATTACACAATTAGCATCTTAATTTTATTTGCAAATTTAGATCATTGATCACCGATTTTGTTTGTTTAATTTTCTACCATCGAATGCAATTACGTAGCTTCAAATGTTACTTAGTTAAAAAATGTTCATTCTTACTCAAAGAGAAATAGTACCCTAGATTGATAGTTGACATAAATTTAAAGGATGACCATGTTTTTTTTAAATCTCTTTGCGGTTTACTAAAAGTTAACTTGTTATTCAGGGATGTAAAGTTTATATTTCCGTAAAAAAATAAAGATTGCTGTTTTTCCTGATTGAATCTCAATGACTTAAAGTTTGTACGAAAATTTAACGGCAATCTATGATCACAGCTAGGAAACTTTTCTAAAACTTTTTGGGTCATTCTCGATCAATGTAAAATATTACCAAATTAGGAAGAGTAGAATTATATATGCGGAAAATATAGTAGATAAAATGGAAGTGCATTGTGGATGAGACTTCGGTAATTTTCCCCAAAACTACTCCTTATCCATAGAATATTGGATACAGATTATATCAATATTTTTATTTAGTACTTTATACTTTGAGAGCCCAAAATATTTAGGATATAATATATTTTGCGGTCATTTCGTATCAAAACGTTAGACTTATGAGTATTCTAACAGTGATATCGACCCGCAAAATATCTTGTTTCCCAAATAATGAAACTAATTAATTATAATGTACATCCATGAAATTGGATAACCCATTTTATTGCGGAGATAGTGCAATAACACAAGCAATTCAATGAAACACTTAAGATGCTAATCAAATACTCTGTGTTTCTTGGTTATTTGCCTCCAACTAGAGGACACGACTTTTACAACCATCTTATTACAATTCAATACTTACATCTGACCCAATTCAATTGTAATCCAGAACTTTATTAATATTACTTCCACCTAATTGAAAATTAAACATCCAATCATACTCAAAGTGTGTAAAGTATAATATATCATAATCGTGTCAAGTGGATTCTCAAGCTGGCAATCTTGATGGAGTGGAAGAACATTGAGGTAGGGAATGAGGCTGATTGTCGTAGTGGGGTAGTCTTGACAGATCAGGAGGTGCAGCAATTGAACGTGAGTTTGTGACTTTTCTAGAGACGTATTGGTTCTAGTACGACTTCCTACTTCAGTGGCGTGCAGTCAGGTACTTTAAGAAACTGGAGGATGTGTCAAGAAAAGAAAAGAAAAGATACAAAAGACACTAAAGTTAGATACACTAAAGATACAACTGAATTGGTAACCAATTTCAAGTATAAATTTTCGGTTTCGGTTGTGTTAAACTTTTGCGTTTCATAAGAAATTGGATATTAGTTTTTTTTAAATACCTAAATTAACATTTATTACATCAATATATTTTTAAATATAAGGATTATTTAAAATTATGATTTTGGAGAATTCAGCAAATAAATACATATAAACCGTAAAAAATCACAAACGTTCACCTACACAAAACTATACGTAATGCGAATAAATAAGATAGACACAAACCGGTGTTGTAAATGTGATTTTTCAATTTTTCTTATTATTTGTTATTTATTAATGCGATGTGTTACTTATTTCAACGATATCTGAAAATAAACAAAAAAAACAGCGAAAACAGGAAATACTCACATTCTACAAATGCGAAAACAGAAAAGTCAATTGCCAAAAAATAAATAAACCTGTAATATCCCTTAAACAACAAGCAATAACATTCCTAGGAGCATATTATAACACTCCAAATGGCCAGAAATTACAAATTGGAAAGTAAAGAAATCAATCTAATGACTGCCCGGAAGAAAATTAATAATATATTCAAAATAAAGATTTGCTCAAAAATTGAAAATACCTCTTGAATGATAGAAATTGTCGTAAAAGTTTGCCCCGTCTGGAGATCGAACCCAGAACCTCCGGCTTTTCAACATTCATCATTGTTCATATTAACAATACTTATTACCATAGTAGCGCTCTTTAGATTTTAGTTCAGAAACAATGACTCCCGTACTTATAGCATAGTTTTATTGGAGAATTTTCCTCATTAGCTCGAACTTCCACAAGAAAAATAACATTTAAACTCATTAAAATAAATAACAATGGTTAGACTTACGTTCGTCTTACCTAAATATGAGCGAACAATAATTATTATCCATCATCTCAATTAAAATTAATTAGATTGGGGTAAAATGCAATTTGTATTGCCCTACTTCCCGGTGTGTTCAAAGGCAACGAAGATAATAAGAATTGAGTTGGTTTGTTTGTGCTCTTTATAGTTTCGTAAATCGTGTCATGTTCTTGTAGGATAAGTGCATTGTAATAAGAACGGGTAAAGGAGCATCGTAATAGGGAGCGTAGCTACTAAGACAACAGATTGTCCAAAGATAAAAAGTAAAATTATACCACACATTTACACCCGTCATGGCCCGGGGAGAATTTGGCCCAGAGCATGGCTCTGCTAATCGTAAATTCGATCAAAGATACAAAGTTCATCTCGCAAACATCAGCTAGTAATCAGGGGAAGATATAACTCCCCAAAACTAGAGGCAAGATTTGGCAGTCGTCGTCGGGGAACCACCTTCCCTTCCCTTTACGACGACGACGACCACGACAACACTTACAATGACAAAGACGATGACGACTGCGACATGAGAACTCCCCCCATTCTTCAAGCATGGACTTTCCTCCCCACATCCCCTAGGCTATAGAGTGGCGCATAATGAAATGACCTAACAGTTGACGCGCCCTTAATCAAATAAAACTTATATCTCTCATTTAGATCTCTTGGTGCAGGTCATGGTTCGAAATAATTACTTCTTGGAACGTAGTAACCTTACTACTTGACCCCAAGGGTCACCAAAAACATTCTGTATCATCTTTGACGAAGGGCTAAAAAACGCAAAAAAAACGGATGTATTTTCAGTTTTAACCGTGAGACGCTTACACGCGGACAGACAGACGGACAGAAAAGTTGATTCCTAAGGTTTGTTATAAAAATGTGTTTATTTGTGGACAAGTACGTCGCAGAAGTTTCAAGAAAATGTAGTTTCTTCTATAATGCGTGTTAGTTTTAAGATTGCGTGTATTCACCTGTCCGCGTGTTGAAAAAATCGTTTTAAACACCATTTAAAAGTTTTTGACCCGGAAGCGACATTTTAAACTTGTGCTGCTTTGTGTTTTAAAACAAAAGAAGTTTTGTAATATTAGATTTCAATGATGCAGGCAACGTTGTGAAATAAAACGGTTTATATTCATCCGTAGAGAAAAAACTCGTTGCAACATTATATCATACATTTTTAAACACACTTATAATTAAATATTTACCTTATGTGCATCGTAAACACATTTTATCTACACCCTTGAGTAACATTATAGCAATAAGAACAAAATGATGTTTGCTTGAGTATTATTATACTACTTTTTCAAAGAGTTAAATAATAGGAGATTTGTTATAGTATCAAATAACCTCCGATATTTACAAAGTAGTATTAAAATTTCAAAACTAAACACTCATATTATAAAGATCACGTTTCTCTCAATGAAACGATATTTTACTGTTCTGTTTTGCTGATTATTGCATACAGGTTTTTACAAACAATGTGGTTTGCAAGATTGTAACATTATTGGTAACATAATTAAATGTGTCATTGTTAAATTATGATTTATGAATTGTTAACATTTTTTATTCTATTCTACAATTTTTTACATCGTACATATAACATTGGACAGATTAACAGGTGATAAGCTTACATAGTCTACTTCACACCCCGTGATTAAAATCTATAAATAAACGAATCGGAGATTAACGAACATGGGAGCGCTAATCCATTTAGTTCATCACCCAAATTAAATTAAATGCAATCGTTAAAATCAATTAAAGCTGATCTGGTTTATTTTAGCTGGCTCAACGCAATGTTTTGGATTAACTTCTGGTTGTTCCGTGCACAACAACCTTGAACATTGATTGGAAATAGTCATGTTGTTAAACTGCGAATCTCCCATAAGCTTCACTGTTAGTGTTAGTCCGTCTGTGCGACTGTATGTGCATGTGTCACCTATCACGAAAGAATAGCATGACGTCGGACTGCAATTCTTTTGTTTGAATTGACATTGCCCTTTAACAAGGATGACACGGAGAACCTGAGGCTAAGGATGAGGGTGGCTAGCCCATAGATATTGAACACCTATAGTAGGCTAGATCCGCAGTCATTAATCCACTTCCGTGAAAATTTGAAGCCATTTTGAATATGGCAGTTTGCATGTTAAAGAATATGGGAGCCCAAATAGTTTTTAAGGTTGCCGTCAGGTTGACAGGTGAGCATACTAGCCATTAACTTCCCATGTTCCCATGTTGAACAAGCTAAAACCATATCAAACAATCCAGAAAAATACTTTATTGCATTAAAGAAGCATAAATTAAAACGTCAAATCGCCATCTTTAATATGGCAAAATTGGCGCTTCAATTTGCTACGCTCGCGTCTGTGCGGACGTATTGGAGACTGCGGATCTAGCCTACTATAGGTGTTCAATATCTATGGGCTAGGCTCATAGAAAGTTTAGAAGGCAGTGCCCGGCACCTCCACCATTTTAGTGCGAGAACAAACGATTAAACTTTAATGGTAAGCTTACCCGGCACCTCCACCAAAACGATACACACACGTAAATTTCTCAGCTGATTTCATTCGCATCTGCTTTTTATTTTATACTAGGAAAACGCTTAAGTCCCGCCGCGTTGTTGGATGAGCGTGCATTGAGCTGCCATGTGTTATGCGGATTTACTGTTGTTCTGTAAAAAAATAATTACTAAGTTGAAGATATTTTTAAAATTAAATAAATTTTAATAAAAAATTTAATTTAATTTAATAAAAAATTAACTTAATTATATTTTTTTAAAATTAATCGTAATTTTAAAAAAGGAAAAAATCATTACAATCGGATAAAGCATGTAGGTGTTATAAGCTGGAGAAATTTTAAAAATTGAAAAAAGTCGTAAAATTGCGATTTTCGTAAAAAATATTTTTTTGATAACGCTCAAATTTTACACGAATATATCAATTCATAAAATTAAGGTTCTGTGAAAAAATCATTACAATCGGACAAAGCATGCAGGTGTTGTAAGTCGAAGAAATTTTTAAAAAATCGAAAAAAATCGTAAAATTGCGATTTTCATGAGAATTTTTTTTTCGATTAAGCTCAAAAACGTGGCAGTTCTAAGTTCAGAGATTTCGAAGACCTCCATTAAATTTCATCGCAATCGGAGTATCGGTTTAGCCGGAATCGTGCTAACAAACAGACAAAAATACAAAAAAAAAAAAAAAAAAAGAAAAAAAAAAAAAAAAAAAAACATTCCGGATTTTTTTCTCCAGTGTAGTGAAATGGAATCTTCGCTTCGCTCGCTACGCTCGCTACGCTCATCCAATAAGTTAATTGTGAAAAATTATTAATGAATGCATCCATCACAGCATTTTTTCATGAATTGAAAATACACAAAAAATAAATTAAAATTTCCAAATTTCCCAAATTTTATAGAATTAAGAATCTGTCAAAATGGCCAAAAGAACCCAAATAACATCACATTTTCTGATTGATCTATGATAAATATTGAAAATATGATATGATGGGGGCGTATGTCTCCAGATGTCCTTCATTATCAAGTATGATGCAGGACTAGGAACGCGCCTAACTCTCGCTCACTCGATGAATTAAGTTCATTTGGTGTAGATTTTACGCTGGAAGTCGTAGGGAAACTGGTTGAAATACATTCCACTCAATAGAAACGATAATATGTCACCTGACGTTTCCAGTTACACGTTCTTCTTTTACAATTTGTGCTCGGTTCGATATAATATTGACTTTACAAAAACGCTAAAAGGAAAATCTCAATTCTCACTTAGAGCGAGTTCCTTGAGTTTTTTACATCACGGTTATTTATCGTCTTTAACATTTTACGAAGCTACGGATTTAACGATGCCAGACGTTAAACGGCTTTGATATGACATTAATACTCTAGGTTCTGCCCAAGTTCATGTAGTAAAAACTAATTTGATATCAAACCACTGATGTATTTTATTATGCTGAACAGATTAGTTCTACCTACAATAAAGTTGCTAGTTAATGTACATCTTTAGGGGGCACTGCGGAAACATGAAGATGAAAATAGTTATATTACACGCATCATTGTATGTTTATTTAAGTATATGGAAAGTCCAAAAGAGAAATATAATACAAGCAATACAAATTAATATAACAATGCCCAACACTATTGTCGAGAAGCTTCATTTTAAGGAAATGTTGCTGTCAAATCGACGCTTTAAGCATATTTATCGAGCCGTAATCTATCGACGAAGGCAAATATATTCGGTAAAAATTTATTTTAAAACAATCACTGCCAATTTGGTGCTTTGGGGTGTTACAAAAACAAAGGTACAGAACTTGTTATTTTCACCACTTAAAACACATTAAATGTGTTTAAATTTTATTGTAAACGGAAAATCCATTAAAAATCGAACTCCCAAAGTTCCCAAACACATCGGAGGGAAATAATACATTTTTAATTAATAGTAATAAAAAAACTAAAATTGTCTCTCATAGTCATATATCACTTAACATCAATCATACTGCTAATTTTCACCTAGCTTACATGCAACTCACCGAATATTCATTATACCGTCAAAAGATAAATTTTAATACATTACTTAGAAAACCAACCAACTTAACTTTTATCTGTACAGAAAGATATATTACGAGACAGAAGACACAGGAAAAAGCACAATGATGTCAAAGACATACAAAGAATAATATATTCTGCTCAATTTACTTTCGACCATCTTCTTGTTAAAACGAATGGTTTTATTTTCTTCAAAGTTGACAACCTTTACGCTGAAAGATAACATCGCCTCGCCTTCCCCTAGTTGCGAATGCCAATGTGTCTATATATTCATTTTAACATCAAAGTTAAGGACGCTGGAATGCAAAATTTGCTACATTCTAGTCTGTTTTACAGCAGAGTAATTGCAATACGTAAAAGATATTAATGTTCTTCCCTATTTCATTCTATTATACAGTAAATCAATGTTAAACAAATAAATAAAATATTGATACTTTGTGCAAATAACTGAATACTGTTTAAAGGCTTTAAACAGTTATCTTCTCATTTATTTCATTTCATGTAACATGTAAATCATGTCTAACAAATAAATAATCAATGTACTTGGTGTCAACATATAATCATCAAATAGTTGGTTTAAAATTGTGCTAGCAATACAATTTTATGCTTTGTTTGTATTCAGAATTTATTATGTACACATGTATTAATTTACCTGTAACATGGGATAACAGAATATCAATGTAAGGATCAAATACGTAATTCACAAATAGGAATTAAAAATTTCGTAAATCAATACAAAATTACTTTTTTTTTTTGTAATTTTGTTAATTTATTTATGCCTAGTTAATTATTTTAACTCATCGCAATCTAAACATGTGCAATGCAACCATGACGTTAATATTAGTCTGATGGCTCTTTGTTAAACGTTCTCCGAATGTGAGATTGTTCATTACGTTGGCGGATTGTGATTCAATTCTGTTTTAAATAAAACAATATAGCATATGTTTCAATTACAAATTATAATGTTTTATTTAATAATTTTCCACATACCCATGCATGAGAAGGGTCAAGGCAAATTACGTTGTATTAAAGCATTGGAAATAAATCGCTTGCATTGTGTGAAATCTTGAATAAAATCAATCAAAAATCATCTTTGAATGATGTCATCGCCCGTGTAGGACCCGACTACGTCATAATGGAATAACCAATGACAGCGCGTTTCACAATATGTTCGGAAATAGAACACTTCAAGCCACAATATATACTACATAAAAACATTTTTTAATATAAAATAAACGTGATATTTGGATTCAGGGCGTTTTATTCTATAAAGACAAATAAGTTTACCATTTTTTAAAATTCATGCAAGTATAGCCTATTCCCACGCTATAGCCTCATCCTAAAAGCTACAAGAACCCCCCACATACAACAAGAGGTCCTGCTTCATTGAACTTGTTCGCACGCACATTACGCAGATGACGCCACATGTGCTCTGAAAATACACTAGTTTAATAGTTCGGGCGCGTAAGACATTCCCGGCCTAAGACTAGACTTGCAAACACGTGTCCAGGAATACACCTAACCAGACGTACAGGCAGGGAAATACCACTTGATGGGTTATAGGAAGGATCGCAGACGATTTATTATTTCCGATCGATATCAAAGTTTGATTAATCAATATCAAATCGAAAAAATCTATGACAAATTTATTCGCTATCGATTAATATCGGAATTATAAACTGTGTTTATGAAATGTTTCTCGCGCAAAATTATTTTTTGTTAAATTAACAATAACTTTCAAATCAAATAAACTATATGTATCAATATTTTCACTGTCTTCTTGTATCAATCATTGGATAATATTATTTTTTAGTTGCAGGTACAGATTTACAGCGAAGGAAGTTCTTTATACAAAGTGTTGTGCTAATTAAACAAAGTCAAAAACGTCCTATAACATAGCCCTTAATATATCCCATTTCATCTATTCCAATATTATATATACCTACGTAATGAAAAGTAATTATCTCTATTGACATTTGCTTACGAAAAATGTACACATTTGATTTTTACTACAGCTGTAATATAGCCTTGATAGGAAAATAAAAAAAATATTAATGAATTAATGTAAATTTCAACTTAACTGTAAGCTGAAACTGCAAATTATATTATTATACCGGATAAACATGCATTCTAGAAATCCATTTATGAACATTGAACGCACGACTGCTCAACATTTCCATTATTCATGTCTTGAACCTGTACTTCATCCATGCGTGGGTGTTGCATTCCTCCCAGTCTTTGTTGAAATATTTATGATCTCAGTGACATCATAGCATGAAATCACAACCGAGTCAGTCACGTGATGTAGCAAGTACTTGTGATGTGGAGACTGAGGCTGTCAATATGTTACTCGTTTTTATTGCATCTTGGCAGTTCACATGTCTCATTACCAGGGCATCTGCCTTGTTTTACACAATACTTAACACAACAGTTCAACTACTACAGTTCAAAGTTATCTGCGTCATAATGATAATTGTATGTGGTTAGTTAGTACTGTGTTAGGGAACGTTTTATTGCTAGTTATTTTTATTTGCATATTTATGGGAGTGATGGATATAGACTAGGTACATGAGCAATGCTTCTGTCTTGTGCATCTATTTGTAAATGAATAGTTAAAAATTAATTTGTATGCAAATACTGATCAAATTGTATCCAAACTTCAAATCGGACTATTTATTCATTTGGTTGCCAGTGTTATATCAAAGTCGATCCTATTTTAATATTTTTATTAACGTCTATCTTCTCGATTAAAACATTATTTACAAAGGGAGCTGCATTGTATTGTATTTATTATTTTTCCCGCCCCTTGGTCGGAAGGCCGATATAGGCAACAATCTGCCTTGCAGCTATACATTACAAGGAACATACAAAGAAACACAGATGTTTTAGATCTGAAAGGTTAGTGTTACTACAGTTATCATGTTCATTACCGCAATTCATTATTTATCATTATAATAATTATTATTCACAAAAAAATGTTAAAAGAGAACCGTTCGATTGATCCACACTAGAATATCCTTAAGATGAGTTCTAATTCGTGAAGTTCCCCTTAAAACTGTAGGCCTTAAACTTACGGATTTGGTCTGCGAGTTCTAGTTGATTTTATCGTTGGGCTAAAAAACGAAAATTTGCTAGAAAAATTAAAGAAATTAAGAAAATTTCACGATTTATTAAAATTCAAATTCGACGAATTAAAGCATGAAAGTTGTGAATCCTATAGAGTGGTTCATTATTAACGCTCACGTAAAAAGTGAAAAATAGAATTATTAACCGTTTATACGGAGCAAAGACAACAGACAGCTAGGCGCTTAACCTCGTCTCTGCGTTATAGCTTGCGCTGTACCCTCTATAGCTACCTCTATCACTTTAGTTTTATCACATTCTACAAGAGTTAGGTGTAACATCTCAACACTACACACACTAGAGGGAGGTATGTTATTTTAATAAGCGCACTTTCTTTTACTGGGTCGTTACGGCATTCACCTTTACACTATACTCCAACAAAAGTCATGTGTTACACGTTTAGACCCATCAATAATACACAACTTTCCGTCTAACGCCAAGACGGCTTAAATAATGACGTGAACTAGACTTTGCTAGACAAGCGGTCGCCCTGACATCTCACAGGCGGTGGATTCTATCCATTACTTGACGGAACAATTTGAATTTTAAATTTGGAACAGTTTCAAAGACTGTCAACACCCCGGCTGCACGCATAGATGCGTTGCGCGTGCTTGATTGACGTAGGGGTCCGCTGGATGAAATATTGTTCGATACGTTAGTTACTAAGTGACATTTTGACGAGTAAGACTGAGAGAGTGACGGTATTAATAAATTCGTTTACCAAACTATGTTAAATGTTTCTCAGTTTCATTAATCAAGAAAAACGAAATAAATCCAGAAATAAAGCACCCAACCGATGTTTTTTTCTGAAACACTCTATAGGTGTTATTGATTTCCATAAAATGTTAAATGTGTTAAGTGTTAAATTTAAACTTATTTATATTCATATTACAAAGTATATATAATTGTATTTATATGTAAATAAATGTATATTTATTTAATAATTACCACTCACCGATAGATTCACTTCAGCATCCCTCTGTAATTATATAGGTGCGTCTCGTCTCACGATAAAAACCAAACATGTCCGATTGACATGCGTTTTGTTTACAGTGAAGGGCCCTGCAACAAGGATTATACAGAATATTTGCAGCCCTCGGTAAGGGGCTTAAAACCCGAAAGTTTTTATTTTTATTTTTTATTAAATTTGCATTTATTTGTACACACGTTTGACATGATTATGATGACGTTGAATAATTCAGTTCCCGTCACCTCACATAATAAATCAAGACTAGTCATGAGAACCACTTCCGTTCTAATCGCCTTTAGAAATGATAGTGGTCAGTTTGTTTTAAATGAAATGACAATTAAAAATAAATTTTATTCAGAGTCTACCCACTCATAATAACTGATTCAGTGGGGACTTTTAAATCAAGCGCCAGCCAACCCTGCAGACCCCGACGCACTCGACGAGTGAGCGATAACCTTGTGAACAGACGTGTTAAATAGCCGAAATTACTCTTGTAAGATGAAATTATAAAAACAAATTATTTAGTTGTAGTCCTATCACTATTTTAAACATATCAATAGATACCATTTCAATTTACGATTAAACTGACTCGATCAACGCCAGTGTATGAAAGTGTACTCTATTCCGCCCGGGACTGTACCAGCACCACCTTTAATTTCAGTTGTCACATATGAGGAAATATGACTAGCTCACTCATTCACAAACAAAAGACAAGGATTGTCCCGGAATAGGCTATCGTAGATCTCGATCGGCGGCCGTAGCTAAGATTATAGTTCGGACATGGACACGGGCTCAGGGCACGCCATAGAAAGCCATGCTCGTTAGCTGCAGTGTTGGTAGCAATGATAGTGGGCATTTCATTAATATTTAGGAAGGAAAGATTGAGAAAGTTGCAAACATTGCCAAGATAATATAACTGAACACACCTTTAAGCTCGCTTGTAATATGATCGGTTGCTGCTTTGGGAGTTAATATTTATTGGTTTTCTAGTCTTAACACGACTTTAAAAAATTAAATTATAAACAAGTTTGAACAAGCATGGTTATACGGGAGAACCTACGAGAGAGGGGGGAGCGAATTAATGAACAGATCGTCGAAGAAAACTAATAGAAAAATGAGATAATTCGCTGAGCGATGATTAATTTGGTGGAGGTGCCGGGTTGTGTAGAGAATTTAAACATGTTCCTTGCTTGTTCTCGCATTCAATCATGGTGGATGTGCCGAGAACATGGATTTTCAAACTTTAAGGGGGGGGGGGAGGGGCATAATCCCAGGATCAGCACAAAGTAAATCCTTGTTGAAGGGCAGGTCCACAATAAATTGCATATATGCATGCATGGGCCTATAGCTACGATTTCTAAAATATATTTGGCAAAGGGTAAGCCAAAATGCTTGATTCGATTTGTATTATTTGAATTACATCAAAGGGTAAAGTGAATAATCTAAAATCACACACACAACTTTATTTTAAAACCTCTCAAATTTGTACACAGAGTACGTGTTATATTTATTGAATTAATTTGACATTTGCACATTGAAAAATTTTACGAAAAATCGTATTTTGCTTTGAATTAGAACCAAACTGACAAAAGTAAAAACAAAGTTAAATGTTGTGAGAATTGGTTCCAGCCCTGTCCATATAGTTCAGTATGTGAGCATCTCATTATCACCAGACACATAAAGTCTTACATTAGGTTTGATGAATGCAAGCAAGCTATCTCTATGAAGTACAAACCATGTGAGACCTCGCTTGCTAGAGAGACTCATCATTTATAATAGTACAACAGCCAACTACGAAGACTGATGAGAAAACTGTGAATTTGCATGAGACTAGACTTTTAAGCTGCACATACACGTAAAGTGTTTTATAGCTTTTGCTGCCAGATTTTGCAAGGAATAGTTTCGCTCTAAAGAGACGTTGTATAACATCACTAGTCCGCGTAGTAACGAACTACTATAAGTTAGCAGAAGTATGCGTTCAGTTTGTATCTAATTTTTTTTAGATTATTATGATTTGTTTTAAAAGCGAAGATATTGATTAAGCTGTGATGGTGATACCTACCCTATTAAATATACCCATAACAGATAAAATAATTAAATATAAATAAAAAATAATAAACAAATAATAAACAGAACTCAATTAAATATTTAAACAGCTGTAATTTGATATTATTTTGTAAATTTGTCTTATAGTAATAGTTTTTAACATATTTTGTTCATTATGGAATATAATTTTTAAGATTCTTCGTAAATCAGTTCATATGGCTGAGTAGGATAGACATCAAATAATAATATATATAGTAAATAAATTCAATAACAATTAAATTAGTGAGTTTGTTTGCGGTATTTTGGAAAGTAAATGTCAGCCTTTTGTTCTGTAAGGGCGCAATGCACGACTGCCAGGGATGTCAGATATGTCACAAGAATTCGTTTTATTTTCTGTCTTGAAGCCGAAACAAAACTACAGCTGCTTGCATTGACATCTCCCGCCAGTCGTGCATGAAACAAGGCGGCCATTTTACTTTTGAAATGTAGGGGACGAGAGTATGTTCATAGCCAGCAACTTCAGTTAAAGCCTGTTTCCTAGATACTTGATGGTGGTGATTATTGTTGCTTATAACTTCTATGTTAATGTAATGTAAGGCTATTTGAGACGATGAGTGGTGATAGATGACGATGAGGAACTTTTACAAAAAATCACAGTTTTATGCGGTATTCGAACCCACGTTCTTGTAGGCCAATACGCTTCAAACCAGCGCCCTAATCGTATGTGCCACAGCTGACGGCTTCTAAATATATGGTAGTAGAAGTAGTAGCATAACTTTAGTTAGCACCTTGCTATTTTTACAATACATTAAATATAACAATTCAATACAATACATTTCACAATATATAGCATATTAATAACACCTGCATATTCAATTCAATGTTTATAATGCAGTGCACCATTACAATAATTATATCCATCTTGATAATGCAATTTACTATAAGAATAACATAGCCTATAGGTACCTTATTACTTCACATTAGTATTGAATATCATTATTTTAATCATTGTCATTATGGATATTATATCCGGGAATAAACACATTGCAATTAATAATAACGTTAAAATTGTTAATGGGGTTAGTTTCATTTGCGTTATTAAAAGCTCGCAAACATAATAAAATCGTGATCACATTTAAAATCGTGATTTGTTATGTATGATTTATTACAACAATTTAATCATCTTCAGTAAATACTAATACAAAGTAAATAAATAAGCGCGATTACATATTTTAAAACCGTGATTTATCATTTATGATTTATCCCTACAAATTACTCAGCATGATACAGTTAATAACACAACGATTATGATAAATCTGTTTTCTAAATCACTCGTAAAAGGTTAACAATAACATATTTGCAGACAGATACGTAAAATAGATATTGAATTATAAATTTACACTGTTCTAATTAATCTATAAATCTAGTATCTGATATTATAATAATGTTGAAAATTATGATTTGTGTTGATGGAATATTTTAACCAGTGAATATGGTTTTTATTTAACAAAATATTTGCTAACACTCGACGTATGTTAAGTTATAAACGGTTGACCATTAGCAAAAAATAATAAATATTTCTAATTCCTAAACTCTCCATGCATTGTTTTTCTTATTTTATATCCCGTGGACAAACTGATGAAAAATGTACATCGTTCTACTTCTATGGCATACAATATCGCAATATATTACTGAAAGAAAGTCAATTTCAGACGCAAGCGGTGACTTATTTCGTTCACATTTGAGCAGAGATGTTTTGTGTTCCGTATCTCAACAAAACATGTCATCCTAATCTGTTTAAGAAACGATGGTGAGACTAAGAAGTGTCATTAGAATGTAGCCAATGTGTTGGCGACAGTTCTCTAACAGCGAGAAACTACAAAGCTGACGACAAACACTTAGATGAGCTATGATGATAAATGACTGCTCTTTCTTATTTAGAAATGAATTGTCAGTAACGAAGTTTCAAATTGAATTTACATACGAAATGATTAACGTCAAACATTTATTGTTAAATGTCGCAAGTGATTTATACACCACGTTAAAGGATGTTTTGTGTTTAAGCTTGCCCTCATTTGAGAGGTCAAATGAAAGAAAAATTTTGATGAAGTTAAAAGTATAATTAAGATAAAATTTTGGTGGAATGATTAAACGCCGTAAAAACAGAAATTAAAAATCAAGCCCAGATGTTTCTCGGATAAATTAATGTTTTTATAATGCAAAAGTAACACTCATAAATAATAAATTAGAAACAATATTATTTACGGTCTATAATTACTCGGTTACAAGAACTGAATTTCTGCGAGAGTTTATGCATAATTTATCATGTTCTTGGTTGATTTACAGTAAAATTTATATTATACCCTAGCATTATAGTGATGTATTAAAGCTTATTTTGGGCGTAAGAGAAATCTTGTCTGAACCGGGATTTGAAACAAGGATCTTTTCATTCGAAGCAGAAGAACATTTAATAAGTATACTCAGTCCGAATTCCGAATATAAAATATAACCACGGCAACGGGAGTAAACAAATCAGGGAGCGAAGCTTCTTAATCAACAGATCGTCAATGAGAAACACAAAAATAAACAGGTGTTTTGGTGGAGGTGCCGGGTCATAAATTTACAAACTTTCTGTGGGCTTAGCCACTCCCCTATTACCCGCAGGGTCACCAAAACATTTTGTTTCATCCTTGCTGAAGGGAATTATGCCATTAAGAAACGCATGTCAATCCTCAAAGTAATATACCATCTAGCAGAAAAATGCGTTTGTATTTTTCAAACTTATGTCTACATTTTTCCTTCATCATGATGATTTGTTTTGTGCACACTCAAAAAGGAAATACCTATATTAGTACTTAATTTAAATAAATAAAAAAATTAATCCGTATTTAGAGTCTACCCACTCAGTCACACTACTAATTTTCAGTGGGGGTCAGTAAATCAAAGTGACCAAGCCAACCCTGCTGTTTTCAATGTTGTTTCCGTTTGGTTATAGAAAATAAGTAGGACTTAACATCGACCAGAAATGAGCAAGAATATGGACTTAGCGATATCGCAAAGAAATACACGTATCTGTCGGGGTAAACTTTCCTAAGACACTCCCAGTTAGGTGAATATTATATTTGTCTCTTTGGACACTCTTCTAAAAACATATTTGTGGAGTTTATAATAAACTATGAAACAAATGCCCCTCGCTGGTTCGTTGGTCGAGTTAAGTTATTTCTCTGCTAGTTTACGCTCAAATAAACCCCTGAAACCTGCACCGGGATTGGACCAGATAGCGGGAAGTGAACACAATCCTGATAGTTGAGTCGAGGTGCATATTTAAGACTTTGTTTTCCACTGAACCCTAACGTATAGCAACTAAACGTGACTTAGAAACTTCCGAACTAACAAGGCTTTAGTTTGCTACCCAGACGACAGTGGACTTATACGAGAACTTTGACTTCTTTTGGACAATCAGAATAATACATCGTATACGTTTTGTTTTGGCGGTTAAGTTGGTAGCTTGAGTCGTTCTTTGATACATCAAATCCAAACCCATATAATGGAATCGTATATTTTCCCAGTTACATTTTATCGTGGTTTTGGATTATCTGTCAATTCAATTAATGCAATAGCGTTACGTTCCTATTTCGTCTGATGTATCATTGAAAATTTGAATTAAACAATGAATGATTATAAAATTGTTAAAGCTTATTAAATTTAAATCTACAATAAATAACATTGTTTGAAAATTAAAAAATAAAAACGTTACATTATGTTATAGTGTTTGTATTTAAATTTTAAACCTCTTTTTTAAACGTCGTAAATCAATGAATGTTATTTTTATGCTGTGTCCTTGTGGCAATTGTATACAACAGAGTTTTCTTTTGCTTAAAAAAATAAAAGTTCTATTTATACATTAAAATACCTGCTATAATATTAATATATTTAATTGCTATTCAGAAGAATATAGTTATAAACTATTTAAAAAATATATACATTCATACACACATTACTTTAATCCATTCCAGAACAAGGTCTTGTCTAAGTAGTTAATTATATTCTAGAAACGCAGCCAAACAAACAACACGATCCGCGGACGGAAAGCCCGATCGTAAATATTCTCTAACAGAAGTGTTGACGGTGGACTGAGATGTGTAACACGAATAAACTTGTGGTCGACAACTCTGAAGTCTCGTTCTACAAAGAAACGATAACATCGCATAGGTGACAAACGCGATGGAATTGCATTTCAAGTTCTGAAAACCGTGGTATCATAACTTTGTGTCACAGAATGTAGATGTAAGGGATGTTTGGAATCGGGAATAGATTTATCACTGATTGTTCACCGATGTGTGGCTTGCTCTTTCAGAGCACTGCCGGTATTATTTCTCTTATTTCAATAGTTATCAAGTCATAAAGCCTTTGCTTTAGACACACCTTCCTCTTTTATTCGCATACACATAGAATAAATCAGTATATTTCTATATGAAGTAAAATAAGTGTTTATTGGTTATGTAATATTATTTAAATTTGGACTAGTCTTTATTTTTTATGAGTTACTAGATAATGTGCCATTAAATTGAGACTACAAATCTTCATAAACAGTACACCAAATGCACTTATTTACCTAAAATACGTGTCAAGTTTGAAAGTATGAAATATATTTATTAATAATACAGATTATGGACATTATATTCTTCTGATTTATTTGTATCTGAAGTAAGACGGCGATCTCGCTACAATTTTATCATTTTACTGATAAGGTCATGTTCTGATTATCTTAAATATAAAAATAAATGTATTAAATATAAAAATTTGAAAACATTCTGATCTAATTTTATTGGTATCATTAAGATTGTAAGTTTACAAGAAAGTAATATAATAGAGGTCTAATATTTTCTTTGGTATATTGAACTTTTAACAGTTAACATTTTTTCCCATTTTCTTTATCGTGGTAACATTCCTTACTTTAATATTATTTTATAAGTAAAATTTGGAAAAAGAATCCATATAACAGTATTTAAATTTATAAAACTCAACAATAAATATTAAAATATGAGCAGTGTCATCTAATATAACTAGGAAAACGCTTAAGTCCCGCCGCGTTGTTGGATGAGCGTAATTGGTGCATTGAGCTGCCATGTGTTATGCGGATTTTCTGTTGTTTTGTGAAAAAAATCATTACTAAGTTGGAAGATATTTTTAAAATTAAATAAAATTAAATAAAAAATTAACTTAAATTTAAATTTTTTTAAATTAATCGTAATTTAAAAAAAGGAAAAAATCGTAATATTGAAATTTTCATAAGAAATAATTATTCGATTGCGCACAAATTTTACACGAATATATTAATTCATAAAATTAAGGTTATGTAAAAAAATCATTACAATCGGATAAAGAATGTAGGTGTTATAAGCTGGAGAAATTTTAAAAATTGAAAAAAAAGTCGTAAAATTGCGATTTTCGTAAAAAATAGTTTTTTGATAACGCTCAAATTTCACATGAATATATCAATTATAAATTAAGGTTCTGTGAAAAATTCATTACAATCGGACAAAGCATGTAGGTGTTGTAAGTCGAAGAAATTTTTAAAAAATTGAAAAAAATCGTAAAATTGCGATTTTCATGAGAAATAATTTTTCGATTGTGCTCAAAAACGTGGCAGTTCTAAGTTCAAAGATTTCGAAGACCTCCATAAAATTTCATCGCAATCGGAGTATCGGTTTAGCCGGAATCGTGCTAACAAACAGACAAAAATACAAAAAAAAAAAAAAAAGAAAAAAAAACATTCCGGATTTTTTTCTCCAGTGTAGTGAAATGGAATCTTCGCTTCGCTCATCCAATTATGTACTCGTCCAAAAAAAAAACGCAAATCTCATTAAAATGGTACTGAATACTGATGTTACGTTCTATATGCTTACTCTGTTAGTGTCAACGGAGATAAGTACATAATTGAACTTTGTTTTGAAAACAGTTGAAGCGGTCTCTGAAAACATTGAGCTGGATACGCGTCTAGTTCTCGCCCGCGGTGACTCGACCGCTGTCCAATACATCTCGTCTTCCTCGTCGGTTCCACGACTGTTTCTTATTTTTCATGTAATTGTGCGCGAGGTAGGACGCCGTATCCGGTCTCAATATCCCCCGTCTCTAATTACGTCTCTCTGGGCGTCGCGGCGCCGAGGGGCGTCGCCGGGGACACTCAGTGAGCAGTCTGCGGGCTATACTATCGTAATGAGTTCGACTGCCGGTCATCTAAACGAGGCGAGGAAGGAGATTCGGGTTAGGGGATGTGTCCTTGTTGATGGAGGGGGTTGGAGTGTTTGAAGAAGGCGGATGATTTGAGATGATGTCTGCGATTCTGATTTCCACATTCCAATTGGACTAAAAGTGAATGTTTTAGAGAAGATTGAAAATACACATCTGCAAAAAAGGCTAAAAATGAAGAAAAAAACGGTTTGTCGCGGAAATGTAACAAATCTCCAGTATTGCTATTATTTTTTAGATATAAAATATTCAAATATGCAACAAATCAAGTAAAAATCTTATTTTAGGAATGTATTTCAAGTTTAATTTTTTTACTTAAAATGAAGCTTTTATTCAAATTAAAATAATTCCCAAAATTAATTAAAATTTATGATTAAAAATATGAAAAAATACTAAAATTCTTAGAAAAAAAAATGCGAAATTTAAATTATTTGCTTAAAATTACCTAATTTTCACGGATTTTATTCGGGCCTGAAAGGGTTTTAAGGCTTTTGTGCTAAGTGAACATAGAATCTTGTATTGAATTAAATAATTGATTCAATTGATATTTACCGCTGCGTGAAGTAACTCTCAACCTGGGTTTTCAGTATTACAATCAATTGTTTACAGTGTAAACGAGCACGCCCTCAAGCACGGGTATTCGAGTACCTAAAATAAAGAGAGAAGTTTACTCTTATTATAGAACCTTATTGTGTAACATAGAACATAAACTTATGCTCATGTTACGTTCAAGCGTTATCATATATATTTGGTGGAGGTGCCGGGTTCAAGCATTTAACTTCAATGATATTTCATCTTCAGTAAGACTAGATCCCCAGTCATTGGTCCACTGGCGTGACAATTAGAAGCTATCTTGAACAGGTCAGTATCTATGTTAAAGTAGATTGTAGCGATTTGTAGCCCAAATATTTTTAAAGATGGCTGTCAGGTTGACAGGTGAGCATATTAGCCATTAACACCAAATGATTACTAAATTCCCTTATGCAATAACTTCTTATTGTTTCTCTTTGTGCATTCACATTATGCACAAGTTAAAACCATATAAAAATAATCCAGAAAAATACTTAATCGCATTTTAATCATAATGTAAAGCATAAATTGAAACGCCAAATCGCCATCTTAAATAGGTCACATTGACGCTTGAATTAGGTACGCTAGCGCCTGTGCGGACGTATTGGAGACTGGGGATCTAGCCTTCTATAGATGGTAAATATCATTGGTTAGAACATAAACTTATGCTCCATGTTACGTTCAAGCGTTAAAACATATATTTGGTGGAGGTGCCGGGTTCAAGCTTTTCACTTCTTTGGGCGAGTCTGCCCCCGCCCCCTGACATTATGCATCGTCCTTGTTGAAGGGTTATGACAAAGAAATAACGCATGTCAATCAAAGGTCATGTTCGGTTGTTAGTTGTAATCGTCGCCGTTATAAAATTTAATATTTAGATTTGAGGGATTCTATACAGGTGAATAACTTGGAAGTCAAATACGCAGGGTAATGCTAAGTAAGTATAATATATTGAAAGCACAGTGTGATACCAATGGTGTAGACAAACGAAATTGTACGAGAGGAACTCTCTCTAAGAACGGTTCTCTAGTAAGAGCCTCGAGCCTACCTTACAATGCCTTTTTGGTAGCTCGGATAATTGCAGTAACGAAGCTTGTTTCCTATTGGCTGAATGAAACAAGCATAGTTATTGGTTATATTGAATCACGTGATAGCATCCTCTAGCTTAAAATAACAAAGTCGTATGTAGCTGGAACACTTGGTAATACAAATGTTTAAAACGGGTACTGTTAAAAGAAGTAGTAAATCCATAGCGACATCCCCTAGCTATACCTTAAGAGGTGTTTGTAATAACTCTGTCTTACAGGGAGTCTAGGATAAACAAAGTTAAAAGCCCCACAACACTCTGATCGAATGTAGATGCTAAGTACTACACGTGTGGGCTTACAACAGCTAGGTACTACATGTTTGTAATAAACATAAATCTATAGTGACATCACCTAGCTGTACCTTAAGAGGGGTTTATAATAACTCTGTCTTACAGAGAGTCTAGGATAAACAGAGCTAAAAGCATCACAACACTCACAATCGAATGCAGATGCTAAGTACCACACGTGTGGGCACACGTGTGGGCTTACAACACCTCCCCCTTAAAACTAAAGTCATCCTGACTTTATTACCAAGCAAGGGTTGTAAGTGCTCAGGTAAGGAGACACAAGTATTCTGAAAAACATTACCAAATGTAAAAATTCCTAAGTACCCAAGTCACTGAAATACATGTGATAGTGAGAACATCACCAAATAAAAGTACCAAGGTAAAACTATCAATTACCAATTACTTAATGTATCAAAACCCAATTATTTATGAAAACACTGCAAAGTAAAATTATTAATTACCAATTACTGTTTATAAAAAACACAATTATTTATGAAAACACTACAAAGGTGGAATTATTAATTACCAATTACCTTATGTATCAAAACACAATTATTTATCAAAACGCTATACCGAAGGTAAAATTATTATTATTAATTACCTGTATTAAAACACAATTATTTATGAATACCTCGTCTACCAGAAATTCGCTCGACCCTCGGACGATGAATGTCTGCCTCCAAGCAGTGTCTCCATCTGGTCAACAATAGAAGTCAAACTAGCCCTATGGTTATATGCTACCATCAAATCATCATTAGAAGTTTTGATTTTACTGTTATCAATACAAATGCTTAGTTTCTGCACTCCGTCCCTCGGACAGCAACTGTGGAATATATTCAACGATAGCATTTACAACATGTGTAATAAAAACAATGCCAAGGCAACAATAGTAATAAACACATAAGTCAAAATAGAATAATGTCCAAATTTGTTTCTCAGGCTTGTTTTCTGACCTGCTTGTTCAATCATTTTACTTATTTCACTTAGCTTATGGCTTGCAACATTTAATTCATCCACATGATTCATGATAGGTCTAAAAATAGTATTTAACTTTAAAGAACTTATATTCAATTATATTTGTTGTTAAACTCTTCACAACAATCCAAATTAATGTCAAATGGCGGTACATAATCTATCAGCAATTCACTTGAGTAAGTATTCTTAGGTATAAGCATTGCTGAATTACCGTACGCCTTACAATCCTTATCTAAAGAAAAACTTCCTGTCCCTTCAAGTATAACATCAATTGGTTTTAAATGATCCGTATTGGATTTGCAAGTGATTGTTAGACTTTCAGGTTTAGGTAAGGTAAACAACCAACTGTTAGAAGTTTGCAATTGCATCCACAATGATCTTTCTAGCGTTACAATTCTCTTATCGCAATCTAACGGTATAACCTTATCAAACTGGTACAACTTTACTTCACATATCTCATGTATGTGGGCCAAATACAATGGATGATTTTGCTGACAAATAAAAGATCGTCCATAGTTTCTTTACACTCTTTAGTTCCATTTGCGATAGCACGGTGTAATGATGCTTAATTTTATCTATCGCCAAATACTCTGTACCTGGTTGTATAAACAAATACTTATTTCCCTCCATTTGCACTGGAAACGGGATAAGCTTAAACAAGGTGAAGTCTCCTGGTCGGACTAATGGAATTAGTATCAATACAACCAACCTATTATCTTTCACAACACGCTCACTTGAATTGTTTTTAAACAAATAATGTGCGTTCTCTTCACTCAATGGTGTGGGAAAGGATAAAGTTTGCGGAACATAAGGTAACACCTTCCTTAACTCAACAACAATCTTTTCAGGTGTCATAATGTAAGGATGGATTACGCCCCCTTGAGCACTTAGTATAGCAGTTATTAGGTGGTTTAATTCATCTCGATACTGACTTATCATTAGAGTAATTAACGCCACGTGCTCTTCCACATCACTCTTAAAATGGAAAAAGTTAAGAGTATGCGTAAGTTTATCATCAGATTCATTGATATGCTTATTAATCCTATCCAAACTATCCTTCATTAACTTCTCATTATGTTCGACATTCCCAATAGTACTATTCAATGCATGAATTGTAGACTGTACAATACTCGTTTGTTGCTCAACTAACCTTGTAAGTTCCTGATCATTTTCGTTTACCCTCTTAATTTGCTCATTATAATAGTCGGCATCAGCCTCGTCTAGGGTCCCAAACAACATTTTTGCCCCTTCACCAATAAAATTAATCAATCCGCGCTTACTTCTGAACTTAGATTTTGTTCCCAACAATTGTCTAACTAGATCCTTATCAGTCTTAATCTTCATCAAGGTTTGCTTGATAGTTGAAGCAAACTGATTACATGAAGTCCAGCGATAATCCGCAACCACGGGATCCTTACATAGTTTAAGAGTAATATCGTTGTACAATTCCAGCTGAGTATATTTTAATTCAAAATGCGTCAGATCTACGTACGTGAGAAGGCTCCACTGGTCGCTATAAAAATTAACATGACCCAAGTTTTCGTAATGTATTCCCGGACTGTGGTCGTACTTTGTTACCCTGTAGGGCGTTTCGTCTCCTCCTTTGACGCCCACGAGTAGACCGGTTGACATAACGAACAATAGTGCGCCCCTGCAACAAGGGAATCCTTGTTACTGGTTTATTATTGTACTATTTTAACTCACAAAATGTTTCATTCGGTCAGAATGGACTGTAACAAACCGTCTCCCTTGTTTTATAGTGTAATTAACAGGCCCTACCTAGAAACAACCTCATAAGGTCCTATGAAAGGTGCACATAGCTTCCTAGACCGACCTCTCTTGACCGTCTGGTCGTACAACAATATCTTATCTCCAACCTCGTAATTAACAACTTTACTACTCTTATCATAATATTCCTTCGATTTTTCCTTCTTTAATAACAAATGCTCTCTAGCAACTGACTGTGAAGATTGCAGTCTCTTTTTCAATTCCATTGCATAGTCGTCGTAAGTGTACTGTGGCTCGGGTAGGGAGTTTAATGAACTTGGCAACTTAGCCTTCACCCCGTATACCAACTCGTAGGGTGAATAGCTAGTGCTCGTGTGGGGTGTGGTATTATAAGTAAACATAGCATAGGGTAACCACTCGTCCCAGCTCCTCTGGTCGTTGTCAATGAAATGTCTTAGATATTCAGCCAAGGTTCGGTGGCTGCGTTCAAGGGCTCCGTTAGATTGAGGCCTGTACCCTGATGTATTTATTTTTTTATTTGCAATAATTTGCACATATTTTTAAATAGTTCACTTAAGAAATTAGCCCCTAAGTCCGTGAGAACTTTGGTCGGAATTCCGAATTTAAGCACGATTTTAGTTACAAACTCTTTCGATATTGTTTCGGCTTCCTGATTAGCTATCGGTATTGCCTCTGAGTATTTAGTTAAGTGATCTTGAAACGTTAATATGTACTTGTTCCCAGAAATAGTCTCAGTCAAGGGCCCCACAACGTCTAAAGAAATTTTCTCCCAAGCCCGGTGTGGTGTATCAGTTATTTCCATAGGCATATGCGACCTAGGTTTTAATAGCTTATTACGCTGACATGTACCACATTTATTTATGTACTCCTTTACGTCATTCTTCATACCCGGCCAATGGTACCTTTCTTTATCCTATTCAACATCCTATTAACAACCTTGATGCCCCCCTAGAGGTTTATCATGAAATTCACTTAGAATTATTAGCCTCTCTGCAACATTGGGCTCAATTATTTCATCTCCCTTCGTCCTACAAACAAAAACATTTATGTCCGTTTGTTTAAACAAAAACCGTAACATAACTCGCACTTGTGGCCATTCTATGTATACTGTTCGCTCGAAATTACCGAAATAGCCAAGTTGACAACATTGTCTCGTACACAAACATCTTTCAAAACATTAATTGATTCCCATAAACGTTCGTAACTTGTGACGTCTGAAACCTTCTCTTTTATTACCACATAGTAAACATTCCTACCCTCATCATCTACCCTAGTTATACTCGGAATAGGGTTTCTCTGGTTGTCTGAATCAACAAACACATCCTTCTTACACGCTTCCTCGTGCGTAACAAAATATGCTACTGCATATGCTTTCGGAATCTCTGTCAAAATCATATCGCACTCCTTGATCTTATCATTAACGATGACATTAGTCTCAATATACTTCTGATATCTTTCATAACTGAATTTATCGGTATCAATTACGCAAATTCGGCTCAGACTGTCGCGTTCGTGTTTAAACGTCCCGCCTTGTGAATCACTTTGTATTCATACTCTTCTAACTTTAATCTCCACCTCATGAGTCTCGATCCCGGGTCTTTTATGTTGAAAATCCACGTTAGTGGTTTGTGATCTGTTACGATCTGAAAACATCGTCCATACAGATATGGTCGTAAATAATTTGCTCCCCACACAATCGCGAGTAATTCTTTCTCAGTCGTGCTATAGTTACATTCGGCCTTGTTCAAGGTTCGACTGGCATAAGCTATTGGCAAATCTTGACCAATTGGTCCCTGTGAGAGTACTGCCCCTAAAGCTAAATTACTAGCGTCGGTAGTGAGGTTGAATTCTCTCTCAAAATCGGGATACTGTAGAATAGGTGCTGTAGTTAGCAAACTCTTTAACTTCTCGAAAGCTTCCTGCTGTAAACAAGTCCACTTAAATTCATTTTCTTTCTTTAACAATGCATTTAGAGGTTTCGAAAGCTTGCTGAAATCTCTGATGAATTTACGATAATATGAGGCTAGACCGATGAAGGATTTAATATCTCGTTCACATTTCGGAATCGGAAAGTTTACTACTGCTTCAATCTTTTTAGGATCGGGTTTGATACCCTTATCGGTCACTACATGACCCAAATACGTAACTTCCTTACGCAAAAATTCACACTTGTCTATGTGTAATTTAAGATTGTATAGTCTTAACCGTTCAAAAATATCTCTGAGCTTGTTTTGGTGCTCTTGCAGTGTGGTTGCATGACAAACGATATCGTCCAGATATACATAACAATGAATACCCTGCAGACCACTAATACTGTATTCATTAACCGCTGGAACGTGGCAGGGGACCCCTTAAGGCCCATTGGCATCCGTGTATACTCGTACTTGGACAGCCCTGTACTGAACGAAGTCTTGCACATGTCATCTGGGTGCAAGGGAATTTGATAGAACCCACTAGCCATGTCTAAAACACTGAAATACTTTGAGTTACCTAATTGATCTAGAATTTCTGAGATATTGGTAGAGGGAAAGCATCACCTACTGTTACATCATTTAATTTCCTGAAATCAATTACTACTCTCCATTTTTGTTTACCTGAGGCATCGAGTTTTTTAGGAATTACAAGAAGGGGTGCGTTCCATGGACTGTTACTTTTACGCACTATTCCTTCTTTGAACATTTGTTCTACCTGTTCATTCACCTCTTGTTTATGTTTTATGTGGTAAACGATATGGCCTAACGTTAATTGGACCTGTATCTTGCTTAGTGGTTATTCTGTGTTCTACTGCATCGGTGCACGTTAACTCGTCACCAGGAAGAAGAAATAAATCATTATATTCTCTGCATACTTCTAATAGGGTATCGCGTTCCTCTGAATTTAAATGTTCTGTTCTCAAGGACTTTTCTAGTGTTTCTAATCTTTCTGCCGTTTGGCTGACATTAACCTGTAGCACTGAAAACTCCTCTAAAGTGACCTCTGGCACTTCTATTGTAATATCTTGCGAATTAACATTCATTATGGGGACAACACAAATTCCATTTTCTGATCGCGTCACACATCGACCTATAAATAGCCCATCTCGTATCTCGTTGGCTTCACTGTAACCTGTGCCCCCTGAATTATTCAAAGCATTTATAATCATTTCACTGCGAGCAGGTATAGTGATAGTGCTTGTTGATGAGGATAATCCCCAACAATTACCGTTTAAAAACTCAACACATGAATCTGCATAGTTTATTTTTACGTTATACTTGCTTAAAAAGTCCCTGCCTAACAGACCGTCATTTCTGATAGGGAATTTTTCGTCCACTACGTGAAAAGGGTGAATTATCTCTTCATCGTCGTTTAATTTAATTTTCGCATATGCCACGCCCAAGGTTCTAACAGTTTTATCCGATATACCTGTTTAAATTTGATGCATCGTCTTCAAAGATCTGTGCGTTTTCTCTTAATTTATGTCTTTTAATTAAACTGACGTCTGCGCCCGTGTCCAATAAAAGATTTACCTCACCGGTAAAGGCAATCTCAGTTGGTACGCGGACCGTGTCAAACTTGAGGCTTTCGCCTAACGTGCAGCCGACCTGTGGTCGCCCCCGGACCTCGGGTTGCTGCCCCCCGATGGCCCTGTTCCGTTTCCCGTCTTCTGGCCTTCTGCCTTGACCTTCTCCATAAACATACGTTTCCGACAATCTCGGATCACGTGTCCGGACTTCTTACAGTAGTTGCAAGTTACGCGGGTCACGTGGACCTCTCTTTTCACAAAAACATCTGAAGCCTCGCGGGTGCGTCCACCGAACGAGGTCTTTTTAGCAAAACAATTGGAGCTTACATGCCCCATACGCCCGCAATTAAAACACTGTTTCCCCTTATGGTTCCCACTTTTAGTTCCAAAAAACTTCTGACTTGCTGGTCACTCTGGTGTGCGCATTCCTCTAATACCGCGGCTGCTACGGCGTCCTCGAATTGTGTTTTATTTTTCGATTTTACCATCATTTTGAGGGGTTGCTGCAATCCCTCTTGGAAAATGTTTAAAGCTTGCGTTCGCAAAAGATCTTGAATGGCGAGTGCGGCCCCCGCGCTCCTGGTTCTCGATAGACGCGTCAATTAACGGTCCTAGAACCCGTTCGATTCTCTGTGCGTATGACCTAACATCCTCACCTGCCTTCTGACGGCTCGTCGTCAGCTCTAGCTGTAGGTGTGCGATGGTTCGTTTTTCTATGTAAAACTCCTCGAGCTGTAGCTTTAATAATTCCCACGTGTCTAATGTCCTGAACCGAATAACGTTATAGGCTTTACCTGTATTTTATTTTTTATGATGTCGAGCAACAAAGTTTTATAGTCTTCCCCGACTTTACTCAAAGCTAGCTCACAGCTACTTATGAATTTCTGTAAGTCCTCACGCTTTCCATCGTATGACGGAATAAGCTTAACCGCCATGTCAAAACTAAGAGTAGGTGGCGCCATTTCTATTTTTATTTTAGAGCTATCGACAATTGAACCACCTGGGCTATCAGTATGATCGGAATTGGGCAAGGAAGGATAAAGTGACATTGAGTGACTCACCACATGACGTCTTCGGACGAACTGCTCTTTGAATAAGAACTGCTACTGCCCGACGATCTTGCTCTGCTCACTGGTCCTCGGTTCGATCACCTCCGCCCAACGGTTCTCCTGCGGCCTCCTTGAACTCCGGCTCGAATCCCTGGTTGGTCCCAACTCGACGCTCCGAATACGAATTAGTAGATTCTCGTAGCTTTGTTTTGTTTTATTTATTTTTTGTTTTTACTTAACTTTTAGAAATGTTTGTCACTCGCAGAACTTTTATATAGTGTGGAATTTCGCAATTTTAGTGAATTTTAATTAAATGTCATGTTATAATTGCAACAATGTTTCTTCATAGTTCACAAGTTATTGGCTTACAATGTTCTGAGTTCTGCTAATTAATACGAAAATTATTTTCTACAGTATTGGATCGCATTAGAAATGTTTTGGTGCGATTTTATTAATGTTCGGTTCGGTTATAGGAATTAAATTTTTCGTTTCACTTTATACTTTTGGAATTTTCAATGTTCGTAATATTCACCAGATTTTTATGCGCAAAATAATGTCAGTTTTTGGAAACAGTCGTTTTCTCGGAACGCTTGCTCGTACTCTTCACAAAACTCGCAAAATTCGTAACTCATCAAAATTCGTAACTTCTAAAAACTCGGAACTTCTCAAATTCGTAACTTCTCAAAATTCGTAACTTCTCAAAACTCGGAAACTTCTTCTCAAAACTCGGAACTTCTCAAATTCGTTACGTCTCAAAACTCGGAACTTCGCAAATTCGTAACTTCTCAAAACTCGGAACTCGTCACTTTCTTCACGTAATGCTCTTAATTTAGATTAATTGTCCGAAAAAAGGATCTAAGAGATGGCTTTGCTGGCCACCCCCCAATTTCGTTTGAATACTATTGCACTTACTATAGATTGTTCTCCGCGCCCTGTCTGCCTGATGATTGAGGTCGTAGTTGCACGGAACCACTGAAGGCTGGCTGGCGGACTTTGACACTAAGAGTCGCGAATTCTTAACACAATCACACGTTTGGCATCCCACCGCTGCCACCAAAATTTTATGTTGTAATCGTCGCCGTTATAAAATTTAATATTTAGATTTGAGGGATTCTATACAGGTGAATAACTTGGAAGTCAAATACGCAGGGTAATGCTAAGTAAGTATAATATATTGAAAGCACAGTGTGATACAATGGTGTAGACAAACGAAATTGTACGAGAGGAACTCTCTCTAAGAAACGGTTCCTCTAGTAAGAGCCTCGAGCCTACCTTACAATGCCTTTTTGGTAGCTCGGATAATTGCAGTAACGAAGCTGTTTCCTATTGGCTGAATGAAACAAGCATAGTTATTGGTTATATTGAATCACGTGATAGCATCCTCTAGCTTAAAATAACAAAGTCGTATGTAGCTGGAACACTTGGTAATACAAAATGTTTAAAACGGGTACTGTTAAAAGAAGTAGTAAATCCATAGCGACATTCCCTAGCTATACCTTAAGAGGTGTTTGTAATAACTCTGTCTTACAGGGAGTCTAGGATAAACAAAGTTAAAAGCCCCACAACACTCTGATCGAATGTAGATGCTAAGTACTACACGTGTGGGCTTACAACAGCTAGGTACTACATGTTTGTAATAACATAAATCTATAGTGACATCCCCTAGCTGTACCTTAAGAGGGGTTTGTAATAACTCTGTCTTACAGAGAGTCTAGGATAAACAGAGCTAAAAGCATCACAACACTCACAATCGAATGCAGATGCTAAGTACCACACGTGTGGGCACACGTGTGGGCTTACAACATGTTATCGTGAGGCGTGACACACACACATCTACAACTAGACGGACAGAAAAGTAATGTAAATAAAGGAGAGCTTCGCTTCCTAAAATGTAAATTATCTGTTAATGTTTTCTGTGTTTAACCTTCACGAAAACAGAAGAATTTTATTTAATGATAAATTAAGTTATACTCATTGCCAGGGGAAGGTATTTTTGGTAAAAACGAATTTTCACCTCAAAAAACGTAAATTATAAATAATTTTTAACACCAATTCAACGCTTTAGGTCAGAACAAAAGCAAAGATGCAAATAAGTTCCACCACAAATACCTGCCTCTAAATTCTCATTACTACATTTAAATGTAATCTGAAATTATTTTAGAAGGACCAACACCCCAAATAAAAAAAAATCGGGGAAAGAGAGTTATAAAGCTTTCAACTAAATTTTGAATTATTTTCACCGTCAATTCACCGCTTTTGGGCACAATAATAAAAACGAAATAAACTTTTATTTTCAACCCATATAACTGCCTCTGCTCATTGTTATTGTCGTATTGTCACACAATGAAAATGAAAATAAAAATCATATCGATCAAATATTTAGAGCAGTAGGACGCAGCATCGTTCTGCATTTGTGTTTTACATTGTACAATTTTTAAAACCAAAACTATTCGTGCAAACATAACGAACACTCCATGAAGTCAATACAACACATTATTTTCGGAACTAGCCCAGTATATTCGGCGCGAACAAGTGGAGGGGGTTGGGGGGTATTGTGCATTAACGTTATGGAAGTTGAAGTTATCGGGAGGCCAACAATGAATACCGTATAGGCTATACTTCTGGATGGGCGGATTTCAATTGACTACGGTGAATAGTGGGCAGGCTGGGATAAAGCCCGAACCTATATTTCCCGGGGATGGAACAGGGTGGGGAATTGGAGTGTTTATATACAGGGTGTTCGGAGTTTTGAGATTCAAGCGATTTCTTTGAAGGTGTGGAATAGTTTTCTTTGTAAATAATACTCTTTTGTAGATTGGTTTTAGCGGCAAGATACCTTGAAATAAACAACATCCGACAAAGACAACGACTTAGACATAAAAAACATTCACGACATTAAATTACTACACTCTTTTCTATATATTTTTAATATTTTACTTTCCATATCGGTGAGTTAAGAGTCAGCCACAAAAGTACCACAATATTTGTAATCATTTGAAACATTTTGTTTCAAATTCACTTATTGCGTTGCCTGTTGAAATATCTTCTTTATTAAGACATTATACACTATCGTGCAAAGACTTCTACTACACGATTATGTAATGTAAACAAAACGCAATGGCTTTATACTCTCAGCTCTCTCGTATACCACAGCGCTGTATCTCCAGCTATCTATGGGTAAACGTGGAATCGTGGAAGAAGTGTTCAAGAATCACAATAAGCAACATCATCCATAATTCTTCTCGGAGACAATACTCGAGGTGATTTGCATACACCACATCACGTATGGGTCGGTTTGTACGACGCGTATAGGTAAACATCGAGAAGCCATGAGGAGACGAAACTATAATAAAACAAAGACGGTTCTCGTAGTCTAGACCGCGCGAAGTTGCATCAGAGTTGCATCATTGACGTCTACACTTGTCGAGTTGGTTATGTACATAAAACTTATTGGCACAGGATCTAGTCATATGAGTGGTGAAATCACCAAGTACTACAGACAATCTTGTAGAGATTTTTAAAACATTTATTGTTGGAAAAGTATCTAGGTGCAATGCATGCCCCTCTTCAGGTATATAAGTTTACCTCCATCTAACTAGATGTTTGGAATGTTCGAGGTCTGTTTAAGGGGACACAATACTTAAATTTCAACCTATATGGAACAACTGTCAGTTTTATTGACTGGAGCGGGATTCGAACAAAGAACCTTGCGAATAAAAGTTTTACGCTTTACGCTTGAGCTTCATCTGTCGCTAACCTGCAAAGATTCAAGAAATTAATAGGTGTGGCTTTTAAGTCACTAGTATTATCATTGTGTAATGAAGTAGCTAAAAACAATTGTATACATTATTTGAAAATATTTGTATTGTGTTAAAGATCCCTTTTTGAATAATAGCTTTTCGTTTAATTTTCCGAAAAAATGTTATACTATATTGTTTGTTTAAATGAAATAACTTGCAATCCAACTCCGAAGTTAAATTCAAAACGTTCGTTTGTGTCTGATTCCGTTATCCTGGAAAATTATTTAGTAGACACGTAAAAAACATGCATTCAAAATACCCAGAAATTAATCTATACTGACTCAATACCGTATACTATTTGTAAAAAAATCATACCAAACAAAGAAAAGGAAAAATAAGTAAAAATATAATATTCAAAGTACGAAATCGGTGCCATCGAAGAAACGCCATCTCCATTGCTTTCATCTGACAGCGTTCTAGAATTTCATAAGGTCGCCTTGGTCCAAGACAAAGCTACGTCAATATAACATAGCCCAAGGCTGTCTCATGAAAGTAACAGCATATCCCCGTTTGAAAAACAGCATATATTGGCAAAAAGCAATATAATGTTTGGAATCTCACAATACATTGAAGGTATTTACCTTCATTCAGATTCGGACCATGACCATGTCCACTCTGTCTAGCCAGATCGATCCTTCTTTGTCATTCACCTATTCCTAGAACTGAAATCATGAAACGTGCCCTGTTTTTACTGGTTACTCCCTTTCAGCACCCATCTCTTGACAAACCTCTTTAGCTGTGATTTAATTACGTTTGAAATCCTTATTTAGGTCCAATATTTAAGTAAATAAATAAATTAGTATTTAGAGTACCCACTTAGTCATATAACTGATTTTCAGTGGGAGACATTAAACCAGCTGTAGCTCTTTGATCTTGATATTAATATCAATTGTTTCGTATTTAGAGATTAACTTCACCCCAACCCCCGCAAAAAAATAAATTGTCATATTAAGTTCTTCTTTCATTCAGTTCATCGTTCTAAGACTTCAAAGATATCGGTTAGAGGGCGATACAATAGATTTTAGTTTTCCAAGCCTGATCTCTTATTTACAACGCTGTGTACTTGCGCCCCGATAGCATAAGCTAAGAACGAGAGAGGCAGAGAGAGAGAGAGAGAGAGAGAGAGAGAGAGAGAGAGAAGAAGGGGAAGATTGGTTGAGGAATATAAATCTAGGTGTAAAGAGTGTAAGAGAATTAGACCGGCCAGATCTCGGGGTCATCCAGGCTAGGTACCAAGACACCTAACCTCATCGATACACTAACTAAAGGAAGGCGAACGCGATTTATGTGCGCGATTTAACAATTACCTCAGGTTACACATTTAATTTATCACCTTGAGACTGGAACAACGTTCGCTTGTACGTTATAAATGCCGACACGGGCGCTTAGAACTAACATTGCATTGTATCCAGGCATAGAGGTCAAACATGTCCCTGTAAATAAACTGCGCGGTATAAAGTACCGAGACTTATTGGTTGGAGTCGTAAATAAATTTAAAGTGTGTATGCATTATAATATTTAAATTATTTGTGACAGTGAATTATCGACGATTATGCGCTTCAAGTATACCGTATTTTAGTTTATTTCTATTCAATTAGAAAACATTAGTAATAAAGCAAAAATACTAGTTTGCATTAACCAATGTGATTTATTGAGTAAGTTTTAAAATATTTCTTCAGTTATTCAACATGCAAATCAGGTTCAATATTTCAGATGTTTGGCAGATTAGAAAATAATATCTTTTAATATATTATAGTGAGTCCTACTCATGATCCAAACATGACCTACAAATAACAAGTGTTTTTTGTTGGCATTGTTCTTTACAAGGATAATACAGAATGTTTTTTATGACCCTGGGGGTAAATGGACATCCACCAAGATCTCTATGGATGGATACAGGATGGTATTTAAATATGTAAAAAGTATGGTTTTGATCTCATTTTAAATTTTATAGTAATATTTTAAAACTTCTTTTAACATAAAATCTTAATAAGACATTTTTAGTGTTTTTAATGATATTTAACACACAGCATATTATTCTTTTGCTCTGGAGCATTTGTTTTTCTTACATGCTGATGGATGTTTGTCCTAAATAAAACATGCAAAATCTATAGAAAGAAGTGCTTTCATAAACAACAACCAACAATGTGTAGGGGGAAGGGGGGAGGGGAGAGGGGAAGAAGAAAAACAGGGATTTGGGAAAGATCGCACAACGAGATGTAAAACTTTTTTTTTAATTCAAGAGTGAACATCACACATATCTGTCTGCTTTATGAAACGTATCTGAGACCGTAAAGTGTGCGTGTTTCTCTCTCTCTCTCCTCTCTCTCTCTCTCTCTGCTCATCAGGGCAATGATTGTCACAACACTTAGTCATGAAGTGCCACCAACCATTGACATTAGTTACAAGCTAGCCCCCGTTCCTTATCTTGGGCGTGGCCCTGTGAAATTTAGGGTGTTTCACTGAAATTATTTTCAGATGTGGTATCATGATAAGGCGAAAAAAAGACGTGCATTCTAGAGCGGGGTGAAGCAAAATGTAAACACACTTTAAATTAAATTAAATAACTTCATCATACCACTAAGCTATAGTGACGGAATAACTGTCGTATGTATATGTTGAATTTCCGTAAACAGATGAAAATCCAATGTCACTTTTAAATTATTATTTACTGCAATTCAGAAATTAAAAACTCCGCCCCAACCGGTATTCGAACCACGGATCTCCCGCGTTCCAGGCAGGCGTCTTAACCACTAGACCATCAGGACGGGTACATTTTAATCTCTGAATTGTAGTTGCATTATACATCTGAATGGATGGAACAGTACTGCAACGAATATCTGCTGCCTTTGAACTGACCACCAAACATTAATTATAATGCCATTACTTTTACACAGGTATGAGCGAGGGTTTATTTCTCGATTTCATTACTAATTGATACAAATATGATAAAATGAAGAAAAAGTGAGAGAAAAAACAAACAGTTCAATGCGGAAATATATGTTTTAAGGTTGTATGTTAAACTCCAGATTGTGTGTTCATTCTGTCCCGACCTTGTTTTTGGATCATACTGCTAACCTTCCTTCTTAATGGCGCAACAATGAAGAATAATATGATATTTATTTATAATAATGTTGAGAAATAGCAGATAAAGCCCAGGATGAAACGCTGGGGGTGACAAAACTTTTCACCTGCCGATGACAACTGCAGCTAATTTAAAGTTGTTGTTGCTACCCCAGTAATATTTATAATAGGCCTTATTTCAGAATAAGTTCTCCTCCACTCAGTCAGCCAGGTCAACCATCACCTAAGAAACCAGGAAGACGGGAAGTTTGTCAGAGTGACATTGTTTGTTACTAAACTCTGCCTCAGTTCCAGAACACATGGCCCTAGAATGCGGGGCCCTCACTAGAAGTTTGTAACGGAGCTAGCCATACGTGTAACGAGTTGCAACTTAGTTAGAGAGAATAAAAGAAAGCCAAGGTTTAAACTAATTACCAAGTGTTATCACATTCGATTTATTAAAAACATTACGTGTACAAATCGAATGGTGTAAATCAACAAATCAGTTCGTGATTAATTCAGTCGATCGAAAATCAATTATTCCTGGGTAGTTGGTAATTCTAATTACACTTGCTAATTAAGAATAATTATTGGTGCCATACATCAAGTGTGCCTGACGTGTGTTAGCTCGAACTGATGACGTAGTAGTAATGAAGTCATGACATGTGATGATGGGGGAAGTGAGGTCGCATTTATATAGAGGGACTGAAATCACGCTGCATCACCATACATACACTGTTATGTTACGCGTTCATAATAAGCTTAAATAATATTTAACACAGTTCTCGGTTAATAATAAAATACAATTATGAAGCTGTAAGAATAAATTAAGAAGTGAGATTTCATTTTCTTGATTTTTTTTGTATATAAACTTTGTTCACTGTTTAAATGATCAATTAAATAAGGCTATTCGAGACGATGCGTGAAAAAATGATAAAAGTGAAAAGTTTTTTTAAAATGCCTTATGTGGATGTCGAGCTCACGTCCCTGGACTCCGACATTACAAGCCACAGCGGACGGCTAAGGAAGGAGTACTATTCATTAAGATGAATTAATGTTTCCATTATTTGAATCCTTCTTCACATGTATGTGTGTTTGTAATTAATATGAATAAGTAAATAATATTGGCACACCTATATTAATTTTTCTACCATGTACTTGCATATTAATTGGTGAAAAGAATTAATATATACATATTTACAATAACTATTGTAAAATTTAACGTTTTAGATAGTTAATGTTAAAATATGTTTAATGTCAAACTTGAAAGCAATCTTTGCGTCATGATTAAGGGAAACTCCGTGAAAACTTACACTCAAAATTAACGATGGGTGATAACGACCAAGTAGCCCCCCGAATGCTAGTAGCTTTGTTACCGTCTAGCCACTTCTGCGGGTAAGAGATATATTGCAGTGAGTAACTGTGTGATTCTTCTAAGCACAAAGGTAGAGTTAAAGTAAATAAATAAAACACAACTATTAAGCTAAGGAGTCGAGAGCTACATTCTCGTCGTGAGGCGGCTTCAAGACGATAAATTTCAACAACTGCAGCAAAAAACCGAACGGTGCTGTTGTCTAAGACAAGTCGAGTTTGAAGCAAAAACATATTGCTAATTTGTGAATATCTTGTCGCAACTGTAAGACTTTATATTTATATAAACGATAGAAGTAGGTTATGGTAAATACCTTTCTATTGTGTATAAATTAGCCACTGCTAAATGAACGATTTAAATTATAAACTGGTGCTAAGGTACATACTCAACTCTTGTCACCAGCTATGTGTATGAATTATTTAATTCAACCATATTGAAAATGAAATGAAAGAGATTAAAAACTACATTGCACCAGAATAATATGCTTTAGACACCAACATACAACACCAAAAATTGTATTTAATATCCTTAAAAACACAAAAACATTAAGATAAGGTAATAAAAGTCAGATCTTTTTTTGAGGAGATTGATATGTTTTTTAAAAAATTAAAATGACATCATAAAAAAAAAATTTCAAGTACAACACTTTTGAACGGAATCAAGGTTATCTAAATCTCCACGCGCTCGCCGTATCAAGATCATACGAAGCATACAAACTTTCCAAGAATCTGATTAGATACTTTTATCTATTCACTTATTAATCGGATCCAACGTTATTATAACCAACAAGTAAAATACATCCAGTTTTTGACATACACCCCTGATAAAATAAATCCCTGGCCTTGATAAAATTAAAATTAAATAAATGTATTGGGATCCAAATCAGTTATTACGGATCTCATTACAAGAAGTACTTTACAATCTAAAACTAGTAAAAGTACAACGTAAAATGCAATTTGAGTTTCCTCAAAAGTAAACTAAGAAATTCAGTGGACCTCAGAACTACACAATGTTCTTGTTTCAAATAGCTTTCATAAACAAATGATGGGTTGTATTTTTTTGTTTTATTTAACGTCTATGCTATTCAGTTAAAAATCTGATTTACAAAGGAGGACAATTAAATAAATCTAATTGCATAGATGCAGACACAACAATGATCAGAGTAAAGTGAAGTTCGAAATTTTAATATTACAACAACAATGTATTAATAACACAATAATTTTAGTAACAAATTCAAAATGGAATTAATTAGGCCTAATGAACCAAATACAAAAAAGGAAATAAAGAAAAATAAATAATACTTTCTAACTTAGTAATGAGACGTTGAATTCGCTCAAATACAATCTTTGCAGACTTCGTACCATATTATATTTGTCACTGATTTGATTTGAAAAGAAAGTACAAACAATATTGAATTACACTTAGAGCATCGATCATTATGTAAGCTGCCTAGCGGTTCTTTTAGTCGGGAATCCCTTGTTAAATATACGACTTAAGGGTGGACGTAAAGGATTGAGTTTTAATAAAATTGTTGCTTTGTTTCGCCCCAGGTTTTCTCTTGTGTAATCCCCATTAACACAATTACTTTTTGAGCCGTCAAGTACAAAGCATCAACAGTAGACGTCAGTTCCGGTTATTATCAAAAACAAAAAATATTATTTTCCCAGCGAAATCTGATATTTTCCGTAATGACTTCCTCGAGGCCTGGACTAAAAGCTGGATTAAGAGAGAAGGGTTTAACATTACACTGAGAGCGAGGGTGGTGAGCCCACCCTGGGCAAGGTGCTAAAACACGAATAGAGTAGACCTTGACAAACTTGGGAGAGTTTTGGTGGAGGTGCCGGGTATGGTGATGAAGTGAATCAATGTTAACAAAGTATTATTAAGTAATATTTTCAAAATTTTATTAAACGAACGAGTGAGCGCAGCGAACGAAGTGTCTCCATTCAACTTAAACGGCTCTCATTCTGTGAGTCTGCGTGTGACATCGAAAATCAGCCGAATCGCTGAACAGATTGCGCTGAAATTTTAAACAGACATCCGGTACGAGTTTATTAAGAACTGCTAGCAAAATCAGCAAGATTCGTTGCGATTTAAACCTACAAGAAATAATATATTGAAAAATATGCTGATAATGTGTAGAAATTGTTTTAACGACATTGCAATGGTTTTGTTTTTGAAAACATATTTTTTGTTTGTTATTTTTGACTGGCGGTGAAATGCCGTGCCCAAGGTTTATCGAATTTTGCAAGCTCAAGGTACCCCCAAATTCCGCTCGGAGATTGAGTAAACCTTTCAATCGTAACACGTATTTCGTACTGGCTATGTTTTCCATAGTATTGTCACAGATGATGGACTACACTGCGTTATATGCATTTCAAAACATTTAATAGTTTTTTAAATACAATCCAGAAATTACAAAATCTTTCCCGACCAGGGGATTGATTTGAACCCACGTCTCCAAATTTCGGGTATAAGGGCGCCTTAGCCAAATAGACTAGGGAAACTCCAAAGTCGTTGCTAGACGAGTAAGCGAGTCATGTGTTGAGTACCCGGGAACATTTGCAATTAAGTTTGATAATTGGTATAAATAATAGGGTTTTTAAGTTTAGTTGGTATAAGGGCGCGTCAACTGTAAGGCCATAATGGGCCACTCTAGCCTTTGATAGGCTAGGGAGGCTTAAGGTAGGAGGAGGAAAGTGAACGTTACGGGGTACTCTACACATGGCTCACTCACTCGTTTAACAACGACTTTGGCGTTTCCCTAGTAATATCATTAGGCTGTATTGATTGAGTCATCCGGAGGCTGCAGAGACTTTACAAAGCTGTGCCGCGTAAATCAGATTCTCCAACTCGAGCAGGCAGTAGAATAAAATTTAAAAAACACACACGACTTCTTTTGTTATTGTAGTTATGTCTAAATCACTACACACCATATTATTTCGTGTGAAAGATTATTATGTGCACAAGTTGACTTTAATCTGATCTCCATGAAATATAGAGAAAAAGATAAAGCGAGACTTTGCCGTGAGGTCAATGGAACTCTAAAGTCACTCCAGGAAGGAGCAACAAAATATGTCTGCACTAGCCAGCATCCAGTCGCTCCCGGAGGAGATACTGCTTCATATCTTCAAGTACCTGACTGTTGGAGAACTCTGCAATACTGTGGCTAAGGTCTGTAAACAGTGGGATCGTATACACTGGGATCCCCAGCTATATCGCCTGCCCTAGTGTTCTAAACATGAGAGAAGCCACAAAGGAAATATTCAGTTGTCTGAACGATGCACCATACTTAGCGTCTCCCTATTTCGATGAGGAATACATAAGGAAAACCATCAATAATTTTTTAGGGATTCACAATGAAGAATATCTTAATTATTCAAGCGTTAATAAGGTATACAAACAGTTTCATAAAGAAGTCGTCATAATGCTCGCTCATTTGACAACAGTGGATTTAAATTCTAAGCCTAGATATTATAGTTCGTTATTACATCTCTTGAGCTTCTTCCATCAAGTGAAGGACCTAAGGTTGCTTTACGATGAATGTTTTTATAATAGGATAAATAATGAAGATTTTGTAGCAATATGTGACCAACTATGCGGGACTCTAAAAGTGTTGCATGTGAGGGAACCGTCACACCTTGCACACCGTAGAAGCCGCCACTGTGTGAGTGACTTAGAGTGGGGGACTCTAGAAGCTAGAAGGACCATAAGCAAGTGTACTTATCTAGAGGAATTGGCTATTTCATTTCCGAACTATTCGAGCAGAGTCATTCGTGAATTTCTCCGCGCGATCTCCAACATGTCAAGTCTACGCCGTCTCAGGTTTCATTACTCTGTGAATATTGACAAGAGTTCTTGGATTTCCATATTTTCCAACCATTCTTTAAAAGATCTTACTTCACTTCACTTTGAAGTCACCAATATCGACGACAGCGTGGCTGTGGACATAGGTGCCAACTTGAAGAACCTAACCAAGTTGTACCTCGGGCATTTGAATTATCATAACTTTGTTACCCGCGTGGGGTTGGCAGCCATCATAAAGGGATGTAACAAGCTGACAAAACTTGAGGTTCAATGTGAGGCGCGGGGCATTGTGCCGACCATCATGTTGATACCGGAGTATTTACCGGGACTGAAGGAACTCACTGTGATGTGCCTACAAGAAATAGAGATCGGTTGGCAGACTCCACTCAAAGAAAAGATGCCGGGACTTGTAATTCGGGAAATTAATAAAATATATTAGGCCTAATATCCTTTTACATCGTAGGCACAAATTGACTCATGACCTAACTGTTGGCACGCCGTTTAACCAATGAAACCAACATTTTAAAACCATACGTCTTAGGCCTTTAATTCCAATCACGCCGAGACAAGTTGTCGTCTAGATGCTTCGAGGACCCAGGTGGAGGCACAGAAGTTGCCATTGAATGACGTAACTGATATCCTAATTGATTTCTTACGTGGACAAGTCTGTTGATGAAACGAAATATTAAACATTTGTTAGGCCTAATATACAATATGACTGTATAGGCCTACCAACCATGATTATGAAACCAGGGTCTAAATTGTTTGGCAAGGGTTGACTTTATGTGTGTGTACGATAAATAAAAAATTGTAAGCATTCGTTTACCTATTTTTATTTAGGCCTAGATTTTGTGAAAAGTGAAAGTTAGGATTTCAATTTAAGACTCTCGCGGACAGAATATTAACGTTACCAAATGTCCAATCAGTATACTAGGCCTAGACCTAGGATCTTTATTGCACATCTAATTTTAGTTAATAGGAACACGGTTAGACGAGTGAGCGAGCCATGTGTTTAGTATCCGGTAACATTTACATTTGAGTTCATTGATATAAAAAGTATAAATGATAGGGTTTTGAGTTTTGTTGGTAGGGCGCGTCAATTGTAAGACCATAATGCGCCACTCAAGTCTATGATAGGATGAAGAGGAAATCCAGGCTTAGGTAGGGGGAAGAAAGAGAATGTTCCCGAGTACTCTACACATGACTCGCTCACTCGTCTAACAACGACTTTGGCGTTTTCTAAGTAATATTGTATATCAATTATTCATCTCTTAAATCATTACACAAAAAAATGTTGTAATTATTATTGGAAGCCTAATGTATGCTATAATATTATTTGTATGTTGTACTGTTTTATACGTGTATAAAATATTTTGACAAGCACAGTGCGAGAGTACCCTAGCAGGGAGTGAAGCAACCTAATGAACAGATCGTCCAAGAAGAATACAAAAATAAGTTTATTCTCTGTTTTCTACAGTAACAATAACGTTTTTGGTGGAGGTGCCGGGTAGAAAAGTTTTACAAGAATAATTATACTCTTCTGTTCGTCCGTCCGTCTGTGCGTGTGTCACGTCTCACGATAAGAACATAACACATCAGTGATTGGCATGCGTATGTGAGTTGGCATTTCCCTTCAACAAGGATGCTACAGAATGTTTTGGGTGACCCTGGGAAAAAGAGGGGAGTTGCTAGCCCTCCAGAAAGTTTGTAAATTCGTGACCCGGCACCTACACCACTCTACGCGCAAACAGTCAACGAAAGTCTTTTTGTGCTAAGCCTACCCGACGCCGCCACCAAAATGATCATCGCACAGCGAATTATTTTACGTGTGTATTCTTCTTAGACGATGTGTCGATTAAGTATATTTCCTCTATCTTTTGGGTACCCCTGTAACTGTACTTGTTTAAAGAAACATTCGTGTTTCTGCACTAAAATCAGACAGGAATGACTACACCGCCAATATTAAAACCACGTGAAATAACCTTTTTTTTGTAATATCTCACAACAAGCCACGCAAAATCGAAAAAGTGGATAAAATAACCCATGTACTTTTGTTGGATGAGCGTAGCGAGCGAAGCGAAGATTCCATTTCACTACACTGGAGAAAAAAATCCGGAATGTTTTTTTTTGTGTATTTTTGTCTGTCTGTTAACACGATTTCGGCTAAACCGATACTCCAATTGCGATGAAATTTAATGGAGTCCTTCTAAATCTTTGAACTTAGAACTGCCACGTTTTTGAGCGCAATCGGGAATTTTTTCTCATAAAAAACGCAATTTTACGATTTTTTCGATTTTTAAAACATTTCTTCGACTGAAAACACCTACATGCTTTATCCGATTGTAATGATTTTTTCACAGAACCTTAATTTTGTGAATTAAAATATTCGTGTGAAATTTGAGCGTAACCGAAAAATTATTTCTCATGAAAATCGAAATTTTACGGGTTTTTTTCTTTTTTTTAAACAATTCTTTGACTTAACTTAACACCTATACGCTCTATCTTATTGAAATGATTTTTCACAGAACCTTAATATCATAAATATATATATTCGTGTTAAATTTGAGCGCAATCGAATAATTATTTCTTATGAAAATTGCAATTTTACGATTTTTTTTTAAAATTACGATTAATTAAAAAAATTAAGTTAATTTTTTATTTAATTTAATTAAAAAAAAATCTTCGACTAAGTAATGATTTTTTCACAGAACAACAGAAAATCCGCGTAACACATGGCAGCTCAATGCACCAATTACGCTCATCCAACAACGCGGCGGGATTTAAGCGTTTTCTTAGTTAGAATCATACCCTGCAAAAATGTTTTTTCAAATATTGTAATCAGTGGCGTTTTTCATTACAGAATAAATTAAATTAAATTAATCCGTAATCAACATCACTTCTGATCAAAATATTTGTAAAGCATTTTTTGCCGTGTATATTTCTAACGAAACTACATGGGGCCTATTATCGACTTTTTCGGTTTTGTGAGATTTTACAAAAATAAGGTTATTTCGCGTGGTTTTAACATTGGCGACTATCCCTCTCTCTTTTTGTATCTACACATTCAGTGGCCTCGCGTCTCATATTCTATATTTACTATCTTGATTCCCACTCTGAAGTCGGAACGTTTGACTGGCTTGTTAACATGTTACCAGCGGCTGTACATTGTGCGAGTCTCAAGCTCATAAATCACAACACTTTTAATCAGAGCGTTTAAACTCTATTACCTTCCCTGGTCAAGCGTTAATCTAGTGTGAACTTCGATAACTACATTAATAACAACGTGTTGCTACACAAAGCGATGCTCTAAAACTGAGTTAAGAGACGAGGATATTTGACGAGTATAATCACCTGGGTTTATTTCCCATGTTATTAAGCTTCAAACACTAATTTCATGTTCAATGCTGACAACATAATCGACTCCTGAATGATTTAACTCCACTGATTTGTAGTCTTAATAATGCGAGAAAGAAGACAACATGTAATTTAAAATTATCTTGAAAAATATGCTTCCAAAATAGTTTTGAAAACAATAATTATTAGGACGCGTATAGTAATTAAAATAACGATATGTCGCTGGGCTAATTGTATCCGGAGGGCATTTTGTCAAATTCAGCTTATGATGTACAGTAAATACAAAAATAACTGCAACAAAAAACACAATTTTGACAGTCTTTCTCTATTTTCCAATCACGCGTCTTGTTTTTCGTTTACGATCGTTTTTATATTCTATTCGGAAAGTTGTAGAAAATATTACAGAGGTTTGAGTGGAGATTTTAAAACATTTCAACATACTTATTCCATCATTATTATTCTTGAATTATTCGTGAGGCAATCTCATTTAGTGCCAACATAACGACGATGCACACGATCATATTATATAATAATCCATTGATGGTATCTCTATTAGAGAATAATACACGCTATACACATAGTTTTAGTAGTGATACAGTACAGTCATAATAATAACAATTTATACTAGCAAAATCTGTATACATTCCCAAAACAAAACTAATTATTTGAATGACTTAACTAGTTTGCTGGCATTAGGTATCGTATTGCATAGTGTAGTTCGCTATCATAAGCTTAATACAAGTTTGCACTAATTCGAATTCAACCCTATAATCTCATAGCATACACAGTTCTCTTAATCGGGCACAAATGTTAATGGTTACTTGAATATCTATTTATTGTTGTGCTGAAAACTTTATTGTTTTTAATTAAGTTTTGTTTAACGATATTAGCATTTTGTAAAACAATAATTTTGGACAAAATTGAGATCAACTAAGACTATTCCAGAGCACTCTTACCGATATTTTGAAAGTCAAAGGAAAATGACTGAAAGTTGGTTGGATGAAAGATGAACTTTAATAAAAAAGAAGAAAAAAATAACTTTTTTTTGGGACGGGACAAAAGCTCCATTTTGGCCATTATATGCAAATTTTGAGTCAATAAGGAAACACCTGTTCTAGGTGCAATACTTAATTTAAAGCTTTGATTTTTTTTTTTTTTTTCAACACACCTTTGTCTCGGCTTTGAGTATAAGGAAAAATAATTTTCTGAAATAACGTTTGATGTACGATTTTTTTTGTCACATGGCACAAATAAGAGTTTTGAACCGGAGGACGAAAAAATCGTACATCAAACGTTCTTTTAGAAAATTATTTTCCCTTATACTCAAAGCAAAGACAAAGGTGTGTTGAAAAAAACAAAAAAAAATCAAAGCTTGAAATTAATTAAGTATTGCACCTAGAACAGGTGTTTCCTTACTGACTCAAAATTGGCATATATTGGCCAAAATGGAGCTTTTGTCCCGTCCAAAAAAAAGGTATTTTTTCCTTCTTTTTTATAAAAGTTCATCTTTCATCCAAACAACTTTAAGCCATTTTCCTTTAACTTTCAAAATATCGGTAAGAGTGCTCTGGAATAGCCTAACCAAAAATCATTTACCAATTTTAAATATACATTCAATGCTTATTTATGTGTTTATAAATTTAATACAAAGCATTTTGTAATTAAGCTTAAACTTTATTTTGGCACAAAACTTACACGCACAGTTGTGTTGCGGAGTGCAGCGAAGTTTCCCCCGCAGTCTGTAATACGCAGTCACCGCAGTGATTAATGTTTATTATTAAATGAGTTGTGGCTATTTGTGGCTTATAAATCAACAGCGAAGCTGAGGTGAAGGAACTCTCAGGTGTTTTATTAGAGTCGCACCTAATTAATTCACAACATAACACACGAAACATCGGCAAGAAACGCCAGCTTTCAAAATTGGATTTTTTACATTCTTGCATCATTTTTTAATAATAATTTTCATTGCCAATATCTTATAAGTGTAAAATCGATGTGTTGAGAATGACACTACGTACGGCCTGTTGAAAAGATGCAATAAAAGAAAAATGTTATATACAGAGATAAAATATTTTCTTGGAATGTTTTGAAGTTGTACAACAGTGTCTATAGATAGAACGTATTATGATACGCAAATACGTATTGTGAGACCCAAATAAAATGTATATAATTCACAAATTGACAGAATTGGTTAACAATATGTATAATTGTATCATAAAATGTTTGTGTCTATTTTCTTGTTGAATTCAATTGAATTTCCGTGTCCGGATCAAATACGTCCACCCCAAGAAAGCGGCATTCATGGCCCTCTCATTTGCCTGTATTAAATCGTCTTGGTTACAGCAATTTACGTACGTATACACATTGCCCTTCGACAAGGCTGATACAGAATGTGTTTGGTGACTCTGGGGGGGGGGGGGCTCTCATTGGTTATCAAGGACATTTACCCCACCCGGCACCTCCACCAGAGATATCAATGCACGATAAGATTGCAAGTATGTGTTCTTCTTTGACAATCTCTTGATTAAGAAGCGTCGCTCCAGATTTTGGTACATCCGTATCCGCGTCTGTGAACTATATGAGACCATGCAGAGAGTTCAAGGAGCCGACAACCTGTGCTATTTGACACAGATCTTGATCACAGCTCAATAGTATGTTGATTTCTCACTTCCAACCCAGATAAGTGATTTTCAATACAAACCCCGTCTGGCTTTGAAATAACGTATGTGAGAATTACACATTTGTATTCTTGTCACGAATTTCTCTGAAAAACTCTTTGAAAAGTATTGAAAAGTGAACGGGTATCGCGTACGGGTCCAATTTTCTTTTCAGAAACTCTTAACAGTATTTTCCATAACATTTCTAGCTGGCAATAAAGTAGCCTAGAATAACGAAGTACATTTCACCCCACAGTTGAACTGAATGTACATTACACTTATTTAGGTGTAATCTCCGAAATTAAACGAATATTTCTGCAAACACAGAATTGGAGGAATGATTTAAGGCCTAGGGTTCAGGTTTTAATATCCCGCTGGTTTAAAAAAGAGTTATAAGCTTAAGCCGTATTTTTGGCTGCTTTATTATCTCCTATGCATATTAATAAGTTTAGCTTCATTTAGGTTTTCCACTAAAAGTTATCATTTTCTTTTAATGAGATTTTGGTTTAAAGTAGTGTACAGATTTTTAAAGCGAATGTCGTTAAGCTCCATGCGTTCCTATACCTACGCCTACGGGTATTATTATGTAAATGTTTTAATTGGCTATTTCAAAAATCGTAACTTCGGTCAAAATATTACGTAACAACAATTCTGGAAAAAATGCATAATGTTTATGTATTTATTTAATTATTTTATCAAAATAATTAATCTCTTCCAAAAATCAGCTACACTTTAAACAAATAGAAAACACATTAATGTGTGATAAGTTATTGTTTTTATAAATGTATTAATATGATTCATCAGGCGCAGCGTCCTTAACAATAAGTTACACTAGGAAAACGCTAAAGTCCCGCCGCGTTGATGGATGAGCTTTTTAAAGTTTAAAGTTTGCTTGGGATATCTTTTTATTATTATTATTATTTATTATTTATCATCAACAGGGTTGTACCCCACAAGTGTGATATAATATATCTTAAGTCTAAATTACAATTATGGAATATAAAAAGAAAAAGTAGTACAAAATATAAATACAGTTCACACAATAAGGAAGGCCCTGTAAACTTACTGCTTGACATATGGTTATGTTTGTGAAGTGTGAATGTGGGTGTATGATGTGAGTGTATGGGTGCAGTGCGATTGGAAATGTTAGTGTGTGTGTGTTTCGGTGTGAATGTGAATGTGAGTATGCGTATGTGTGTGTGCGCGTGTCTAAACATGGGTTATGCAATTGTTAACCATTTACTTGATTGCTTTTGCAAGTGCTTTGTTTTGCTGCCTACGCATTGTAGGTGAATGTTGTCAAGTTTCTTTTGTTTCTTGTCAATTGGTATTATTTACCGTAAAAAACTTATATTAAAAGCTTTATTTCTATGGATTCTGGCTAACTTTTTCAACTTTTTCTTTCAAAAGGTACTACATCACCATAACCTTAATGTCCATGTATAATATGAACGTTGTTGCCCCCACCCGTTTGGTCAGAATTGGCCCAAATGGCACGAAAATATCGCACAAAAATCAAAAAACTTATATTAAAAGCTTTATTTCTATGGATTCTGGCTAACTTTTTCATTTTTTTTTTCAAAACGTACTACATCACCATAACCTTAATGTCCATGTATAATATGAACGTTGTAGCCCCACCCGTTTGGTCAGAATTGGCCCAAATGTCACGAAAATATCGCACTAAAAATCGAAAAAAATCGTAAAAGTACGATATTCATGAGAAATATTTCTTCGATTGTACCCAAAAACAATACACCTCTAAGTTCAGAGATTTCGAAGGTCCTGTCAAATTTTCATCAAGATCGGATAAGCCGTTTGTCTGGTAGAGAGTTAACAAACAGACAAAAAACAAACAAAAAAAAAAAAAAAAACAAAAAAAAAACACCCGAGCTAAATTTTTTGGGGGGTCGGTGAAATTGAAGTCTTCGCTTCGCTCATCCAATAACAATGATATAAATAAGGTTTAGTTTTGGAAATGTATCTATAATTTAAAATGATAATTTACTGTTACCTAATTATCATACAATGATTTAAAATAGGTATGTATAGATTTGGAAATGTTACATTCACACCGTAACTATAATTTCAATTCAGACGTCGACCTATATCTCACACACGTCCAAGAGTAACTGCTGACCACCCGGCCTAGGGACAGATAAGAGGCCACTGCGGTCAATATACGCGTAGCTTACACCCACTCAGCTAAACCAAACAGAACAATTACCTGCTCTAACTACCGACCAGCCGTGGAATTAGTTCGCAAAACAATAACTCCTGCCAAAGAAAACGAGGAAAATAGAGAGGATAAATAATTGTGGAATATCACATAACGCTAGTAAATATAAGTCCTAGAATAATGTGGAAAAGTAGCTAACTAGGCTAATTCCAATCATTAAATTATACGGTAGTGGGTATAATTGCTAAAATGGGAAATATGACAAAATAATTATGAAAGTTTAGAAATGCTGCTGGTTCAATTAATAAAGCGAAATATAAATTGATGGTAGTTGATGTTTAAAATGTGCTATGTTTCTAAGCTTACTCTACTTACTATGTAGATTATTGAACAATGTGTATTATAATATTTTATACTAATATCGACGATAAATCATAAAAAGGTATGATGATTGATTGATTGAAAGAGATGAAACAATAAAAATAAGATTTTCACATTTTAATCTAAATCCAAAATGAGAATATCAAAGTTGAACAAAATATTATAAAGCGAGTAACGAATTCGTAGGTTTTTACAAAGCATCGCAAAGGTAAAATATAAAGGATGGAGCATTGGAAGAAACAAATGCAAGTCAAAGAAAAACGCTGTAAAGGAAACCGCATGTTGATTTCGGTTGCGATAAACGTCAAATGCGTAATATAACAACTTTTTCAGAAGCATTGTATTTTAATAACGGAACGTTTGTAGATATAGGCCATGCTACTCCACAGGCAAAAACAAACGATAGAATGTAAAATAAAATATTTTATCCCGGCTTTTTCAACTTAGCTTGTCCTATACACTTTGACCTACTTTAATATCCAATATGTTACAGCACACACTCAGTTTTTACCAAAATGTAACTTCGTTTAAAATGTTCTTTTAGACATAATACGAAAAATTTCCCAAAACTAAAAAATCGTTCAAAATGAAAAGTAAAAGCTTTGAACTAAATAGATTCAGCAGAGCAATAAGTAGCACATTTGTAGCGTATCTAAAAAAATCCAGCATAGCATTAAAAACGTGATTAAAGACAGTAATGTTGTACTGTTAGATCTTTCATGAATAAATACTCTTTACAAAATAATCGTTAAGATTTTTTTAAAATTAAAATAATGCATTTAATTAAGTAAACTTTGAATTAAAAACTTTCGTACTATACAATTAATATAATTGAATCGTGCAGGCAAATGCAATTTTGTCACTGTTTCTCATAAAGCACATGATACAGATCAATGTTATCTTCACTCGAAAATGGAATATATATTTTAACCCGGCACCTCCACCAAAACTCTCGACTAGTGTATGTCCTTCTTGACAATTTTGTGTTTCACTCCCTTTTTTGGATACTAACGTTTCCGTGATTGTCGCATTTAATAGAGTATTTTATTACAAAGGTGAAACAATTTTAGAGTAGGTCTGGTTTGATTTGATTTGTTCAGTTGGCATTGTTTATTTGTTTTAAAGCCCATTCTGTTGTCTTGTATCAACTGTCATTAAAAACCTGATGAAGGAGGTTGATTAACCTTTGAAATATCGTAATCTTTGTTTTATTTTGAGTAGTGTATAGTCCAAAAAACATCATGATCTTAGAGTATTTATCCTTATAGTTCTGTCTTTTTGACAGCGCAGCTTAATATTCGCTGCATCAACATTACCTTTTCTTATCACGGCCAATAAAAAAAGGATTCCTTTACAAAATGGCCGTACGAATAAACCTAAAGACAAAATTAACGTTTTCCTTAGTTTCATTACATGATTATCCCTCAAGGCTGAAATAGGGTATCAAGCAACCGTCCATATTGTGAGTATTAACCTACAAAGTGTCACATTTTGATTTTAGCCTTGCCTCCATGAATGCCGCCGAAATGGGTGTAATTATATAGAAGGTCTGTGCCACACATAAACTTTATGGGCCATCCAGTCGGGTCGCTTTATGCGTAACTCATGCGGTTTCGAGGCTATTAAAGATGCGTAAATGTATTATCTCATGTACAGTCTGCACCATATCCCGATTCAAAAGCAACACCTGCTAAAGCTTTACAGAAGTTGATGAAATCGTTGTTTTTATGATCAGTGCTTAAATATAACAAGCGATTTCTAGAGTCCCATTTGCATCGTTAGTGTGGGTGATGGATTATTTTGAGGACTAGATGGATCATAATATTTTTAAGAATCTAATAAAAATATGAGAACGAAGGTGTACAACGTAAAAACGTTCATGAAAAAGCTAGGGTTCTATAGCAAATAATAGAGAAATAATATTGGCTATGGCAAGTAAACGCCTCTTAAAAGCCTACTATTCGAAGGACATAGTTTGTATTGATTTTGATCATAAAAGCAAAAATAGACATGAAAGATTGTCTTCCAATCTTCCAATTTGACCTATTTTGCTTCCCGATAAGTAGAACATTTTGGTTTTAGACAACGCATAGTTGCATTTGTTATCACCATTCCCTCGGATCTATTGGACATACTTTAATGTGAAAAGAAGATCTTGTTGGCAAAGACTTTCTGTTTATTTAAATGAATTTTCTATCCGTCAAACGGATTCTCCGCTATTATTGAAATTTTCAGGGGACTTTTGAATCTATTAAATTTAGATATGCTTTGATTTTTATTACAATCAAACACATTTCTGTTAAAATCGTACTATTACGATTTTCTTCGAATATACGAATGTATAGTTCCATCAAGGCGAATATATAGGAAGAGTTCGCTAATCGGCTGAGTAGTTATAAATGATCATGGTTATTATTAAATAGCTAATTGTTGGATGAGCGTAGCGAGCGAAGCGAAGATTCCATTTCACTACACTAGAGAAAAAAATCCGGAATGTTTTTTTTTTCTTTTTCTTTTTTTTGTATTTTTGTGTGTTTGTCAGGCTAAACCGATACTGCGATTGCGATGAAATTTTATGGAGGCTTTCGAAATCTCTAAACTTAGAACTGCCACGTTTTTGAGCGCAATCGGGAAATTTTTTCTTATAAAAAACGCAATTTTACGATTTTTTTCGATTTTTTAAAAATTTCTTCGACTTATAACACCTACACGCTTTATCCGATTGTAATGATTTTTTCACAGAACCTTAATTTTATGAATTAAGATATTCGTGTGAAATTTGAGCGTAATCGAAAAACTATTTCTCATGAAAATCGAAATTTTACGGGTTTTTTATTGTTTAAACAATTCTTTGACTTATAACACCTACATGCTTTATCCTATTGTGATGATTTTTTCACAGAACCTTAATTTCATGAATTAATATACTCGTGTTAAATTTGAGCGCAATCGAATAATTATTTCTTAAGAAAATTGTAATTTTACGATTTTTTTTTAAATTACGATTTATTAAAAAAAATTAAGTTAATTTTTTATTTTATTTAATTTAATTAAAAAAAATCTTCGACTTAGTAATAATTTTTTCACAGAACAACAGAAAATCCGCGTTACACATGGCAGCTCAATGCACCAATTACGCTCATCCAACAACGCGGCGGGACTTAAGCGTTTTCCTAGTAATTCACAACATAGATGTATAACAAGTCAGCGACGACAATGGTCGATAGTGATGAATCCAACAAGCCGACACTAAGCTCTGAGTAATGAGATAATGTGTATAATTACCAGAGTGTGGCAGCCTGATTACTCAGGCGAGCCGCCGACGTCGGGCGTGCGTTCAGTCCCTAGTGTCTCAATTCGTCCGCCAGAGTCCGATAGCGCGCGACAGATGTTGTGACTGTTGTCGTTCTGAGACTGGTGTGTAGAGTGTACGATGCAGCGGAACAAAGATCACGAGTAGCTCTTGACATCAGAACTTAGTTTTAACGTGGCCTAGGTTGGTTGTAGGGCTGTTGAAAGTGTAGAGGGCTTTAGTTGACATTTATTAACAAATTAAAAGCTTACTTACAAAAGAATGAGTAAAAAATAAATTAATTGGAAATAGAAATGCACTCGCCCCCAAAAAATACAAAATTAAGCATATGTTAGTGGTAAAATTCAGAACCAATTTGGGCAACAGTTAAACTTTCAACCAATGGAAATTACATTTTTAGTCAATGTCAAATCGTCATGGAATATCTTTAAATAGGAATTGAATTACGATTAGAATAATTAAGGAATAATGTTCTAAGTAGATTTCTTGATGTGATGTCAAAAATTATGATAGTGTAATTATTTTTTTAACAGTTTTGTTAATACAATCAATGTGTGTGAAGTCCACTGAAAATCTGTTAGGCCTACTTGACTGAGCAGGCCGACTTAACGAATATGTTTGTTATATTTATTAAATAAATTTATCTTAATAAAATAACAATTATTTGTGTTTTATGTTAGCGCCCCCCGTGATCTAAGATCGCACTAGACAGCGAGCTGTGGTGATAACTGCGCGAGAGTAGACATGCCAGCGTAATGGTAAACATATCTCACACACCTCCTACTTCCAACACAAGAAGGAGCAATAAGTTACTAACCCAAGGCCTGAAACGATAATCAACAGAATAGATTATCATTTATCACACTCTCACACTCACGACGTATTCCGTATTTGAAAAATAATCGTTCACTTTACATACAAATTGATTCTTTCAAATCGATCGCGGTTCTTTCTTTTCTTTCTTTCTGGAGACGACTGGTCTAGACGTTAGACAACGCATCGAGAGCTATGATTGGCGTGTTTGTGAGTCCTCTAGTCTAGGGAGGGGGGGGGGGGGTTCCCGCAGGAACCGTGCGTGGCAATTGAGGGTGATTACATTAGTCCATCAATTATTAGGAAAGTCTTTATTGTCCCAAGTTGTATCGTGTATTAACATTGTCGTCTAGGGTGGGATTATGTGGCCACACAGCATTGATTCAGAGGCAGCGTCGTTAAATAAGGTGCTAAATCTTTATTTTAAATTAAATTAAACGATATTCTTATTTTAATGTGTTCGATTTTCCGATAAGGGTTTTGTTATTCAGAAGAACAGCTCCCCTGTAACAATCACTTGTCTGTCCGTCCGTCTGTGCGCGTGTCACGTCTGATATGAGTTTTGTTGTTGACATTATCCTTCAAAAATTAAGATACAGAATGTTTTTGGTGAACCTAGGGGTCAAATGATGAATACTTGACTTATATGTACCGGCACCTCCACCAAGAACGAAATTTGAACTGTGGGAAAGAAATGAATTATTTTTTTTATTTTTTTCTCTTCGTCGACCTGTTTACAGAATCGAGGAATTGTAATTGCTCTTCTGAAAATCGTCGAATTGATGCGCAATTTTTTTGCGAAATGAAGAAGATTTCATACTCTTTTGTTACAATTGTTTCACATTTTTGCACAGGAACATTAATTCATTAATAATTTACGAACAAGTTTCAAAATACCGGGAAAAAATGGATTTTAATTTTTTTTGAAATAACAATTTGGAAAAAGCTATACACTCTTTTGGGGACGGAATAGTCTTATAGAAGCCCAGACCTGCCATTTATCCGATCCATTTGCCTGATTGAATTTTGAGAATTGAAAACAAATCGAACAACACGTCGTCCTTTGTAATCATAATGGTTTTAACGCCCCCTAAACGCCGTATGAACGAGAAAAATATACAACGATGTATCTGCAATGATTGCGAAGCTTTTAAACACAAGGACCAATTGACATGAAAACCATTTATAAAACCACGCTAAAAAACTACGATAATAACTTTTCTGAACACATCCGAGCCTGCATTGGAATTGTCGTTTTCCTTCTCGACCTTTCAACAGAATGCATTCGCCTAGAACCGTTTGACTTCTTTCTAGATCTCGATCGGGGGATTTCGTTTTACCTTTGGGCTTTATTCGAACCTTTGATCTCGGCTCCTTCTGTTCACCAACTATTTAACATAAACGAACAAACCTTTAGTTTCTTCTACTTGAACGATTGGTTTGTTCACACGCTGTTAGCTATAGCTGAAGCCACGGCGCAGATACCTCGTATATAGTCGTAGGCGTTGGAAGCTAATTCTGGCGTGTTTGCATCGTTAGACGGGCGATGTTCTTTGACTTGACCAATTTGTATTTCACTCTGTGGCGAAGTCGGGACTTTCAAGAGAGATGGAGAGTTGAAACTTTTAACGACAAGGAAAGGCCCAACTAGACGATGACTGTCTGGGGTCTTTTAACTCTTAAAAAAACACCACCGTATTTTGGTTGATAAAATTTTATCATGTGCGTTTTTTCTTTCTCGTTATTTTTTTTCTGTCTTGTTTACTAAACTCATTCTGTTATTGATTATTCTTATTTGATTAAAAAAAATATATATTTAATTTGTTTCAGTTTAGTAAATTCAATGTTGATTCATAAAAAAATAAAACAAACTGTTTCTTATCGATGCCCGATGTTTTATCCTATGTGACCTTGTTCAGGTGACAAACTAATTTATAAGGGTGTTAGATAATTGTGAACGGAATATCCGAAGGCTGTTTAAGAGAAATCAATCCCAACATTCGCAAGAACGACTGGGGAACACCTATAGGAAAACTTTCAGTTAGCATTACCGGTAGTGGATTCGAACCCATGACCTTTCGAATAAGAGTCTCGACCACACGCTACGCATGAGGTATCTCGTCAGTTTTGATTCATTTTTTATAAAGAAAACTCGAGATTGCTTCTAAAGAAGTGTTATAAAAAAGAAAAGAACCAAATTTGTGATGATACGTTTTTCGATTCACGTTTAATATTTTTAAGGCACAAACTCGTTTAAAGATGGGACTCCAGGAGAACACTGCGAATTGTTACAAGTTCATTGCTTCCGATGAAGAAATCGCAGCGATTTTACCAATTGAGAAGCAACGGGTTTTTCTCAACCTCTATTAGGTAGTTGTTCTCTGATTAATGTTCGTCTATTTCTCAAGCCGACAAGTCTGTACAGTCTCTTCTTCTTCGCCACAAGAACAAACCGAGTTTCGTCTCGAGTATTTTTGGTTCTCTTTGTTCATACTGTATACGAACAATTGTGAAACATAACCGATTGTATGAATATAGAATACCATCCTGCATGCCCTAAATGTGATGCATTGCAAAACGTTTATCTATATTGTAAATATTTGAATGTATCCTCCACTCCAATTGAATATACACCGTGCATACAGACTAGAAAATAATTTGACTTTTATCAAATCACAATGCATAGCCTACTCACTTGAACGTGTATTGCACATAAATGCTAGTTACATTCATTCAAAAGTGTTAAAATAGATTGCTGAAGTGTAATTGAACAATTGTTTAAAATATACCGTTTACTTAAGCCATTCGCTACAACCGTTTGTATATGTAGAGATAATGATTTAACTATGAATTTATAACAAAGTCAGATGGTTTGAAGATATAGCTAAAATTGTATTATAAACAACATTTATGTAGAAAAAACTCAATATTCACAAAAAAAATAAGTAGAAAAGACTAAACAAACTTTGCAAATAGAACACTCATACTTTGAAGATCCTTAAAACGCAAGCTAGAACATAGTAGAAATCCAAAATAGCAAAAAAAAACACACATTCCAGCTTGAGAATGCCAATGTTCTGATTGCTTTTCCAAGAAATATTAAACTACGTAACATATGTTGAAGACAGAAAAATGTAAGAGATACGATAAAAAATATTTGTATGACATAACAAAAATTGAAATAATTAATATTTAGGTAATGAAAATGTATAACAGAACATGCTGCGTATATAAGTAATAATTATCAATAACAAAAATTGAACCAAATGAAGCCTAGCCATGTGAAACGGAAACATTGACGACGAAAATAAATATGTTTTCAGCATTCTCACTACAAAGTATTTTCACAGCACACACAGTTAACACAATAAATCATCTGGACATGATCCTCGAGTTAATTACCGTGTTCTGCGCCGCTTTCCTAGTGTGAAGAAGACAGGATAATTAATTAATAAGATTCACCGAGGTTAGAATATTGGAGCTAATCAGACGTGGCTGTCACAGGTATTCTCGGACCTGCGACATGCATGGCCAATTAGCATGACGTAGAATTCAAAGTTGGTTAAACTGATTGGCCATGGACATTGATACATTTACTTGCACAATTGGATCTATCAATGACTGCAATTCATCTTACAACGTGACAAAATATTAAAAGGAACATTTTGCAACACAATATGAGATCTATTATTAGTAATATTTCAAAAAAAGGGGGGGAGACAATGAGATGCATAGTTAATTTAATTAAAAAAAATAGTACAGATTCAAGAAAGTTATTCTACTTTCATCATAATATTCTAGATTTGAATACCACTCAGTGCTGTACAGGAATTTTGAATACGGAAAATAAAGACAAATTAATAGTAGTAGTTGTAGAGAAAATTTTAATGTGTCTTCATTGACAATTCAACGACAATTTTTTTTAATTGTATTTATTTTTTAACTTTTATTTTAATGATATTTTTCGAAAACAATAATATTGACTGCTGTTGTAACTTCTTCTGATTGTTATCAAAATGAAATCACTCAGTTTACTAACGACGAATCATATTGTAAATCAAACTGTGATTTGAACCTTCCTCAACATAATTACGACTCAGGAAATGTTTGATAATGCTCATCACTGCAACACTATTAGCACACAGCGCTGATTCCGTTATGTAAAGCGCACAAGTTATAAAACATGATTAATATGGCTGTGTTGGAGTGGACGCTTCGGCTGCCCCGAACAATGCGTTGCTGCTAGTCGAAGGTTTGACGGGTTTTAAGGGTCGAGGGATCAGAACCTAGTGTAAGACGAGGCCTTAATGCCACTCGGTAATATGTCAGCTTGTCGTTAATCATCATCAGCGACGGCTTAGGAACGAACAGAGCTCCCGCTATTCACACAAATGTGGGGGGGTTTAAATGTTGAGCAAAGACTGTGTACCTATCAGCACACTTAGTTTAAAAACTTCTTTAAGAACCGTTTAAATAATATGTTATATTGAGGAGCTTCAAAGGTATCAAACGACACAATTACGGAGGTCTCGGATTCGATACCTGCCACCGGCAATTCTGACTAAAGATTTTGTTCGAATATTATTAATTTTTAATTTCTTTAATGATTTATAATCATTCGGAATATTGCAACGATCATATAGCCTTAATTAAAATTTTCAAAATAATTAAAATTTTCAAAATACAGTGGAAATATAACAATATATAATTGACAATAACGAAAAACTACATAAAATGGCAATAATAAAACAAAATAAAGCCTACATTAAACAAAACAAATTAAAGAAAATAATGTTCACCTTTGCCAAGAGAAGAATGCTGCGCTTGATTCTCATTAATTCAATAACAAGGCTGCTTCGCAAACGCTTTTTCCAGTCGCGTTGATGGATGAGCTTTTTTAAATATTTATTTCCAATGATTACGTTTTTAAGTGGAATCTCATTACATTTTCTATAGTTACTTGATATAACTTGTTAATTATACACCTGTAAAAGGCTTATATTAAAACCGTTATTTCTATGAATTTTGACCAAATTTTGCAAATTTTTCTTTCAAGAGGCACTACATCACCATAATCTTGATGTCAATGTAAAATATGAATGATGTAGCCACAACCGTTTGGTCAGAATCGGCCCAAATATCACGAAAATATCTCATTAAAAACCGGGGGAAAAATCGTGAAAGTACGATTTTTATAAGAAATATTTTTCAATTGTCTCTAAAATCATAACATATATAATTTCAGTGATAATAGACGTTCCCATAAAGTTGCATCAACATTGGAGTAGCCGTTTTCCAAATATCACGAAAATATCTCATTAAAAAATGAAACAAATCGTAAAAGTATGATAATCATAAGCTAAGAAATATTTGATCGATTATACCAAAAAACGTGGCAGGTCCAAGTTCAGAGATTTCGAAGGTCCCCTCCAATTTTCATCAAGATCGCATATGCCGTTTTCCCGGTGGAGAGCGAACAAACAAACAAAAAACCTACCAAAAACAAATCACCCGAGCTATTTTTCTTGGGGTAACGTAAGTGAAAAAAAAACAAAGTGAAATTGAAGTCTTCGCTTCGCTCATCCAACTAACGCACCACATTTTATTCCGTGGGATAGTAAACATTAGATATTTATTAAAACACGAAACTCGAAAACTTTATTTATAAACCAGTCTGAATATCAGAATCCACCTCTCCAGCCAGGGAATGTAAATAAAGTTCTTCAGTCTCGTCATCATGTTCCGTCTCCTGACCACGTTCAGCCCATCATGTTGTGGCGCCGGGTGTAGTAGTTACCTTCCTAGCTAGCTGGGTGGTGGTGGACGAGACTACGTGAGCCGATATGTAAGCGACGCGTGAGAGCGCATGAGATCTGCATGAGAAGGGTCGGGTAATGAACTCGGTACGTGAAGATCAACCGTCTTGTCGTCATTGGACGTGGACGTAGCTTAAGAGGCAGCGGAAGTGGATTCTTCCATGTAAACTGGCATCGTAATAATATCTCCTCTGCTAGACCAAATGTTCATGTATTTAATGTTTTGTATATGGTTTTAAATTGTATTATTAATTGTTTAGTTTTAGTAACCTAACACTTGTGGGTTAACACCTGTTGTAAGTGATCAATAAATAAATACTAACGAGTTTTTTTCCTAACAAACTTTGAAGCAATGCGTAGTGCGACCTGGTATTACTTTTTAATTAACTCGCTCCAAAGCCCCCCCCCCCCCCAAATATATTTTTATTTGACCAAAAAACTTATTTTTACCTGTTAGCTTAGGATTTGTTTTCAACCAATACGCGCCTCGAGTTTTAATATGATTTTAAAATATACATTTTTTTAAATCGGTTCAGACACTGGTCCAAAAATAAAAAATACGAATTTACAATAAGTGCCGTTTGGGAAAATGGGGGGGGGGGGGCGAGTTAATTAAAACGTAATCCAGGGCCGTACTTAGCATTGCCCAAAATTTGTTAGAAAAAACATTGGTTAATATCCTTGGTCTACAAGAGGAGATATAACGATACCAGTTAACTGGGAAGAATCGACTTCCGCATACTCTTAAGCGCTGGCTCTTAACAGCTGACTGACTACTAAAGTGACAGATTGATATAATGTAGATAGTCCCAATGCCCATATACGCCCAGCCTCTGACATTGTGTAGTGCTCCATTCTAACTTACTCAGATACTCAGATGTAATCGTCTTGATCTTCAACTAAAGTTCCAGCGGTCGTAAATTATTAATGTAACAAGACATGGATTGAAATATGTGAATGAACAATGTATCTCGCGTATGAACAACCTCCATACACACATCACTTACACTTTGCAATGTAGATTTTAAATAACGAATTAAAAACAAAACACTTGACAACCTAGTTACATTCCAAAGTTAACCTCATTTTGTTTATGAATACGACGGGGAATCAAATACGCCGTTAACTTTTATGTTAAAAGTAATATTCAACAACGAGAAACGATACGCTGTATAGTTGATAGAAATGAGGTTGTAAAAATGTGAATTTTATTAATACAGTACAAACAAATAAAAAAAAGGTTTTACCAACACAGTTCTAATATTATATCGAAATATACAAAAGGAAAACTTTAAACTAAATTAGCCGTTTAGATTAACATTATTGATAAAATATGAAATGTGTGAAAAATGTGTAAAAGTATTAAGATTGTCAAGAGTGTAACAGAGATCGTGAAATTGAATGATAACAATAACTGTGGTAAAAGTAAGCCCCGACTGGGGATTGAACCCAGAACCTCCGGCTTTATGCAATCATTCAATAATAATGTCCTTAAAGCGGGCTTGTGCAAAGAACCTTGTTTTCAATAATTATTATGTCAATGACAAGAATTGGAGTTATTTTTCCGAATTATATCTTGAATTCGAAATTATCAGTTTGAAGAGAGGGATCATTTGGTATCGTCCAAATTGTTTGTTGTGTTGTAGATGGACATTGTTTGCTCATCGATGGCGTCGGCGTCGACAGGATTGGCTTGGTCTACTTTAAATTGATAACCTCACTAGAAAACAGTTATGCCAATGCGTGGGTAGACAATAAATACTTATTTACTTATATACTTTTTTCTTTTTATTTATTTATTTGTTTGTTTGTTTGTTTATTCAATGGTTTAGCTCGTTTACGTTAATAGAAAAGAATATGTAGTTATTTTCAAATTGTGAGTGAAATAAATGAAAGTCTAATAGGAAGAATAATTTCAAAACTTAACATACAAATGTATCCCTCGACACATCTTACAAAACACATTCATCTGAACTGAAGAGTCTCTCAACTAAATGTGTGTGTTTTTATTTCGTGGTTTTACAGAAATTTAATGAAAGCGCAACCTAGGGAGGTGGATTTAATTCTGGAACAATATTTCAAAGTCCCCGTTTTCATCTCCAAGTCCTTGGAGTTTGTGTTTCTCTGTTCAACGTAGGCCGAAACCAAGAGTATGACGAATAAATAACATGTGACTACAAAATATTTCTCTAAAATATGATACTTTAGAAAATTATTAAATACAAAGCACCAGCGCATTGTTAACATGTATCATTTAAAAAACGTAAATACTTATTTAAATGAATTGTATTTGTTATTGTCTTCATTAAAAAAGACATACAGTTGACCAATGATGGTGAAACGAGGGAGCGGAGCGACTGAGTGTCTCCATTTCAACTCAAACGGCTCTCATTCTGTGATTCTGTCTGTCTGTACGTTCGAAAATCAGCCGAACCGCTGAACAGATTGCGCTGAAATTTTAAACAGACATCCGGCACGAGTTTTCTGAGAACTGTTAACAAAATCAGCTAGATCCATTACGATTTAATCCCTGATTTTTTTAAATATCGATACCATTTGTTTAGTAGCAGCTAGCGGGACGAACTCTACGTGTCTGCCATGGCATAGTGGTAAGCATAGAGCCTACCGCACGGAGGGTTGGGGTTCGATTCCCGTTAGTTTTGAACTTTTTTATATTTTTACACCTACATATTATTTTTGAGGGACGTGAAATGGGAAATAAAAATTAGGTGATTTTGTTTTATCTTGGAAATTTGTTAATGTTTCACTCTAATACGTTTTGAGCACGATTCGCAAATTGAATGTTCAATTTAAACTAGGAAAACGCCAAAGTCGATTTTAAACGAGTGTGTGAGCCAAGTGTTACCTTGAAAAAAAAAAAACTTAAGAGTACCTGGGAACATCGCCTTTTCTCCCATATACCTAAGGCTGGATCTAGCCCAGTATGGGGAATGATACCGGGTACTATACACATGTTTCACTCACATCGTTTAACAACGACTTTGGCGTTTCCCTAGTGTACAAGAATGTAAAGGCTTAATATAAATGCTGAAATAAAATAACAGTAAGGTTAATGAAATACTATTTTTAGACTCTTTTATGATAGAAAATAAATAAAATTGGTTGTGATCCAAACTTTCTTGATTGAAATATTTTCGAACTTTTCGAATAATGTGCAGGAAAATCAATATAATTCGATTCTGTTTAATTAACTAAATATTTTTTCTCCTATATGCTTACTTTTTCACTTCAGACACACATTTGTCAGCGGTGCCACAAATTCAAATTTTCAAATTTCGGATATCTTAAAAAAAACAGTTTGATCGAAAAAACAACGAATTAAAGTTTGAAAAGCACTAAAGCACAATTTCGGTCTGATTAGTATAGTGATTTTAATGCGTTTAACATGTACATCAAGTGTTCATATTCGTTATTTGATCGGCTTATTATATAATATATCAATTTACAATAAATATTGTTTAATACTTATTATCAAACGCCATGAAGTTTTTATATAATACACTCCAGAGACGTAAAAAACAGCAATGGGTTTTATATAATTGTAATTTTATGTTTATAGTGTATTAACATCCGAATTCTCCTTGTAACTATATTGAATAGACAAGTGTTAATTTACAGACAAGTGGCAATTCTCTTCATTGCCGTGTCTGGTTCGCCTGTGCTTCCTCTCCTGTTAATTGCCTGTTTGTTTCCGTCGTCCCCGCTTTACATAACAACACCTCACAACAACTGTTAATCACAGGTTGCGGCTGGTTGCTATAGCTGACAGTCTGCGACAACCGACTCAGTTTACACAACACTATCTAGCTAGCCCATTCTGTGGTGATTATTGCTTTGATTTGAATGAATTACGTACTGCATATAGTGCATTCACTAATTATCTTTTAAATAATTTAACTCAATGAATTGTGGTGTTTGTTTATTATTTCGGGTAAATACGCTTGTATTTTACAATCCAGTTGTGTTTCTGTTTCTTCATAATATGATTTAAAATAGGACAATTAAACATTTCCTTCCGACTTAGACCATAAAGTCGTTCGATATTGTCCATTTATAGGAAGTAATTGTTTAAATTTGAATTGAGGAACGTACGTTCCAGTTTTTTTGAACATCTCAAAAATATTTTTCCTTTAATTATCGTTCCTAAGAAAATTTTAAAAAAAATTATGGGGTTTTCAACATTTTGGGTGATAAATCTATACTCTATTCTTGCTATCCTTTTTTTAAAAAAATATTTAAGTTTTTCATAATACGTACACAATGATTATAATTAAATCTTTTGTTAGAAAGTCATATATTATTGAAGCCAAAAGTTTTTGTCAAATTATGATCATTAGTCATTTTACAGATATTTCATCACATTTCCAAATTGATCACCCTAATTTAATATAAAATTACCTTGATTCATCTCATTCTATTGATTGCTTATCACCATTCATTCTCAGCTGCTTCACGTTAACAGCATCTGCTAGGGCGTAATCTAATTCCAGTCTAATTTCACAGATAGACGCACATTGGTGATAACAATCTCTCATTATCTCCCTTCCAACTGATTTATACGAATACTTTTCAATCAACAGTGTGTCTGTACGCAAGAGATTTTCTAACTTTAAAAATAGGCTTTCTGATAGAAAATCATTCACTGCCACCGAAACGCAGGCTCAATCGCGCACTGATTACAAGAGAACTTTACAGGGCGGTGCTAATGACCAAAATCTACTCGGATTTCAAAGGGGTGCAATTTTTCAATCTGAAATTACCATTCAATTGGATTTGATGTGACTTTTTGTTAAAGCTGTGGTTTTAATCAAAAAGGCCATTCAGCATCAGGTTCGAGATCTCGGTTGGTTATAGCAAATATTCGTTTTTCAATTATTATTTCAAAATTTGCGTAGAAATAGATTATTATTTTGAATACGTTTGTGTACTAATTATATATTTAACTGTCCTCCTTTCTAAATCAAACGTCAAATAGATGTATAAAATTGTACTTCCAAACATAGAGACGTTGATTTTAACTGAAATATTATCAACAACAGCTAATTTGGAACTGCGAATCGGTGGGGTATGTTACTTTATGGGTAAAAACTAAAAATAGTAACAAAGTAATATTTAAGGGGTATTTAAGTGTTTTACCGCAAAAGCTTTTCCTCCATGTCTTTGAAGTAGTTTCGCAGACGATAGCATAAGAAACCACACGTGACGCACACTCAAACTGTCGGTAGCAGCAAAAGAGAGATATACTATGTATATATATGTGTGAACTCTGTTTGAAGCAGTTTCGCAGACGATAGCATAAGAAACCACACGTGACGCACACTCAAACTGTCGGTAGCAGCAAAAGAGAGATATACTATGTATAGTATGTGTGAAACTCTGTTTGAAGTAGGTTCGCAGACGATAGCATAAGAAACCACACGTGACGCACACTCAAACTGTCGGTAGCAGCAAAAGAGAGATATACTATGTATATTATGTGAGAAACTCTAGAAAAAGTCGTTACGACTTTGTGCACGTTGACTGTTTATGTTGGATGTCACACGCGTTTCTGTGTTGCGTTCTTTTTTATCTCTTTTCTTATAATCGTATCTTGTGAACTTATAATATCATCAACACTTGGAGGAAATACCGAAAATATAAAGGAGGCGTGTGACCAACGCTATTCCAGGTCTGTAGCGACGATTACATTTTCGTCGGATACCGTCCAAATAGTGCAGAACATATTTGATATGATACGATTGAGTTTTCAGAACAGTTTCACCAATATACTCTTTATTGACAAAAACTATTTTTTTTGTACTTTTTGCTGCTTCAACTCCATCCAATGATAATGATTTTTGTTACTTAGCGACTCTATTAATGCACTGTATTCTAGACGATGAGTGGTGATGGATGACGATGAAGGAAGGTCACAAAAACCCTTTATCAAACCCACGTCCTCGAGCCTACGCTTCGGTCCAGCGCACTAGCTCCATTCAAAATACTTACAGAGAAAATCTACTCTTACACCTTTTTACATCTTTTACGTTAAATAGTTTGGTTGGTCATGAGCCTTCTACAAAAAGAATGTAGAATGATGGCCTGTAACTTCCGCATAAAAATAATTAAATGTCCGTTAGTAATGTCATTTGTTTACATTCTCGTTTTAATTCCGACTTCATTTCAAATTTAAAAGTTTTAAATTTTCATAAAAATATCAAACTAAATTATAACATTTTCTTGGTGATATTATTTTCAACGCAATTTCCTACATTTTCGTACTCTGTTAAAGCATTGTCAACAGATGTTGGTTGATATACTTTTAATTACCTTCGTTCCGGATAATATTAAGCTCAATTTTCTAAAGGCTATTTTAACAGTGATAGTCGCGGTTTTAAACGAAATGGGTTTCAATAGTGGCATGAAACAAAATTAAAATGGCCAGACACACGTTTCTAAAAATATATATAAAAAAAAACAGTTATCAAGGCTTATGAAGATTATCTTAATACACGTGCTACACGTTATAACCTTATGATTACTATGTAACATTTCTATTATTATAAGCTTTTGACACCACTATATGAAAATTTAGAGTTCGTGGTATAAATAAATATTTAAATCTTCCTTCTTGTTCTAAAAACCACGAGTTTATTCAAACTTAGAACAGTTAAACACACAACACAACAAACAGTTAAAAACAAACAAAAATACTCAAACACAGTACAAAACGGGACAAAAACAGTTAAATATTTTTCAATTGTTAAATACACTTTTTACTGCCCTTAAGCAGAATTATTTTTAGTTAATTAGTCATGAATTTACTTTAATTACAAAATTGCACTACTGAATTAAATTCAAACATTTTAATCAATTGAATGCTCATATAATTGATTTTGAATTTTTTGTTGGTAACATTTTGAACACTTAGATCAAAGTGATACGTGTTATAACGCATCGCGTGTGCGCCTAACATTGCACCGTGTTTTTTTTTTTTACTGACAATATGTTGAATTTGATGTAACGTTTATGATGGTTCGATTACCGTTTATCTGTCATTAAAAATTTACCGCTTAGGAAGATTATTTTTTCAGTTTTCCTTTTCACATTCTTTGGCCTCACATGTACAAAAGCTCAACTATAAAATAATAAAAAATGCCAGTCTCATAATTTATAATTTTATTTCATCCCAAAAAGATTGACAAGATATATTGTCTTAAAAACAATTCACATTAATTTTCTTAGAAGAATGTCTCTGATTCATGAGCCCAACTTGACGATTTACGATCAACTCATATTCTGTCTTATAATTTATAAGATTTCCACAAAAACTTCTTCGTCAACTTTCCTTTAAAGTCGTATATTCGAGAAATGTCTCCAAGTTTCTCCAAAACGGCCTCGTTTCACAAAATTTCCCATTGAAATGAGCAGAAATGTGTTGCGTATTGCATTAAGTTTTGAATGTGATGTGCGCCTAAGTGAAAACCGATACCAGAATGTTATCATGGTGGCGTTTCCTGCCTTGGAAGGCATTTCAAACAAGCCGCAGCCATTAAGTCACGTAGAATATTAGAAACTCTAGCAAACATTTGAGGAGATATGACGAGAAATCGTTTAGTTTTGCTATTAGTGCGAAATAAAATGCACCGTGAAGCTATGCGATATTTTTACTAAGAGGAAAGGTTCAAGTAGATTAGTTAAATATGATGTTATCACTGCAATGTGTAAGGAACATTATACATACACATAAGTTTGAAAAAAGGATTTAAAAAATATCAGAGCAAATATGTCAATGAAGATAATTTCTTATCTTTGAATTATTTATTGAGCACACATTTTTAGAAGTCACCTACAAAAATGTGCAATGCTTATATCAAAAACATTATAAGCAATGTACGTGTGGTGCTTTCGCAGTTAGTTTAAAACGAACTAGTCATCAAATTGAGTGCAACCATAACACACATTAATAATAATAACTATATTTGAATTACTACACACTAAAAATTTAATAAGATTCATTGAAATTGACTAAGGTATTAGTCCCAAATCATTTTTAAAGGCCCTTGTTTTTTTATGTTCTATGGAACAAATTAATTGATTTCATATTATACTTAAAAACATTGGCGATGTTACCGATTTAGTTAACTGATATAAGAGATGTGATTACAAACACTACTACACGCATTAAGTTAAAAATGTACGAAGAAAAAATATTTTGAGTAAAGTTATATTTTATTCCAAAGTTGTTCTGTTAAAAATCAAGTTTTATGCGTTTTATCGTGGTTTACTATAGGTGGAACACTCTAAAGGTAATAAAATAATTTAACAATATTAATCAACAACAAATAATTCAAGTGAAGATTTAAATAATTACAACACAATGAATAGTACTTAAAAATAAGTAGCATGAAATTGTAAAAAGAAAAAAATGAACAATCTCTAGAAGTGTTTTTGGCTTGAGAATCTACAAACGTTGCAAATATATAAGGTAAGCCTGCTTCAAGTCGGCCACAATTTGTAGAAGTGAAAAGTTTGATTTATGATGTCATTACTACATATAAGCGTTAAAGCTGCAGGGGAGGCGTTTTCACGTACGATTTGATAACTTGATTTATGCATCATGTAATCACGCCCAATTGATATAAGTGAATTATTTTCAATTTTCGGAAGCATTATATTAGAAGGTAGGTACAGTAATTGACTCACAACATGCATAAAAATTCCAATGCAAATTCACCTATTTATTTTCTGTTCTTTTTATTATCACACTCACATTTCACACACTTGACCAAGCTAGCTTTTTAATATAGAGTATAAAATTGGTTTTTATTTTGCGGTTGTTGCTTGCCAAATTTGGCAAGTACATTAAAGTTCACTCCCTACGTGTGTGAATACTATGACCAGTGAGTATGTGTAGACATTTGTGTAGGGTCGTCTTTGCTAAAACAGTCCCAAGATAACATTTAATTCAAGAAGTTATGGTATGTTCACTTTAAGTGTATTTTGATCCTACGCAGTCTTCAAGTTCAGCATGCCTCCATGTACTAAATGTCTCAATCATTTAATCAATCTACGTAATTTATTATGTCTGATTTAATGTAACAACTGACAGCGAACCTGGAATGACTTCCAAGAATCTTGAACTAACAGAACCGGTTGCGATCGGTTCGTTCAGCGGTGACTTTAGTTAGCTGCGCCACTGATGTTAAAGAATTAAGTCATTGTCCATGTTTAACTTATCATTAATCAATTAATAAATTAACTATTGCTATTGTTATCATAAATATAACTAATGGAATAATGTACATTTTTATTTCTAGCACACTACCGACAGGGTTACGGATTAATACCCAAAACCGTAATCCTTACTTTAATTCGTATTTACATTTTTACTTTAGTAGAATTAAGGAATTGAGTCCTTATCAACAGCATTTGGACAATCCCGTCACAACTCTCTCTCTCTTTCTTTCTCTCTCTCTCTCTCTCTCTCTCTCTCTCTCTCTCTCTCTCTCTCTCTCTCTCTCTCTCTCTCTCTCTCTCTCTCTCTCTCTCTCTCTCTCTCTCTCTCTCTGCTGGGTATAGATTTTTCAAGAGTTTTTCTTCTAGAACAACTTTATTTATGGTTGATGAACGAAGCGGTATATAAGAGATATTGTTAAGACAGATGTAGGAAAATTTTCGTTTATTAATAGAACAGTATCTGAATGGAATTTGTTACCTGAGAGCACTATAAAGAAAGATGGGCTAATACATTTTATAGGTTCTTTGGAAAATTTGTAAATTTGTAAATATTATGAAATTGTATATTTTAGTATTTAAATGTTAATATTGTACAGCCAGGGTCATATATAAATCAAGAGGTCTGAAAGATACCTCTTTCACCGACATCTCGTGGTCAACTCTTGGTGCCATTACTTATATCGCCCTGTGAACTGCATTATCGATCGATGGAAGCCCCCTAGACTATTTGATGTGATTAATATTATTTAGGAGGCTTTGAAAGACTCTTGGTCAACAAAATAGTCAATATCTAGAAGGCAGTCAGAAGTGAAATAAAATTTTATCAAAACAAAAGCATAAAACAAACTTTGGTGGTTTGCAAATAAGACTTGACAGCCAAGATAGAATTATTCGAAATTAATTAGAAACTAAGGCAAATATAAGAACTAAGGCATAGTCTTAATGCTATGCCTAGGCCAAGGTATCGATATATAATGCTCTCTTTACGTTCCATATTATATTTCTTCTAGGCTTGATAGTTTCTCTGGTGAATAGAGAATTTTACTTTGACATTTTAGCAGCCATGTTTCTTATTTACGTCGATAATGCAGTTCACAGGGCGATATAAATAATGGCACCAAGAGTTGACCACGAGATGTCGGTGAAAGAGGTATCTTTCAGACCTCTTGATTTATATATGACCCTGGCTGTACCTTGCCACCATACAAAAATGTGTATAACTGTAAGCCTTTATATATTTATTTTTGAAGTGTTTTACAACAGCAATATTTATTTTCATTGATAGATTCAAGTACAGTATTCTTCAGTCCTTCTTAAAAGTATCAAGCAGATGGGAAGCTCTCTTTATGTTTTTGCTGGGGTCACGAAAATTTCTCACAACGTCATCTCTATAACACGCACAAATATACACGCATGCACATTGTGGACGTACAATGTATGTACATTCTGCAGTTTTGGGGTTAGCAGTTACAATGTTACTTTGTACCGAGTGACATAAATCGAGTTATGGCAACCACAAACATAACTTTCCACGAGAGCGAGGAATCATCCACGTGAAGTAACAAACGAAACCGATTGATTGATGCTAACGATTAACGCTACCAGATCATGTAGTAATGCACCGAGGCTTATACAGGCGATAAAAGGAACGAGTGATAAATGGGTGTAGGTTAATATTGGCGAAGTTCAGTTTCGCTAAAGCTGTCCTTCCCTTACAGACCCTAACGAAGCCTTGATGCCCCCTACACACCCTAACGAATCTGTGCCCTACTTTGCTTGTTCCCGACTATATACTTGGTTGTATAGGTCACGAATTGCGTGTTACATAAAAAAAAACATTCGTGTTTTTATTTTCCACATATATATTTTGAAATATTCTTCAAAACAAATATTAAAACAAAAATTCATATTCTTTAAATTATCTTATGGTTTCAAAAATTTCAATGTTGACATGATTACATCTTGTATTATGTAAATCGTTGTTCCCAATTGGTAGTTTTTAAAAATACGTTAGCCCTTATATAAATGAAATATAATATAACGCGAATATTGCAAAATGTGAGACATGTTTGCAATATATCAATATAAAAAATCAAAATGCTTTCCCCCAATAATAATTTCAAAATATACAACACATTCATTAAGAGACAGAACAATAAATGTTTGTAAACTATTTTAATTATTTTCTTCGGTATTTAAATATTCTCTTAATGCTAATGTAAGCACAGCCAGCATCGCAACGTGTTAGGACTAGCAATGTCCAGGAGAAGGAAACCCAAGGAACAGTTCGTTCACGGACACCCTCTAATCACAATAATCATCTGCCTAACTCAGCGGGCCTCGTCAGTTCCTCGGTGGACGGAGGAACCAACCAGTCTAGTAATTTGTGAAATATTGCGACGTGATTATAGCGTTGTTGAACGTTTTGAACTCGCTGATTTGCCACGACCTTTCCGACAAAATAATATTTACGTGTGTAGCCTTACTACCACCATTTCGCATGATATATTTTATTTAGAGTTATAACTTTGATTGGTCGATACATTTTTAAAAGAGGAAGCATATATGAAATAAACCGGCGTTCGCTGTATCGTAACTCGCCAGACTATCGTAAAAATAGTTTTTACAGCTTTTTCTCAAATCAAAAGGCAAACTCTGGATTTGAGTTGAGTAGTCCTTGGACATTGAAGATGTACCAACTTCGCGCTTCCGAGCTAAGTTTATAGGGGCACTTTGACCCTTGACATTGTGGCTTTATTTCTGTTTTCCTGACATCAGTTCAAGGCTTGTGGATCTACTAACACTGCAAAAGCTCTGGCTAATACGGACGTGCAAGCGTACTCTGAGTTATCGGTAGAGAAAGACTCGGTGCGGGGCGGCGAGGTCATAAAAAATTATCCCGCGGTCGTAAGCCATAAGCTTATTGAGATGTGTCCCTTCTGGCTGCTGACTAAAACCCCAGCCATAGGCGCCCATATTTACGAAACACTCATAAAACAGAGAACATTCTCGGCCCAAAGACGCGCCACAGTAGATTTGTTACAACTTACATCCAAGTGATTTTAAGCCGTATATTCTCAGGATATAACAAAAATGTTAATTAACCCTTTGTTAAGACTGTTGACAAAAAATTCGAAATATTAGTTAATCATTTTCTAAAAAAGAACAGTGTGCAGTCAAAAATACTGTTTTAAAATACGTGTATCTAGGTTATGGTTTCATCTGAGACTGAAGTCAACCGTAGTAAAGGGATTTTGCTATAAACTCTGCTATAGATATTTTAAGTTTTAAGGTAAGTCTAATTTAGTAGTTTGATTACTGCAATGCCTTACTTTATGTGTTTTTAATACTTCTCATAGCCAAGCAGTCGCTAAGGCTGGCATCCAACTCATCTGTTGAGTACTTAAACTAAAAGAATACTCATTTGTGTGCTACCTACCTCGAGTCAAGAACCTAATAAAAAAGCAAGTTTTTTCAATCAATGGGAAGGTAGTTTAGTGCTTTTGAATGAGTCTTCGTCAGCAGATATATTTAGAAGTTGAGTATATGACCTTGATGAAGTGGTCATACGGGTTCATCCTAACTGCGACGCGAGATCCATTCCTTGCGTTGATATCAATCAGGCAGGAATATACTGTTACTCCTTTCATTAAGACAATATCGCAAATACCGTAGAGAAATATAACCAGGAAAAAAGTTTCTTGCTTGTTTATTTACGTTCATGAGCTGAACCTGGATTGAGCTTTTAAAAGGTTATTGGACACTTTTCATGTCGGTATATTCTCGCTTATACTGTGCTGGACGTGCCAGAACATTCCCGTCGAGCTTATAGTAATAATACATCGTCGGTATAATCATGCTTTGTGTTTGTGATATTCATTTTGCCATGTGGTGGCAATGAATCGAGAGAATATAAACACTACCACACATTTTTCAAAAGAAATTTCCACTTGAACATCTTCTCTGCAAGCTGTAAAATGTTGAGCATTTAGTGAAGATGTTGCATTTTAGATTCACGTATTGTTGATGTTTACTTTTCACTATTTTCTTTAACATACATTTATTTTTCTAGAGTTTAACGAGAGCAAAAAATAAAATAATACATCAACAACTGTATTGAAAATCAAATATTAACATTTATGAACCAAACATTATTTATTAAACACAAGAATATTTATTTCCGTTTCTGTTCGACTATTTGTAAGAGTTACTGTGAAAAAAGCCCGAATGCTAAATTGTATTTTTTCTGCGAAATTTTGTACCTACGTTTGATACATTCTTACTTACAAAATGTTTTTATATTTGTACAGGTTATGAAATTACCTAGATAAATTAGTACATCCCTTGAACAAGAAAAATGTTGTATTTCGATCGTGTTGGACAAATAAAAATGGGATTTATGACAAGTAAAAGTGAATGTAACCGAATCAACCAAAATGCATATTATACAAGATATACATAACGAGATCCAAAGACTGTAACCATTTCGCTATCACCTCGTAATATTGTACTGGACAGCCCCATTGTTTTCTCCACCTCAAGATAAATTGATACCGTCTCCATGGATAATGTACTCGTCATGTGAGCAATGAAACACGCTGGTCAATTCGCTTCGTGTGTCAATCACACAAAGACGCAGGCTCCCCGTGCAGTTGCGATATGTCATCACTATTTCTTGATGGAACTCATCAAGGATGGATGCGCCGATGTCATTTGAGGAATTTACGAACAACTATCGATCATACATTAATGTAAACTTAAAAAAAAATTGAGACGAATGAAATGAATGAAAAAACTTTGGTTGATTATGATGATGCAAGGATTTAATTAGCATATTTTGGCAACGATTCTAATGAAGTCAAGAATTCGCTTTTGGCATGTATTACGTATTATGCACAGTAACAACACAGTCTTCGCGAGTAATTATTTATGGTCTATACGCGTTTCCAAGCAAAGGGTTTGTTGCTACCTGGTGGCGAAAAAATGCAACTGTCGCGATACATGATAGTCGGAGGAGCGCGCTATGTGCTTACTTGAAGAAGCAGGTCATTCCGTGTTTGTCACTTATAAATATGTACAATCACAGGTACATTGTCGTTGCTTTCCCAAAATGTTGTTAATTTGATGATTATCAAAAGCATGGGGTGCCCCAAAATAATAAAATCGTTCTCCAATATGCGGGATTCGAGACCATGTTTAACAGAATAATATTACTATATTCAGACCTGCGCCCAATGCACCCTTAGACACCAAGGATGGCATTTGTATCCATATTACAATTTTCTAATTATAATATCATAATAAATCAATCGGTATTTATGGGCTATATACCAAATATAGGCTCAGGGTACGAATAAATACTAAATCAAATTCAAACCGTCAGAATGTTCACAACTCATAGTAAACACACACATACAGTATCGCTCGCTTCTTATGGCACTTTTAATTGAGATATACTTCTTTCGTTTTGTTATGATAATTTTAAAATAAATAAAGTCATACTCATAATAACAATAACAAAACAATACAAAATAATATTAATTGTATTAGCGCTATGCACAAGTCCCAACTCCTTTTCTACCTTATATAATTAATGTAGGCCTACATATACCATTTTACCGTCATTGTTAATTTAATACATAATATTTTACATAATATCATAATAAATACGATTTATATTATTACTATAGAATAAGTATAAATGATATGACTACAAGATTTAAAAGCTGTCTGCAGAATGACGCGTCATGCCATTATTGACATACAAAACAATAATAAAAATAGGCCATCAGCTATTCAATAGACCTACTTCTAATAAAATGTATATTTAAAAAATTAGTAGTCCTAAGTGTATACTAGATAAATAATATAGGGCTACTCCGATTGCGTTCACATTGTAAAACGAAGTAGAAAAAATGCAAAATAAGTGTAGGGCTATAATTTGCGAGAAGCTCTTGTGATTTTTGGCATATCAAGTAAATGATTGAAATTATTAGTATTGGAGCAACATTTTCTTGGCAAATTCATCGATCTTCATCATTCAACATTATTTTATACACTTGTTTCTGTATTTAATAGTTTAACAGTGTGGTTTGTTCTTTTCTTGCTATATCATCAAATAATCTCAATTATTTGTTGTAATTTAAATGCCATTAAATTCCCGTTTTTACAAAGCCGATCCTAAACTTACGAATTTTACTAATAAAATACGCGGACGATGTGACATAATCAACTATGTTTTCGCAAATGATCAGAAATGTAACAAAATCACGTTGAAGCCAACTGAATATACAGCGCCCGCCGTAAGCAGCTCGCCTCTATCACTGATCGGTCCGACATGTTGCGTTTTAGTGCTGCCATGTATCTTTGCTTGGAAACGCGTATAGTCTAGTTGTACTTTGATAGAATTTGTATGTTTAACAGTTCTATTGAGTTAAAAGATTGTTTTAAAATTTAAAAAAGATAAGATCGACGGAAAATGGCAGCAATGGAACTGTAAACAAAAATACCAACCAAAATGGTATTTTGTAGAACCACAATAATGTTCAACAACATATAATAAGTAAGATCTCAGATTTCAGTTTTAAAGAGTTAAGATTATAGTTTTATTATTAAAGATTTATTAGCAATCCTATGAAGATTAAGATTCTATTATCCTTGTTTGCTCTTGTTTGTAGATATCGCAGTTGTCAATGGTGGCTCAAACTGTTGTATAGTGAACGAGTGTATGAATATATACACGTTTTGTAATCGTCTTTCATAACGATATCATCAGCAAAATCATTAAAATAATCCTTAAATAAAAGAGGCGTAAAGAATCCAATCCGAACACTCGTTCACTATCTAGACCTTACTTCCTGGTGGGAACGATCGAATGGAACCTCGCGTTCATGACGTAACATTAAACTCAACAAGCAAGATAAACCACCCCATTCAAAACCACGGTGATATTATTCCGATATTGTTTCTGGCTCGCAAAGTTAACCACTTCATTGAACACCGCAATAATACACAACATAGAAGTCTTTCACCATGTACAATGGCGCTACTCTACAGGAAGTATCCCACTGTACAGTGCATACTAGTCTTGCTTGCTCCAACCTACGACCATCTCCCCAAAAAAATTAAAATTCTTCTTCTTATTCATGTTTTGCATAAAACATTGTATTCCCTTTGGCTAACTTACCCTTTCAGACCCAAGGTATTTTTTTCTAAAACTAGGAAAACGCTTAAGTCCCGCCGCGTTGATGGATGAGCGTAATTTTTTTTAAACGAAAAAAGCGTAAAATTGCGATTTTTTTAATAGATAATTTTTCGATTACGCTCAAATTTCACACGAATATATTAATTTATAAAATTAAAGTTCTGTGAAAAAATCATTACAATCGGATAAAGCATGTAGGTTTTATTCGTCGAAGAAATGTTAAAAATTGAAAAAAATCGTAAAATTGCGATTATCATGAGAAATGATTTTTTGATTGCGCTCAAATTTCACACGAGTATATATTTATTCATAGAATTAAGGTTCTGTGAAAAAGTCATTACAATCGGATAAAGCATGTAAATGTAATTAGTCAAAGAATTTTTTTTAAAATCGAAAAAAATCGTAAAATTGCGATTTTCATGAGAAATAATTTTTCTATCAATTTTTCCCCCCGTACAGTTTTTCGTTCCGAGATTTCATAGACCTCCATAAAATTTCATCGCAATTGGAGTATTGGTTTAGCCGGAATCGTGTTCACAGACACAAAAAAATACAAAGAAAGAAAGAAAAAAAAAAAACGGATTTTTTTCTCCAGTGCAGTGAAATGGAATCTTCGCTTTGCTCATCCAATAAGTAACTTTAAGCAAAAATACATTTTTTTCCTTAGATAGGTAGTTATTGTTTTGTTTTTTTAAATGTGATTTATAAGATATTTGGGGAAATTTGGTATTTTGAATAAATGCTTCATTTTTAGTAAAAATTCTTATTTGAAATACATTCCTAAAACTAGATTTTTGTCTAAATGTTTTTGCATATTTTCTCCTTTTTGTATCTCAGATAATAGCAATATTAGTGATTTAATAAATTTCCGGTACAAACCTATTTTTCCCGTTTTTAGCCTTTTTGCACATTTGTATTTTCAATCTTCTCAACAAAAAAAAATACTTCTTGACCCATTGACATGGGGAAAAATGTTGAATTTTTTCCACAACAAACAAATTGGGATCAAATTGACAACCTCATTATTTAAAAAAAAAAAAATCAAAAACCCTACCTACACGTTTGTGTAGCAGGGGTATGAAAGGGCTAAATTAATTTTATTTTGCCTTTCCAGATGGTTTTGTGAATGTATTAATTGTAATTCACATGTTTCTGTAAATGTCTTTGAGCGTTGTTTTTATTGTAGTAACTGCACTAAACTCTCTAAAACTCTGCACTGTGTATGCATCAATAGACTGAACTATACTAAACGTCGCTACCCTACTGCAAGTATCCCAAGGTACAGTGAGTGCATCGTAGTGACGGTGACGCAGTGGACACCCTATCGCGTTTCACTGTGGGAGGCGGGCGTCGAACCCAGGCTATTACTACAGCTCCAGCACTGACCTGGCTAACGTGAAGTGGCTTCTGTTTATCCAACACTTGGCGGAATTATAATTATCGTTTCATAAACTCAACAATGATCGCCGCGTCTATTCAAGAGTAGGTGTATTTCCTTGATCATACTTCGTTTTACAAATTAAACAGCTGTTTTCTCATCTGTTTTTAATAATACTGTCAACGTCATTTAGTAACTACTTTCTTAGAATGATTGTTTTCCTTTGCGAAAGGTTTAAATTGTAGAAAGAAATAAGTTTGCTGAGGGCAGGACGTTCTCTGCTTTACCACATTGTGTCATTTTTTAATGTATCGACAAGTCATTATAGTTGTCTTAACCTCAAAATATTGATGAACGATAAATGTAAAAAAACAAACAAACAATCAAAAATCAACAACAACAACAACAACAACAACAACAACAACATATCATCAGAAAAGTCCGCATACAATGTGTGTTACAACAAAACAACACATATCATCAGAAAAGTCCGCATACAATGTGTGTTAAGTTGAATGTGGTGAATGTATTTGGTCTTATTTACATTTTGACAAATCACATTGATGAAATGATCTTGCGAGTTAAATCTGAAGACACATTGCAATCATAATTATTTTGGTACGAATGCTCTTTCATTCCTTTGATTGTATTTAAAGACTAGACAATTATATTATAATATTTATTACACTTTATTTCACACAATGTTTGTTCAAATGTTTCGTCGTATTCTTCGGTCGGTGTTTTACACATTCGCGTGGTTTTGACCTGTTACGATTCTGCACTTTCGCGGATTTACACTTATGTACCACTTTGGAGAATATTAAGACGTCGTGAGATTGCTGTTTCAGCGATTCCGGGGAGTCACATTTATCAAGGTTTAACAGTTTCGGGTCTTTGCAATATACAGTTTCGGGGCTTTGCAATATCGGGAAATTATTGATTTTTTACTTACCATTTTTCGTTATGTCTCGTTATCAAAATATATTCTTTAAAAAAGTTAACTTTAAAAAATCTAAAATCTATCTAGTGGTCCAAGCTGAAGGTTAACAAAGAAAAACTTTACAATAATCAAAAAGAGAAGAAATCCAAACAAAATAGTTCATGAACCATTTCAGCCACCAACATATGAATAAGTTTGACAGTTGAATTAACATAACCCTGCGTCTAGCTAGTACCTACCCACCCGGAGGCTGCCTCCGTCGTACGCGCTCCACAAGTCTGTTAGTGGCTGTATGTAAGTGTCATGTCACTACAGGCGGTCCCTTCGTCATTCACATTGTCAGGTCGACGACAGCGAGCATCTTCCCACCACACACAATACTTGTTTCTTTTTGGTTGGTAGTCCTAACCTTTCATCTTGTGGAAAGTAATTAATGATACGTTGGGCGGCTGATTCGCGAATGATGATTGTTAATGAAGGTTGAATAATTTTAATATATCTTCGTAGTCTACTCTTTTAAAAAATAAAAATAAAGAAATTCATCGTTGTGGTGGTATTTGGGAAAGAATGTGTATACATCATTACGTAATTAAAGAAAGAGTTTGGGAGGTGGGGTAAGAAAGTAGGATCAACTTGTGATATGCCTATACCGGTAAGTTAATTCACATCGCTTACATCGAGACTCAATCCGGAATTCCTGACTTAAGATTTCTCAAAGTCGTAAAGTTATAGAACTATAGGGCAGCCGTAGATATTTTTCCCAAACACTCCAAATATAATTATTTATAGTTAGGCAAATTCAGGGGTATTCACCCGCTAAACTAAATAAATATACTTCATTCAGGCTAATTTGTTCTGAATTTAGGAATTCTAACAGAAACATTAGGTCCACCATGACCCGATTTGTTTGTGAAACTTAGTATTTTTGGAGCTAGGTCCCGTCGACAAAAATCCCCCATAAGAAATAACATGGGGACGATCTTTATGCCCCGTGACCTTGAAGGATTATGATCCCAAAAATTGCCATTATTGACGTACTCGGTAGCATTTTCTGTACATTCTCTATATTTTGTTTTGTAATTTGGGCAAGTGGTTCGGTCAAAATTTGCTGATTTACTAAAACGGGGTGAGATTGGAATGCATATTTTAGCGTGTTTGAGTGTATATTTTTACACAGTTTCAAGACACGTTTATAAAGGGCTATTTTAGATTGGCACGCTGTTCAAGTATCTCTGTGGAACAAAAAATAACATGTTAAAGCAGATTTAAGAAATTTTCAAAGACGCCAATTTTGGCAAATTTCTCGATTAAAAAAAATAGAAAAATTAGTGTAAAATCACAGTTACAAGATATAATTTTTTAAATGTACATTTTAGTGTAGTATTATGCTATAGATTATGAGGTAAAAAATAATCTTTTGGGGTAATAGCCCCTTTAAGATGGTCAAATCGGCAAACTCATAAACACTACATCAAACAACCACAACCAGCATTATGAACATATATTTTGTTGTGCATTTGTGAATTCATGAAGCATTGGTGCACAACACTTTTAGGACCGGTTGTACCACTGGGTTGAATAAAAGAAAAACAATATTATATATTGTTTGTGATGAAGTATGACGTCTTAGATCAGGCCTTCAAATTAAAAATATTTATTAAACAATTTGATTAATTATTTGCAATGATAAGCTTAAAACAACTTGATGGTCGAGCAAAAAATGATTGGGAGAATATTGAATGTGAAACGAATTTGAAATAACAAGTGGTGGGGTTTTCATAAATAATACTCTCAAATAACTGCATGGCTACCGTTTTTAAGCTTTACAATACAAATCTTACAAATTTGTACGAAATGGCAAAACATAAGAGAATCGAATGAAAACGACAAGAATTTCACCTGTGTACTTTTGGTCGCTCAAAAAATGCAAACATGATGAAGTGTGTTTCGGTCATTCATTTAGATTACGGCCGATAAGGTCTCAATATTCTGAAGCTTTTCCCGTCACTCATTATTTTGCGATACATAATTATGCATTCAAATCAAATACTTAGTATCGTCATTATTTCTCTGACATTGAAATAAATTGTTTTTGAAATGAGTTTCCAAATGACAAACGCCCAAAGGCTGGTCTTGTTAGCATAGCATCTTGGCCAAGATAGTGGCATGGGATTGAGGAATGCAGGGCTGGGTCCAGAAGTGTCAGCTTCGTTGTACTTGGAGGTAACAGGTGTCTGCTATCGCTACTGTCGTTATAACTATGTTCTGTTGAGAAACACGTTCAATTCATTACGATAGAGGTGGACTCGTCATTCCACACGAACCACTCTTACAACCCTGATACTCGTTACAGCCATACTTCTTTTTGAGAGCAAAGGTTCTCTATGCAAGCACATTGTTAAATAATAACAAATAAATAAATTTGTATTTGGAGTCTACCCACTCAGTCATATAACTGATTTTCAGAGGGGGACAGTAAATCAAAGCTACCAAGCCAACCCTGTAGGCCCGGACGCAATCGACGAGTGAGCGATAACCAACCAAAGATCGATATTTTTAAAAAGAAAATATAGCAATCAGTGGTGAGGACAGTGATGCGAACATCCGTGGATCAACGCCAGAATCAACAAGGACGATTCAGAACAACTTTAAATTTATTATGTGCCTCGTTGCTAGGACGGCTCCAAAGTCACCGTTTACAAATTCCTAAGACAATAACTGATGAACTTAGTCCAAATCAGAAGTTATAAAACTTCTGACTTTGACGGATTCAAACACTGGACCTTCTGCATTGGAAACAGAGACGCTAACTCCAAGCTTGTGTCTCGACTCAAAATATAAACCGAACACGACCTACGATTAAGATTAAATTTGGTTGATGTTGACTTTCAAAAAGCATGATTCAATATGTTTTTGGCGACCCTTGAGATCAGAAAGGCTGTGCTAGCCTTGTTTTAATGAGTATTTGTATTTATTTGGCACCTCCACCAAAATATCAATACTGGATAATCATTTCTTCGTGTGTCCATCTGACGGTTCAGTAGCTTCGCTCCCTTTTCTCGTTCTCCTATACCATGTGTTCAAATCTATTAACATACTTCTCACGTCATTCTTTCAGTATCATTGAAGCAAACAAAATGGCAACCAAGAGGTTAACAACTCTTCATAGATAGACTGAATTTCCTCATTTAGACCTTAAGCTATCAATAAAGTTATTTATAAACAATTATGGAGGCATTCTAGTTATAAACTGTTTTTTTAAGTAAAACATAAACGATCGAATATAGATTTCTTTGTTGACATTACAAGTGTGGTTTTTCTTATTTTGAATTATTACTATTTACATGCAATGCACTGAGGATTATTGAGACTAATTAAAAAGTTGGCAGTGTTGTGATTATCGTCGAAAGAAATAATAATATAATATTTTCATACAATTCAGAAGTTAAAAAATCCATCCCAATCGGGGTTCGAATCCGAGTCTTCTACATTTACATTATAGATCTGAATGGATGAAACAGTACTGCAACAAATATCTGTTGCCTTTGAACTGAGTAATGTTCCATCCATTCAGATCTATAATGCAACTACAGTTCAGAAGTTAAATAGTTACCGTCTCGGTGGTCTAGTTGGCTAAGGCGCCTCCCTGGAATAAAACTCGGGTTTGAACCCCGATCGGAATGGATTTTTTTAACTCCAGAATTGTATTGAAATATTAACAATTTCACCTACGGGAGTGTTTCCAGACCAACAAAATCGAGAAAAAAATAATTATATGTTTCTTCCTTGAGATATACGAAGTATGCCTAGACAATTGATTTAGTTATTGAGATTTGAACATAACTTGTGTTCAATCACAGACCGCATACAACATATGAAACAAGCCGGAGGCGTAGAATCATCTTGGTTTCATTGTGAGAAGGGCAACCTGAAGAGATCGTGATGTTCTAGAAGGGCGGGGGATTATAAGAGGGGGGGGGGGAGGCGCCAACCAAGCATCTCATGACAATTTCGATCGGCATCCAGATCGATCTAATCCCCCATGCGGTGATTTGTTCTCTAGGACTAAGAGTCTAGGTCGTGGCCTTGCCAGCCCAGCTCAGCTCTGCTTGGATCAACAACCTGGACAGCACCCTCGGAGTTGTTGTTTACGCTCTCAGAACTTTAAAGTCGGACATTGCCATTCGAGTCGAGTTTCTCGTCCTGAGAACAAGTACGCGAGTACCCGAAAACAGAGAAGGGAGTTACTTACGAAGGCTATTCGATCGCATTTTTATATTTTCCCAAATAAGCTACAATAAGTCTACATATAGTAAATGGCTTTGAAACCTGTCTCTTTTAGAAAATTAAAACAATTTTTTCTTAATTTTCTGATCGGGAACACGGCAAATATCGCCTCTTCAAAATAATTTCAAATTTCAATTCGCACAAGAATACTATTCAAGGTAGGTAGTTGTGTTTTTGTGACATTAATTTTCAACTGGTTTTCTAAAGGCTGACTAAGAGATTTTTTTTATTTTTATATACAACTGTCTTTCCTCCAAAATTTTTTCTTTTGGCGGTATTTTGTACCGATTTGTACCGCCAAACGGAAAAATTCGCAGGAAATCAATTGTCAAACAAAAACTATTTCTGTATCATCCTTGTTGAAGAACAATGACAACACAAACGCATGGCAATCGGATATTATATTGGTGGGATTATGTCTTGGATTTTGTTGATTTTTTTAATGGACGGACAAAAATGATAAGAATACAGAGAAGCATTGCTCAATTATGATAATGTCATATTCTTTATAAGCTACACGTTTTAGAATTTCTCCTAGTACATTTTGGGTCCATAATTATTAAGAGTCAGGAATTAGTTTTTTAATAACATCATCACCCTCTCCCTTTCGAGCCGCATTTACTATGACTATAGAATCTCCTCGTAAACATCTCAAAGGTCACCTCGTAATGGTAGAGGAGACACATGTTAAAATGCGCCTTCCGCAGCCTCTTAATCATGAACACAACACGTGTTATGCACGACATATTGATTAATGATAAATGAAAGGTAATAATACACATCCTTAGTCAATTTTATTATTAATGACCCTTAATATCACTTAATGGGAGATAATATGTAATTATCCGCGTTGTAAGTGAAATTGCAAATTTTTGAAATACATTTATGTAAAGAAACAAGAATTTCCTGGTGGTTTAACCATAAATGTCGATAATTGTGCAAAGTTGTGGCGTTTATCGGGTAAATGCTGGTCTCAAAGTGATAAAGTACTTGATTAGAGGCTATTTACGGAGACTGACAGAGTTTATACGCAATTACTTTGTCACCCTGCGAGAGACTTGCTAGGTTTTAATTAACAGTCTTGCTCTAAATATATCTTGGCTGTTTTGCTGTTTACACGGTTACACTAGAGTACTCGCAATCTTACCGTGGCATTCATTACAGCAAGACATAAAGCACATGACAAATTGAAGCTCAATTATATTAAAGAAGTGTTTCATGCTAGTATAATATTTGTATTGGCAACATTGAATAGTCAAAACAATGCAGTATTAAAAAAAAACTTAAAAAGAATAATTTTTAAAATTGATATTTTATCAAGTCAAGTGATATATTAAATCAGTCCAAATGAAACACAAAAAGTAATTTCAAAATAGACTTGTATATTATATATTTAACAATAAAATAGTGTGATGTGAAAAACATAAATTTCCGCAATAAGTTAATATAAGTTGGCTTGGTCCCTTTGATTTACTGTCCCCCACTGAAAATCAGTTAAATAACTGAGTAAGTAGACTCTAAATACAATTTATTTATTTATTTTATTTAAAATAACAAACTCTAATCTCTGAATGCTTCAGCTATATAGTTAGTTTCTTGGTGATTTCATAGTTGCATTCTCGACGTTTCATATAAATTTATGAATTTTTTAAGCTTGCACATTGGATGCTTTTTTTTATTGTTACACATATTCTTTATTTATTTGGCATAAATATGTTTTAGTTTTGCGTTTAGCATAGAGAACTTTAAAACACGTTGACACTATTATATTTTAAAAGTAGTAATCTACTAATCTGTTATAAATAATAATATAACTTTTAGAAAAACTATCTTCTTAGAATGATTTCACATTTTACAAATATGTACTTGTTTGTTATTGTTCAATTAAATTATACATTACACTATCAATATTATATCCATTGTAGAGACAGAATTAATGTTGCCCACTGAAACCAGTCTTTCTTGTTGAGTGGGTAGGTAAATAATATACTGTCCTAAACGCGTGTTTGTTTATTTTAACGTTGTTTTCTCTTTAAACATTAAGTTATTTACTCTTCTCTATAATAACACGGCTTTAACATCTAAACTGAATCTAAGACAAATAAACAACACCTTGAAAGTGTCCAAATCACGTCTCATATTACGCGTTTCAAACAAGTTTCGTGAAGCTCGTAGGCGGGTGACTGACTACAACAATAGGACGCCCCTTGATACCACGGCGTCTGTAACCTGTTCCCCCAGGACAATACATCACAAGCTCATTGTCTCCGGATAATAAATACAGTGTGCACACTTGTACATGATGACTGCGCGTTCACTACAGAGAGTGGGTAGAATGTTTGCATATTATTATTCATTATAAGGACGTGAGTAGCCAACAATAAGCAGGGTTGGGTGGAAACCTAACGGATGTAGCGAAATTACAGGTAAACTCGTTATTTAAAAAAAATTATAACTTTTAACGTAATGTGTAAGTTATTATTCATAACTTTTCGTTATGCGTTACGCTACTTTTTATGAGAAATTGTGAACGAAAATCACTGGAACTGTTCTTTATTGTTTTATTTATATATATTTTTTACATTTTTTTTCTGTAATTCCACTTAAATCCAACCTTGACTCAACCTCTCATACTCAAAATAAAATATAAGTAAATTTAAACCTAGTTCTTAATTAATTAATTAATTTAACGTCTAGTTATAAAAACTTATTTAAACTGCATTCATTGCATACAAAATAATTAACTATAATTAATAACATTTAGAATTAATACTGTTTCAACTACAATGTACAATAAGAAAATATTTTTGAGAACATATTGAAAATATATATTAATAATTAAATCAAACGTGAAATATACGTTAATTGATTACAAATAGTTAAATGTATAGATAATTAATTATTCCTATTATAATAGAAAAGGTAAGGTAGCTAGTGAACTTAGGAAATTATGAAGCAAACTCACTTTTTTGGATGAGCGTAGCGAGCGTAGCGAGCGAAGCGAAGATTCCATTTCACTACGCTGGAGAAAAAAATCCGGAATGTTTTTTTTTTTTTCTTCTTCTTCTTTCTGTATTTTTGTCTGTCTGTTAACACGATTCCGGCTAAACCGATACTCCGATTGCGATGAAATTTTCTGTAACCTGTTCCCCAGGACAATACATCACAAGCTCATTGTCTCCGGATAATAAATACAGTGTGCACACTTGTACATGATGACTGCGCGTTCACTACAGAGAGTGGGTAGAATGTTTGCATATTATTATTCATTATAAGGACGTGAGTAGCCAACAATAAGCAGGGTTGGGTGGAAACCTAACGGATGTAGCGAAATTACAGGTAAACTCGTTATTTAAAAAAAATTATAACTTTTAACGTAATGTGTAAGTTATTATTCATAACTTTTCGTTATGCGTTACGCTACTTTTTATGAGAAATTGTGAACGAAAATCACTGGAACTGTTCTTTATTGTTTTATTTATATATATTTTTTACATTTTTTTTCTGTAATTCCACTTAAATCCAACCTTGACTCAACCTCTCATACTCAAAATAAAATATAAGTAAATTTAAACCTAGTTCTTAATTAATTAATTAATTTAACGTCTAGTTATAAAAACTTATTTAAACTGCATTCATTGCATACAAAATAATTAACTATAATTAATAACATTTAGAATTAATACTGTTTCAACTACAATGTACAATAAGAAAATATTTTTGAGAACATATTGAAAATATATATTAATAATTAAATCAAACGTGAAATATACGTTAATTGATTACAAAAAGTTAAATGTATAGATAATTAATTATTCCTATTATAATAGAAAAGGTAAGGTAGCTAGTGAGCTTAGGAAATTATGAAGCAAACTCACTTTTTTGGATGAGCGTAGCGAGCGTAGCGAGCGAAGCGAAGATTCCATTTCACTACGCTGGAGAAAAAAATCCGGAATGTTTTTTTTTTTTCTTCTTCTTCTTTCTGTATTTTTGTCTGTCTGTTAACACGATTCCGGCTAAACCAATACTCCGATTGCGATGAAATTTTATGGAGGCCTTCGAAATCTCTGAACTTAGAACTGCCACGTTATTGAGCGCAATCGAAAAATTATTTCTCATGAAAATCGCAATTTTACGATTTTTTCCTTTTTTAAAATTACGATTAATTAAAAAAAAAGTTAATTTTTTATTTAATTTGATTTAATTTAAAAAAAAATTCAACAAAGTTCTGATTTTTTCACAGAACAACAGAAAATCCGCAAAACACATGGCAGCTCAATTCACCAATTACGCTCATCCAACAACGCGGCGGGACTTAAGCGTTTTCCTAGTATAATATAAATGGGAGTAAAAGAATAATATGTAAGTTAATGTTATTAGATTGCTTATTGTTATTAGAACTTACAGAACAAACTTTGGTGGTTTACGAATATTTACTACTAACTTCTATACTAACCCAATCATAACCAATCATAACCATAACCTTAAATTTCAACGACATACTTTCTTACAGTAACTATCCAATCAGGCAATAATGTAAATTTCAATGGCAACTTGGGTTGGTATTCCCTGAGGAGGTTGGAGGGTAAAAGTGTGGGCGTTACAATAAAAACCTACTACTGTCTTGCAGACGCTGAATACACACTTTGAGAGTTTTATACACTCAGAGTGCAGTCGTTTCAACGTTAGACATAACCGTTAGGTGCTCAGCTATTATATACATTACACTCGGTTGGTCGAACGTTTTGGGTTTATCTCTTCGCTCAATTGTTTGCCTTCTAGTTCGTTTAGCGCCTGACCCTCATTCTCTGTTGATACTATCTGACTCTCTACACATTATTCATAATTCATGTGACAGGTTATTGAGAAGTGTTCATGGCTTGTAGACATAAATCGATGCAATCAAACTTTAAATTGTTCGGACTAGATAAATCTTTCAGACAAATACAGGATGTTGACGTGTGAATTCTAAGTAATTGCGTTGGGGAGTTTTCTAACTTGGCTGTATGATGATCCGGATTGTAAGCTCAGTGCCGGTGAATGTTTAAAAGGCAAGTATTGTTTATTTTAAGTGCTAGTTTCCGTATATATCACACGTTCCCCCTTTTGAAAGTCAGATTGTTTCCGTACACAGAACATTTGTTTTATGAGTGATATGTGTGAATAATTCACATAAAAGTATTTATGAACAGAACTATTCATTTATTTATTTACATAACGTCTATCCTATTCAGTTATAAAAACTGATTTACAAAGGAGGACAACTAAATGAAACTAATCACAAAAATGCAGACCCAATAATGAACTAAAGATAAACAAAGTTTAAAATAGTAACATTACAACAATGTAGGTGTGTTAAGACAATAATTTTGATAACATATTTAAATTGGATATTAACAATCTTAAAGTAAAATCCATTCACCGCGGAAGGGTATATTATCATGCTGTAACTGTGGCCAATAAATATATATGCATTTCTTTATACACCTGCTGCCAACGAAGGTCGGGTCGGGGGTGGCTAACCACCTGTTTTCTGGGGCACACAGAGTTTATTAACACCGGCTTGCCGGGCCTGTCATGTTCTCTTTTCGTCAATTTCTTCGTCTTTTGTTTAATCTTTTCCGTCAATATCGTTCTCTTCTTTCTTGCTTCTTACCACCAGCTCACGCCATTTCCTTCTGTCCTCCCATAGTCATCCAGCCTGCTTCTACTTCCCACCTTATATCTCTCTCTTCAACATCGTTCATTATTTAGTCCTGCCACTTCTCTCTTGGTCTACCAGGTCTTCTAATGTTCATATTTTTACTTACTAATTATGCTCTCAGTATTCTCTTTTTGTCCATTCTTCTCATATTATGTATATCCCATTTCAATCTTTCTTTTCCTATTTTGAACAAAAGCTTGTCAACTCCAATCTCTTCCTAATTTCAAAGTCAATAAATTACAAAATCTAAATCCAAACGAGTTTTGAACCTGGGTATAGACATGCAAAATATGAACCACTATGTGACTATACACTATTACACCACTTGTTTTGCCTATCTTTGTGTTAATGTGCGTTCTAAGTTGTTTCATTAATATCAATCACATTGTATTGCTGTTTTTCCTGAACTAAATTGATCTGGGGCTTTTTTGGTTTATCTGAAAAATTATTTCTGTCTTAATTATTTTTATTTGCAAAATTGAATCTCGTTTGATTTAATTTCACATCTTAATGTACATTTATAATATATTATCATATTAAATATTGTCTTATTTACTGTACATTTGTGTTTTTTTAATATCAATATTTTGAGCATATTAGTTATCTAAGTAATAATTTTGACCTTTGTAAGTCAGTTTCATCAATTGAATAAATGATGGAAGTTGAATTAATACGACCTGTTTAAATTATCATCAATCATCTAGGACTGCATACAATTCTTTTGGTACCTACTACTTAGTGACTACAGCTACATCAATTTATTCATACCAGTTTTCCTGTTTTATTTTTATTACATTGTTTTATTTATTATAACTTATACTCATACGTAAGAATAGCATCACTGGTTTACTGCCTTGAGCGTTGAGATATTAAAAATTTAGAGTAGAGAATGTATCATCTTTCAATGAAATACAACTCCAATAAATTACTACAATTGAATAATTAATTATCCAAAGGTGATGCAAATATCAAGAAATCTTCTATATATTTTATCCCTGCCTACACTTTAGATAGTAGATTGCAACAACCGATAAATCTCCTCCATATACATCACAGAATCGTGCACTACCATTACCGTATGGGTAAATGTCGAAATCCAACGCCCCAATGCGTAGGAGCGTGATTTAATAAAAGTGCTGTTTAACATTATTTCCTAATTTGTTAATAACTACGACAATGAAACATGTAACGTATTTTAGTGTTAATATCTACATCCACCTACATGATATGGTAATGATAAGCCATGTATGGCGAGGAAAAATAATATACAGGGTGGGCCACAAAAAAGTTACTATAAGGATGTTTAACTTTAATTCTAAATTTACCCAACAAAGATCACACATGTGGAATATGTAGTGAATACTTCAAAATAAATAATATTTTCAAGTTCGTTTATAAGTAATATCATTTGAAAATTTTTCAAATAAAATTGAGTTTTTGTTATAAAAACGTTAATAAAAACTATAATAAGTATATACCTTATCATTAATTAAATACGTAACGACGAACTGAACAACTACCGGGCGTAAATCATACAGCAATTTTGAGTCCGATCTATAATTGCTTTAATTAGGATGTTTTAGTGACTATGAACATCGTACACTACTAAAGCAAGTAAAACTTTACAATTGAAACAAATTATTGAAACACTTCCAAAAACACACGTTGCAGATGTAGAAGAAGTAACGAGGCTGTGAACACTAGTTAACGTCTAGAAAAATTGGTAATAAAGTGGATTTTTATGTTTCTTTCTCAATATCATCGGTTGGGAAACACTCCCGTAGATAAAAATCATGGTATTCATCATGGTATACAGTCCAAAAGTGAAACAAATCCATCTCGCCCGGTATTAGAAAATGGGCCTCCCACTTGCCGGCTTGTTTTGCAATTTTAAGTCAAGACTTTTATTAAGTTAAGAACACTCGAACCCAAGTCCCGGTATAGTTGGATTTTCAAAATTTGAAAATTAAAAAAAAAACTCGAAATTAGGCATGTTTCTCCACCCTGTACCCTCACTGGTGCTAAGTACTGACATTTCAGATTGTGTGGGTGCATCTTGAAATTAGCGGAACCCACTCCACACCTTGATATATTATGACACAACATGTTTCGTAATTATAAACGCGTTCTAGGGCACAGATTGTTGGGGACGAACTCACAAAGTGGAAGTGTGATTTATGGAAAGTGTGCGTTTTGAAATAAATTATCATAAGTACACAGTTGGGCGCATTAGAATCGCCTTTGTTGTCAAGCCTGAGATTAGTTTCACTTGTGAGGCATGTGTGCACAACATTTACTGAATACAAAATAGGCGTGTAAACTTGCCTCAACATCAAGACATGTTTTGGTAATTTATTACAAAATAATTTCTTTGATACATTTATAAACAAGAACGAATACGGGGGTACCCAAGTTACCTAACGAAGAATATCTAAAAAAAAAAAAAATTAACTTTGCGTTGATAATTTTTGGTGGAGGTTCCAGGTTAAAAAAACACACAGAAATGGTGGAGTTTCCGAGCACGTAAATTTCAAAACATTCTGGAGGGATATCCCCCCCCCCCCAATCTTGAGACGTGATTTACGCACAGACGAACGGAAATGATGATTATATGATGATGTGATGATGATAAGAAATTGCATTTTGATTGTATTCGTATAAATTTAAAGTCACGAGATTTGTATAAAAATATGTAATTAGATCTTTTTTCGCATTATTGATTTGAGTTTTCCCATTACAGTTTTCATAATATAATTGCAATCGATATTTAAATTGTTAATTTGCCTTCCTCAATAACTCGTGATAAAGCTACAAAACATAACATATTATGGTAATAATCACAAATCGTTTTAATACAAATGATCAGATATACAAATTGTAAGTGCAAACTGGATGAGTTGTTAGATGGAAATATATTAAACAAGTGAATTATTTTACATACACAATTACCTCTCACCTCATACAGAAATAAACTAAAGTGAGGTGAAACAAATGCAATTAGTTTGTAAGTAGGACTACACTACGTCTCCATTAGCTTATTACATCGTCAGAACGTATTTGAGTTGTTGAGATGTGGGTGTTTCATTCCGGGGACAACACATCAACGAGTGTTTGTATTAACTTCAACTTTGAAATATACGGTTAGAGATCCCACTCTAATTATACAACGAGGGTGTAAAGTCGGGATTTGTTTGTTTTGATGTTTATATGAATTACAAACGACAGATGAGGGGATTTAGATTTAATTATCTTCCAATGTTTGACAATATGGGGTTGAAACTCATTCTGTACAGCTATAAATGAAATTTATTTTGAACGTTTAAGTGCTAAGGAATGTCCCCCTTATAGGTTAGTGGTACACATAGTTACCACTTATTTTCAAAATCCACACAATTAAATCTGTTAGTTTTTCATACTTACACTCGGTCAAAAAGCTGCTTTGTTTTGTTCTGAATTGGTAGAATGTTTCCTTACTAAATTCTAATGATAAGAACGATTTTTATAATTGATCAAAAATCAAATTGTGTATAAAAACACAAAAATACACAAATTTCTGGGATGTCCCGGATATTTTGTTTGTCTGTAGTAGATTCAATTAGAACATGCAAAAAAATTGCAAAAAAATGAAAAATTGCAACAACAAAAATCTTTTTTTTTTTAAAATATACTCAAATCTTTGATTTTTTCAACTTTGATAGCAATTTAGATTTCAAAATCAGCATTTGTTTTCTAAAAGATTAAGGAATTTAAAAAAAATCAAAAATTCATTTAAAAAATCACAAATTTTAAATTGTTAAGGTAGAAAGAAAAATTATGGGTGAAAAGTTTTTCCCTATAAAGGGTTAAGAGTTTAAGAGGACTCAATCCCTAGCATTCGCATTAACGACTGAAGAAAACCTTGGAAAAACTTTCAGTCAGGATTGCCGGGGGGTTCGAACCGAAACCTTCTGAACCAGAGTCTTGCGCTTAACGCTTGAGCTGATATTTTTATTAAGTAAGATAATATTATATCATCGGGACCAATGTTAAATCATTTAAAAACAGGAAATGCAAAAACGGTTCTTGTAAAGACCACCCTGTTGCAAAATCAGAATTTTAACCAAAAAATGCAGCTAAAAGTAATTAATTATGAAGACGATCTTTCATAAAACTAAATGTGAATTACCATGACAAAGCAATCCTGGAAGGAGGGGAATAAACTATCCTTGATGACGTGTGCTAACAATGGCTAGGCTAAGTGATATGAAACGAAGAACGTCGAATACCGTTAGATACCTCCGTATAAGAAGAAAACGCCCCCATAAATTAGCAAACACTATTCGAGATCTATTTTATCGACGTAAAGATTGCTCTAGAAGAAAGAATATCCAGACTTTTCTATTATAGACGTGGTTTGTTTGAATTGAATTTCAGCCACATAATTTAAATATTGTTTGCTTTTTATTATAAAACTCTGAAGAATCTTTTAAAACTTAAAGAGAGTGAATATTTGCACAGGATTAAATTTCAATTTCGTCCAATATATTTGTTCTAAAATTTCAATGAAATTACATAAGGCTTAGTCGACGACATTATACGGCATGACGCAGTTTTGTAACAATTGGGATTTGGTTCGAAAACTAATTTAAAAGTAGGGTGTGATTAGGGTAAAAAGAAGAACTTATTGGAAACAGTTGGAAATAGCTCATGTCAATATAGTGAGTAAGGTTACGACTTCCTATCGAAATTTATTGCTACAATGATTTTAGGGGAATGTGGTGGTTAATTAAGGAAGACTTATTTATATTACAAATTGCAATGAGAACACAGTACCTCGCCAGACTGCGCCCATTATTAAATCATAGAGTTTATATTAAGTGCATTGCAAATGAAATAATAAATGTAATTCTTAAAAAAAACTATTTCACATTCCGTCCAATAAATTAGTACATGGGGCTACCTGAAGAGAGAGAGAGAGAAAAATATATTTTATATCAAGTAGTTACTGTTGTTAATACTTTCCTCTGGGTGTTATGCAGTATAACATGAATGTAAAGAAAGGTTATTTGCACCCTCATAAAGGCGTAGATGTTGAAATTTGTAAGTCTTTTATCCACACAAGTACAAATTAAATGCACCTTTTTTGTACATTTTCATAAACTCCGAAATCATCTAAACATATAAAACATCATTTTGTGTGTGCCATTAAAACTTGTAATGTCTGCTCTGTTTAAATCATATCTTTGGATACTTTACGATGGCGATTATTCGAGAAATATGAGAATAAGAAACTACCTTGAAAATAACGTAATACAATAAATTCAAACCATCATTGGAACATGGGATTCAATACTCCTATCTTAATTAAAATCAGAAAATTAGCAATACATGTCACCAATTTCTATCAAAATTCATTGCGCCCTGCCAATTTCTTCTTCCGATAAGTGTTACATTAGTCTTGATGCCGACTCCATTAAAGAAACTCCCTGACAAGATGAAATCAATTAGCACATTCAAACTCAATTCCAGGAAGTAAATGCTCAATTAGTGCAAGGTGGAGAGGAAATAATGACACGCACTTTTCACTGAGAAGAACCCTCATTATTCTTGCCGGTTTAATTAAGAGTGGGATGGCGAAGTGAGGGCAAGTGCTCCTAGGGGGTAGGTTTGTGTTAAGTGTCATCTGACGGTAATTAGTGCGAGGAATATTCTCGACCCTACCAGTGTCCTACACGATTCTTGAATCCAGGACGACCTGGGTTCCTCATGTTACAGAGTTCACGATTGCCTAACACAATTTACATTTCACGACAGATAAATGCAGACTTTTGGAATTTCGTACCTAAAACATGGACCTTTTTTATTATTACTTGGTTTTTCCATTTCTAATTTCTATAAGATTTATTTCAATTCGGTTTTAAAATTTACATTTTGAATATATTATCAAAATTATATTGTTGGCTTATTTTACATGGTTGTGTTTCAAAATATAGTTAATTATTTTGTTATGCTTATTCGTAACTTCGTTTTAATCAATATCCTCCTTTGTAAATCAGTTTTAATAACTGAATAGAAGACGTTAAATAAATACATAAATTAAAGTTTTCAAAGTTTTTGGTTGGCTAAGTCTTTGCTTTCATGAAAAGTACAGGGCATAGATTCTCACCAAGAACATTTAATTGACTGTATATTATATTCTCTACAATACAGTTTTCACGTGCCAAAAGGACGAGATATTTCGAAAAGTTCAACTAGATATTTTGCATTGCACTTAAAATGTCTGTTCCGTGTAAGGAAACGTAAAACACCGTGAATCTCAAATGAAACATCGATCAAAATAGAACGATTTGCATACAATACTGTACAGGTAAGGAGCACACTCATATCGTATATAATTTTCCCAGAATTCACATTCCTAGGTTTTGTTTCACTTCCTCAACAAAAAAATGCGCGAATAAATTTCTCGGCAGAAGATTCGATCATATTCTTCCTACACAAGATAATTTAAATACCCAAAGTAGGCAATTATTTCTATAGTGTTTTCTTGAGCGGTGATCGCTAGGTATTATTTTTAATGGAGGTGCAGGGTCAATAGAAATACCCCTTCAAGATTGGGACCAGTCTCTCCTCCTTTGCCCAGTTTCACCAAAAACTTCTGGCATGAAGGGCAATTTCAACAAAACGTGTATTAATCGGATTTCATGTTCGGTTTTCTAGTGAGACGTGACGGACGGACGGACGGAAAAGTGATGCTTAAAGAAACACGCTATCTAACGGAGAAGGTGCTATGTTATATGTTTAAAACTTCAAATCTTAAAGCTATTTACACGTATGAAAAGCAGGGTACATATAGGAAAATCCTAAAGATATCTTTCTTCCTCTTCCTCTTCCCTATTTTTCTCCTCTAACTACTGTGGCATAACCATTGTGTTTCTGCTATGCATGTGAATGAAAAGTTCACGTTGGCTTTCATTGAAAAAACACATCTCATCGTGACATTATGAGGTCATTACTAAATACAGTGGAGCGTTTGCCAAATTTTCACTTAGAGACCAGAACGCCGCAGGCAAAATTACTGCTAATTTGACCTCCAAAGCCCATCATCAAATTAACCAGACATTTATAACGTGCTAGACTTGGCACAATTACTGGAGTTACATTCATCAAGCTAATTGTCTGACTTTTGAACAGGGATCGCTTTGAAGACAGTTATCACGATTGATTTGTTTTTATATAAAAAATAATAGTCCCATAGTTAAGTAATTCAAGCACGGATACAAGATTCTCCAAAATAGGGAGCGAAGCTACACAATCAACCGATTGACGAAGGAAACACTAATCAAATCTTATCGTGCATTGAAATCCTTGGTGGAAGTGCCGAGTATGAAATGATTCTCCTCCAAAAAGTTCTAGGCTCGCCCTCTTGACTCCAAGGGTTTCTAAAAACAGTCTATGACCTACTTATCGAAGGGAAATGCAAATTAACTTGTAAATCATAGGTCGTGTTCGGATTTTATCGCAAGTCATGTCATACTCACAGAAAGGTGATACGAATATGGAAGCTTATTATATCGATATTTTTAAATTTTTTTAAGCGTTCTTATTTACGTAACTGGGTGAGCAGTGTGCATATTTGGATTCAGTTATGAAGATGTTAGTATGTATCGTAAGTACTCAAAATGTATTCAACTGAAAAAACACAAATGTTATTCTGTGGCCTGTAATGAATGCACCTAAAGTGTTGCCAATGAAAATAGTTACGCGAGCCTTTGCCAACAAAAATTAAACATTTTGATATGAGGCGCATGCCACTTCTAGTGGTATACAATACATATAATTCCATTTCATTTATGAAAATATTGAAAGTATTGTTGTAATTACTCAAACAGCGTTAATTAAAACAATTCGGAAGTATAACAATTTAATTTAACGAAGAGTTCGTTTATTTTCTGAGTTTAAACTTGATAATGAAATGGGTTTGGAATCGCTTCCTAGTCTTGGAGACCGTGCTTTATTTTAATTGAATTTATATTATCTAAGCTCCCCTAAATGCATCACTTTTCAGTCCGTTCGTATGTGCGTGTATCACGTCTCACGATAAAAAACCGAACATGACCTCCGATTGACATGCAGTTCTTTTTGTCGACATTGTCCTTCAAAAATGACAGAATGGTTTGGTTGCCCTGAGAGACATGGTGCTGGGCTACCCCCCCCCCCCCCCCAGAGTTGGATTATCTAGCACCTCAACTACGGGGGGTTGAGTGATGGCACAAACATGGCATAATAACAGAACGCTTCGCTCCCTATTCTTGGGGTACTCCCACAAACTGTCCTTCTTAGAAAAGACAATGTAAATTTTCTCATTTAAGAACATTGTTATTTTCTAGAAAAAATACGCGAAGGTCAAACAAGAAAATCCCAATTTAAATTATTAAATTCGTTTAACACCGTTTTTCCGTGTAATTGCCTATAGCAATTAACTCTGCAAACTTTTCGCTCGCGACCTCTTCCGACCCCTAGTTCATTATCGTATTCAACAAACATTGTCGCAATTAAAAATGTGTCCATCACACTCTTGACTGTCTTGATAGTCGTCCCATCTGACGTTTTATGTCAAAGAAGGGGGAAATTAATATTCCTCCGATGAACTCTTGGAAAATATATCTAGTATGCCAAGTGCTTTGCATAATAGCTTGTAGATCATGCGGGGTTTATCAACCGAGATGATAAATTACGTATGAGGTTCAGGAAAAACAAGTCTTGACGGATCGTTGACTTTGCCTAGTGCAAACCAAGTGGAGTAAGGAAATATGGGACATTAACTGTATTATTATTTCTCATATTTTCTCATCGATGGAGTCTGAGTTCAACCTATAGTTCCCCATTTCAAATAACTTTTATCACTGATTGTGCATACTCTCAATTAATTATGTATCATATATTTATTTAAACATAAAATATATTTGATTCTAGTTCGGTAGCTATTTGACCCGGAAGTCTAACTCACTTACCAAAGCCACTGTTTTTCTCCGTACTCGGTGAATTTTGACGAATGGGGGGACCTTCGTCGAAAATTCGTCGAGAACGGAGAAAAACAATGACTTTGGTAAGCGAGTTTAAAGAAACATTCAATAAACGTAACATATATTATTGTTATCACTCAAATAGTGCGATGAGAGAGGCATAAATCAAGTGAAAGTAATAAAGGTATTTTGTAAACGCTCCGAATTTGTTTTTGTTTTTATTATTATTATTTATTGTTTATCCTTGTTGTCACATTCAACAACAAGAAACGGCGTCGACGCTAGCAAATATTTTGCTAGAACACTTGAAATCTATTTTTATTTTTATATATTTATTATTGTATACATTATAATGGTACTTTACAAATCTGTAAAGCTGAACACTCTTGTCTCTTCTAGGCACGGATACGGGAATAACCAAAATATGGAGTCAGTTTTGGGGTCAAGCCCCGCTGCCTGACCCTCTAGTCTAGGGTCACCAGAAACATTATGTATCCTTCTTCTTGAAGGTCATATTGGAGGACATATTTTCGGGTTTAAAGTGTAAAACAAAACAACGTGATGTCACGTGGCACAAGCATGCACGGACGGTGGTTAGAAATTTATTTCATATTGGACACATTCTCTCACAAAATACAATCATCACACAGGAATAAGTAAGAGAATACACGAAATAAACATGGAAATTACATTGTTTTGGAAATAAGAACGAGTATATTGAAGAATGTGTGTAAGTTACAAACTAGAATGCAATACCACATAATAGAAAACTATCACACATTTTTCTCCCTTCTCTATGTTTTCTCCTCAAAGTTATCAAAGTATGTCGCGTAAATAATTCCGCCAACACAACACTTTTCAAATTCTTTTACAACAAGATTAGAACTTTTTAAGCGTGAGCAGGTTTCGCATACAACGTACGAGATAACATTCAACAGATAAAATACAAAAACCTAATCAAATTTCCCCTAGGTTTTTAGTTAAAAGTTTAATACCACTCGTGATAGGCAAAAAACCAACTTCTTTCGATATTCATTTTAAAGATTGCCGCGCGAGATTGTCTCTCCTTGGAGTATATCAGTTTATTTGAAGCCGGCGGTACTTTCCTGAATAGTTTTCCTGCCGCACAGTGGGGACAAACCTTCACCGTGCAAGAATGATGCGTGTAATAACGGCATATTCAAGACCGTCTCAGATTCCGTAATGCAGTCGCGAAGACGTTATTACGTTCACAGAAATATATAGTCTCGCCAACTAAGACGTGATGAGATCGCAGTTTTGATTTACAAATCATTCACACAGTTAGCCATTCTGATAACCTGGTTAGTTTTAATTAAACTTCGTCGTAAAGAAGAATTTTCTCTGAGTGGTTCTATTACGTTTCTTTAAGTTTTTTTTTTTACTAAAAATACCTTATTACAAAACAACCAAGACTGAGTTTTATTATTTTATTCACTCAAGGCCGACCGTGGTGGCACATACGATACACATACGCTAGTCCGAACCGCATGGCTACACGAGGACGTGGGTTCGAATCCAGTATACGGTAAATGTTTTTGTAATCGTCCTTCATCATCACCTATCACAACTCATCGTCACTAACAGCCTCAGTGCATAAATAGAGACGTTAAGCAACATATTTTATTGTTATAATGTCCTACTTTTAAGGGAGATAGTTGCTTCCAAAGTCGCATAATTTACGCTCTAATACAAAGTAATAAATATATAGTTGGATGAGCGAAGCGAAGATTCCATTTCACTACACTGGAGAAAAAAATCCGGAATGTTTTTTTTCTTTTTTTCTGTATTTTTGTCTGTCTGTTAACACGATTCCGGCTAAACCGATACTCCGATTGCGATGAAATTTTATGGAGGCCTTCGAAATCTCTAAACTAAGAACTGACACGTTTTTGAGCGCAATCAAAAAATCATTTCTCATGAAAATCGCAATTTTACGATTTTTTTCGATTTTTAAATAATTTCTTCGACTTATAACTCCTACATGCTTTATCCGATTGTAATGATTTTTTCACAGAACCTTAATTTTATGAATTGATATATTCGTGTGAAATTTGAGCGTAATCAAATAATTATTTCTCATGAAAATCGCAATTTTACGATTTTTTTAATTTCTTCTGCTTATAACACCTACAATACATGCTTTATCCGATTATAATGATTTTTTCACAGAACCTTAATTTTAAGAATTAATATATTCGTGTAAAATTTGTGCGTAATCGAATAATTATTTCTTATGAAAATTTCAATATTACGATTTTTTCCTTTTTTAAAATTACGATTAATTAAAAAAAAAAAAAATTTTATTTGATTTAATTTAAAAAAAATTTCAACAAAGTTCTGATTTTTTCACAGAACAACAGAAAATCCGCAAAACACATGGCAGCTCAATTCACCAATTACGCTCATCCAACAACGCGGCGGGACTTAAGCGTTTTCCTAGTTAAATAGTATGTACAAAAACCAAATGTATCATCATTGTCTAGGATAAAGATTTTGAATATATTTTCTAAATACTCTTTAAGGAAAATTTTGTCAGTTTGTGGGTTTTTGTGCTGGAATTAATTATGCTATATTTACATTCACTGTTTGATGTTAATTTATAGCACCAACTAGTTTTTGTAATATTCCAAATGATGTTGCAATGATAAATTATATTTCTATTCTACTGTGATCAATTACAAGATGATCTAAAGAGTCCAGTGAAAGACTGTGATTATGGTCGACATTCAACGGTGTTTTCTGCTGACGAGGCGTTGAGGTCTTTGAGGCTGGGCTGGGAGAGAGGGAGAGAGAGAGAGCAGTGTGTGATAGGCGCGTGGAGTCGTCAGCACAAAGACGTGTAATGACAGGGCCGAGGATGAGGGCGGGGGAGCCGCTTTGTTTCTCTCAGCCCGTGTGAGAAGTGTGAGGGATTTAATACTATCTAGACGTGGCAGTAGCACGTGGCAGTAGCACGTGGCCATATGCACGTGGCTAGTGCACGTGGCAAGATACACTTGGCTAGTGAACATGGCAAGTGCACGTGACAAGTGGCGCCCTTATCGTATGCGCCACCGCGGACGGTCTTGAGTGGTGATAGATGACGATGAACAACGATTACAAAAAACATGCCTTAAGCGGGATTCGAACCAACGTCTTCGTAGAGCCATACTCTTCGGCGATAAGACTCACGAATCACTTCATGTAAATCACAAACATCATTTGAACGTGCTCAAGAAAGCTGTGCAAGTAATATCGAAGTAACAACTTGAGACATGTCCTGATTCCATCTCGAAGTCTCACATTTCTATGCGCGGCTCCCATCAACTCTCGCCGCCTTCGCCATCTTATCATCCTCTATATAATATACACGTGTGACATGTTTCCTGGTGTTGATGTGCTATGTACGGGCGTCAGCTGGGGTAGATTGCATCTCAGAGAGCGCTGCAGCTTAATGGGCGTCACTTACTTCACTAGATGCAGCCCAGCCCACTTACCTCGCGACCTTTAGGCGACCAGCAGTAGCTGTAAGAAGATGTGATTACAATGGAAATGTATGTTGTTGTCCAGTGTAGGGCTTGGCACAATAACAGCTTGTAGGATATTAGTAAGGATGGTCGTGGGTTTAGTTACCACCGCAGGCAGTCCTAGGTTACTTGAATGATTTTTACCTTTACAATACGCGTTTGATTTTATTTCGTCTTTACTAACCTGTAAGGCTTGCAGAAAACATGCATTTTAACAATATTTTACTCATAAAGGCCTATCAGTTATATTGCAAATTAAAGGTGAATCAGTTCTTTTTTTCTCCCTTATCTTTAATTCCTTGTTTTTAATTTAATGTCTTTAAACATTCATTTAGCATTTTTAATACACATTTAAAATCTGTTCTGTTTAGTAAGTTATTCTGTGTTCAACTTTTTAGTATGAGTAGGATAGACGTTAATTAAATAAATCGACCTAAATAGAATAAAAACATATTTTGAGAATACGGTTGCCTGCACATTTTCAAAGTAGATCATTATTGAAGTCAGATCAATGTTCGAAAAGATTTGTTCTGACCGGGAATTGAACCCGGGTCCCTAGCCGTTACGTAGCGATGCTTTACCAAATAAGCTATAGGACCGTCTATCCATAGTCCATTGTTGCTTTGATTGAATCGTTTTACAAACAACAAAAAACATCATCATCCAGACAACATCAGCTGTTGCTAACATCGTAATACCGACATGCTCGGGAATAATGCAAACTTTGTAACTAATAATTTCTGGACGGCTGGGGACTGAATGCAGGCATGCCACCTTAACCAATTAAGGTGCTTTTCTCACAACCCTTTCATATATAAGTCTGGTTATTATGTCATACATTAAAATCTCATAGTGTCCATACGAGAGACCGTAAAAGTTTAATATTACATTTTGCTACAAAATAGTTATTGATAGCTTGAGAGTCAGTAACAATATTTTCAGGTGCAAAGTGATAAAAGTTTTGGTTCGTCAATGCTTAAATAGTTAATGACATTCATTGTTTCATTCACAATAACGCTTGCTATAATAGTGAGATCTACCAATCTTGCACGATAGATGCCATGAATAGAGCATACAGATAAGCTGACCTTACCATCGTTTAAAAACAATCAACTTCTATGCAATTATTTATCTCAGAAAGGAATATTTAGAATAAAGCAAAACAAACATATTTCTATACTTGTACATTTAAGTTTGAATAAACTAAATTACTAATGAATTATTGTTTTACAAAATTGCATTCAGTTCCGTTACGACTCGTGTATTGTTATATTCCCTTCTTGAAAATCTTGCCAAAAGTAAATGTGGTTAACTTAATTTTTGTTATGTCATTTGAGAGTTGTGAACTTAAAAGAATGTCAAAACAATGGGCTATGAACCAATCTACTCCTTGCTGTGTGTGGATTATTTTAATCCAGAATACGACAAAATAAAGAGTTTTCTAAAACTTAGAACTAACTGTCGTACGATTAACCTACATTCCATTGTATTGTGGGTTCCTATAAAACTCACTACAATCTTATTCTGAATGTATTAAAACTGATTCTGTTCCTCTAAAGACCGAACATAGAGTTGTTTCCAGCTGTTATTGCGCTCTTGCTTCTATCTGTGACATTGTTCTCCGATTACAAGATTCTCATCAGTTAAGTGAACAAGATGTTGAACTATTCCACCACCGCAAGTAGAGGATCTAATTACTTAGAATTTATAACTAGAAACAATGAAATGAGATGAGTAGCGGGTGGCTCAACATGACGCGAAGCGAGAGTGCAAGAACCCATGGTAATGTTTCCTGACAACACTGATGTCAACTTTTCCATGGAAAACATGTTCTTATTATACTAGGCCGCTTCGCGAACGCTTTTTTTAGTCGCGTTGATAGATGAGCTTTTTTGTAAGTTTTTAGTTTGCGTGGGAGCTCTTTTGCAAGTGCATTTTGAACGCATTGTAGGTGATTGTTGTCAAGTTTCTATTGTTATTTTTTAATTGTTTTTATATACCTCAGAAAACTTATATGACAACCTTTCTTTCTACAGATTCTGGCTAACTTTTCCAACTTTTTCCTTCAAAAGGTACTACATCACCATAACCTTAATGTCCTTCTAAAATATTAACGTTGTAGCCCCACCCGTTTGGTCAGAATCGGCTAAAATGTCACGAAAATATTGCATAAAAAATTGGAAAAAATCGTAAAAGTACGATATTCATGAGAAATATTTCTTCGATTGTACCCAAAAACGTGGCAGGTCTAAGTTCAGATATTTCAAAGGTTCCGTCCAATTTTCATTAAGATCGCATATGCCGTTTGCCCGGCAGAGAGCAAACAAACAGACAAGAAAAAAAATAGAAAAAAAACACCCGAGCTAATTTTTTTGGGCGGTCAGTGAAATTGAAGTCTTCGCTTCGCTCATCCAAAAAAGCCTTACATTTGATATTTCTTATCATGGGAAATGTGCCCAGGGATAATTGCATGCCCTTTCTTCAGGTTTTGCTGGACAATCGGATATCCTATAATTTGTGTCGTTTGTAAGAAATTGATTTATATTTTATATTATTTAAGCTTTCAAATAATGCCAAATTTACTTAATCATGCAACCACTTCGGACTTTTGTCTGTTTTTTAATCCACCATCTGATTTGTCTTTAGTCTTCCGTCTAAAGATACGTGGATTACGGTCTTGTCTAATCCTGTCTTCGTGAAGTGTATTTTAAGCGTCTTCTTCTCAAACTTGTGGAACTAAACTTCCGTCATTTGTCTCCAGAGTAATAAATTGTATCCACTTGTTTAATGTTAAAACTGTTCTTAAATGTCCTTTAAAATGCACTTGAAGTAAATGACGTGTGTGGCAGTTAGTAGAGTAGCGTCACAGAAAGATTAGCCAAAACTCTGAAGAACCAACTTCCAACTCTCAAATTGTTCAGTTTGTGAACAGAGTCCACTGGATTGGATGCGTGAAAGTCACCAACTTATAAGTCGTATTTATCAACGCTTATCTAAGTGAATAAAATTATATTTTATTTGTAACAAATTCCTAAGATCGACTTGCCATTCTCCAAGCTACTAATTAAGGTAACGGTAAAAACGCATTTTCACTGCTAAAAAGAGTAAATTATAAATAATTGTCAACATCAAATCACTGCTTTTAAGGCAGAACAAAACCAAGATGCAAACAAGTTCTACCACAAATACCTTCCACTGATAAAACTGTTAAGTGTCTCGCGAGCCGTTGATGACATAATTTATAGATCGCGCTGTCAATAAATAATGTCACCTTCCACTGAACTCACATAACTGTATTTCATTTCAATCTGTAAGTCGTTTATAAGATCCAACACACAAATAAAAAATAAAAAATTGGGTAGAGATACAGAACTTTGAACTAATTAATGTTGAATCATTTTAACATTCACCGCTTTTGGGCATAATAAAAACAAAATTGCCATTAATTTCACCCCAAATACCTGACTGCTAGTTAGGTATAATTATGTGTGAGTTCTGAGGCGGAAATATCCGTGAGATAGTGTGTATCGCAACATTCGTTTTTCAAATCACTTTTGTTATTCTATCGGTAATATTATTGATCTAGAATAACTGGAAAAAAAACACAAATATGTATTTTATGACTACTTTTTCGGGTAGAACAAGTAAACATAGGCATATTTAAAGCTATGCTTAACTTTTTTAACAACTTTAAATTTAAAGTTAAACTAACTTTAATTTGGCACACTTACTTGGTCCACCCGATAAGTTATCATGAATATGTGTAACCGAGAAAGCTTTCCAACAAACCAAATAAACATTTTATTTGCTTATACAACTAAGGATTGTAACGAGGTTTATTCAAAACTCTTTTAACTGTCAAGTGTTGATGATTAGGTGGCAATGTATAACTCTGAATGAATGTGAATGCTTACAAGAACTCGACATACATTTCAAATAAGGAAGTTACAAACTTATCTCGACCTGTTCATGAGTTCAGCTTGAGATTGCAATTAGTTTTATATTTTCTTTAGGCTGTCAGCCAGTGCTTTATTTGTGGTGGTACGCAGTTATACGCGTTGAGAGGTCATACGACGTATGTTCCTTTTTCCCAGATTGAATGGTTAGGGCGTTTTACTACGTTATAGTTATACAAGCTTACATCCCTGACGCTAGAATTAAAGTCGTTAACCGTAGTGTTTACCGTCGTGTTAAATTTCTGGACTTTCCTTATATTCCCTCAAAAATTTCTAGAACGCACAAAATTAAATCCATAAAATCAAAAAATTTCAAGGAGCGAGCCCCAGACCCCCATTTTGTTATAACAAACTGTAACATTGAAGGAAAAATTAAGTAATTTATTTTCTCATTCAGCCAAAAATACAGCTTGGAAAAGTATAGCTTTCAATCTGGAAAAGTCAGATAATTTGGTAACCTAAGATAAGTAGACACCCCAGTGGGGGGGGGGTGGGGGGGGGGGTGGGGGGGGAGTTTGTAAATCATAGATATAACGTCACATGACAGCGTACCATTACCCTTTTCAATACAAGTTAAGCACTGCTCTCAGTGGTAGAGAGAGTTTTCGCTAATAGTAAAGATGTTTGAGTTTCAGGATAAAAGCTTTAACCATATTCAGGTATTCGGCTACCGTAATTACACGTTCAAATTATATTATTTTGAATTTTAATAGTAATCCATCACATTCTACATCAAAGGACGGTGATAAGCAGTATGTATCTGCTAGCTAGACAGTCTACTCCTTAGATACAAACCCAGATTATAATCATCACAACCCCATCCTATGGTAAAGCAAAGTGTTATTACATCTGAATTCTATTCAACTGAATCTAGTTTAATAGCATGCACATCTTGCTCCATATCTCTCAGTCTCATCGATCTTATCTCAATATGACAAGTCCGGAGAAACTGATTAAAAATAGTTGATGGGAATAAGAATTTCAATGTATGGGAGTATTGAAGTTTAGACAAAAAACTGAGCTTCAGTAGTAAAAACTATTCTATAAAGATTGGATGTCAGGCAAAGCATTGGTAGATGACCTACTGCTTTATCAAACAATGAGAACGCTCTAACTAGAGGGTGAAGCTACTAAATCGACAAACTATTATTGTCTAATCACTTTATTTTTATGAATTGTTCATAAAATTACAAATGTGATGGTGAAAATGGAAGGGCACATCAATATACGGGTTAAAACAACAAAAACTAATTTATTGTGACAAATGGGACGACAAAGTCAAATATCGACGAAATATAGACAACCGAAACATTTTATGTTGATTTATTTTGGTGGAGGTGCCGGGTTCGAAATCTATCCCAGTTTTGAGTGAGGATGACCTTCCTGACCCCAAGGGTCAAACATTCTGTAAGCTCCATGTTGAAGGGCAATGCCAGCTCAAAAGCGCATTTTGACCAGAGGTGTTGTTGGGTTTGTCAATACATCATTCGATTCACAGATTTTATGACAATTGCTATCAACCAATATCGATTTAGTTTTTATACATAACATTTAACGTAACAATAATTATTGTGAAAAAAGTGAAAGCAAATATAAAATTAAAGTTAGATTCATGATTTAATTGAAAACAAGGCCAAATGATGAATTGGAATTAATTTATGAAATAGACACAACATTTTGGCAGATACACGTTGGAAATGATTTTTAACGCGATGTTCTAGAACTGCTGCTTTGAATAAGAAAACACGATTCCTACACATACTTCGAACTTTGTTATAACCCTAATGAACTAAGTTCATTAAAAGTATGGCCAGGAATAATAAGTTAAAGCATGAATCACTAGGAAACTACGAGACAGACAACGGGTCGAGTATGAGTGACGGGACAGAAGACAAGTCATCTCTTACGTGGAGACTGGTGGCCTGTCAGCATTTACATAACGGAAACAACGCTGTGTTTAGAACATCCTCACTCGTGGCCTTGTCAAGGAACTTCTTCTTGTTTAAAACTACGAAGTTGAACTTGTCACAGGTGTTCTTACTAAAACTTGTATTCGTTGTGGTGATTAGTGTAAGATTGGTAGTTGAGTGAAGATGACAACGAGGATATTTCGCTATTGAAGTTGTGTCTTCGATACACAGTAAGATTGTGTATTAGTTGAATTGAAACAATGTAAAAAATTGTAATGTTAATTAATTATGCCCATATTATTACATATATTTTTATTATTCTACGACGTAGAAGAACGAAATGGTTCTTTAATTGAAATGAATGTAAAATAGACAAATTTGATACACAACACATATTGCGAGTATAAATTAAAAGCAATCGTGTTCATCGCAATACCTAAAGGGAATAAATATTGAATATTAAATTTTTGCAGATAATAAAACACGCACCCAATACACGTTCGCCATAATTGATTAATACCTAACCGTATAAATTAAAATCTATTCATTTTAAGCAAAGGAATGAAACTTGTATTCAAAAAACAAACTTTATATACAGATAAATATATTAGTATCTGCATTCACATGAACATTCACAAATAATCAAGGTTCAACATTATATTAAAAATTAGGTTAATAAATACGAATATATTAAATGAATCTACAAGTTCCCTGGGATTGCACAAACAAACGACCCACGAACCTGTAATGGCCGTGTATTTGTCTGCATGGTTCATTCTCCAAGAGCCATTTGCCGTTGTATAAGTTTATTTTGAATTGTTAGGTATTTTACAGGATAGAACTGATACCGAAACTAGAAACTCACTGAAACCTTTATTGTGCCTGAGCGAGAGAGGGGGGGGGGGGGGGGTAAACGTGATGTTTGATTTGAATAAAAGCTTTTTGGAGATCACTATTTCCGACGAGGAAAAAGAGAGAAAATGTTTTGTTTTTATTACGAGTTTTGTCGCTTTAGGGCAGATTCATGTATCACTGGCATTGACAAACGCTTGGTCAGTCAACAAATTGGCCTCTTTAGCCACATTAAAAATGAAGTATATTTGAAAGAGAATATTATTTACAAATTTAATTTCCTCCGGTTCTGTTTCAAAACCAATAACCTGTAACAACATGACTTTCCTTTATTATTACATTTTGAACTTTGTATTTACGTTCTGATTGTTTCCATTTTCGTACATTGAAACCACCCATACATTTGTAATATATATATTTGGAACCTCTACTAAGGGGAGTTAAACGATGAAATATACGTGGAAAAAATGTACGCTTCGCTTACTATTTTTTGGACACCCTTACTCGTCACATTTATCAAAAACAATTGAATGTTGTTAGGAGACATGTCACTGTTAAAAATTAAAGAAACAAAACAAAACTTTTTTACTGTTGCATAAATCTAGTTCAATGTTTTGTTCAAGATTCCTTAATAAAAGGTCGAAATATGATCAATGTGAAGGAGGTATTGATGTATTTGATTGTGTTATGTCCTTGAAATCAGGGAATCTTGAACGAAACATTGAACCGTCTAACTCTCACTCTGTACCGATTTCGGTGGCCACAGGAGCGACTTCTACTCTTGGTGTATTCATTCCCGACACAGCAGGGGTGCCAACCCACCTACAGGTTATTAATGTAAACAATCTAACAGTAGTTTGCAAGTTTGACAGGTGATTGTGGTCAGGAGTGGAAACTTAACGAACACAATAATTGTTTTCTAGATGAACTCGGTGATTTTAACTTTTAACACCTACGCACGTCAGAAACATTCCTCTAACACCCTTCCCCCCCCCCCTCCCTTAACGGTAGACTCACCTATATATTCCACATAAAGGTATATTTTAGAGTAGCCTAAGTCATTTGGAAAGCGTCACTGAAATCACTGAAATACAAAGTGTGCACGCGAGTAAATTATATTGAAATACCCAAAAGAGGAGGAGCGAAGGTTTTTAACTAACAGGTCGTCGAATAGAATAAAAAATTAAAATGATTACTTGCGCCGAGAAATGAAAGTATATAACATGCAAGTACTATATTTAAATATAATAATAATTGGACTTTTCACTGTTAAAATGTGCAGCGATAGCTATTTCATTCACCAACACGTCACTGGATTGTTCTGTTTTGTATGGTTTTTATTAATTTATTTTATCTCGATTTTTTTTTTAAAATAATGAATGATAATAATGAAGAAAAAGATGATGTGGGAGAAGCGTCAGGCATGGCCAGCCGGCTTTGATAACCCCGGGGAGCCAAGAATGTGGTGGGAACCTCCCACCCCCTACCCGACTTAGTTGGAAATAGGGTTCGATATTAATTAATTTAATAATTTGGAAGGCCAGATAATTTGTGTATTTTTCAATTGTTATTGTGACAAAAACTGCTGGAAAGTAGTCAAAATATAATATTTTATTTTATATAAATGTGCTTTTAATAATAAAAAGTACAATGATCAAAATATTTAAAAATTAGTTTTGCGTTGATCTTTTTGTTGGCGGCGCCGCTACTGAAAATGTAGTCGCTAGTTTCGCATTCAGTAATGTGTGAGGTGTCGATCCATGAGTTTCAAACTTTGTGGGGGGTAAACAGTATTCCCCCCATTAGTGGGAGTAAGGGGTCACCTAACAAACACATTCTGCACCACCCTTGTTGAAAGGCAACGCCAACAATAAAACGCATGTAAATCGGACGAAGTGTTCGGTTTTTACCCTAAAGGAGTTGAGAGTCCAACCCCCGCGGCAAAATGTTCCTTCTAAATCTCTTGCGTGGATGAATCACAAGCCGGAAACAGCCAATGGCGTGCGTAATGGAAGCGGTGAAATACTAGGAAGATATTTCAGTTTCTTCCGAGGTGGCAATATTTTCTTTTTAAATACATTTTACGCGAGACATAAATTTAAAATAAAGGTGTAAGCGCGAAAAAGATACGCTTTAAAAGTTAATGGTTTGGAATTTACCTGTATATAATCAGGATGGATACTGTTGAATGTACTAAATCTCAATGGGTTCAGTCATTATTTATGTACGTTCTACCTCCCCGCGCAAATACGCGGGCAACGTTGCAAACTTTCACGCACACGAAACCCAACAGCACACCACACGACAACCCACACCACACCCCCCAACCACACGCACACGCACACACACACGCACACTCCACGAACAGCACGAACACGCACACGCTCACGCAATTCGCAGCACACGCACAGCACACCCACACTCACACCCACACGCACTCCACACCACACTCACACTTGCAAACTCCATGAATCCCACCACGCACACTTTCAACCCATACCCACATCCACTCGACCAAACACTCACACCACACCCACACCAACAACACACAACAACGAACACAACACACGCAACCACGCACACGCACACGCACACGCACACGCACACGCACACGCACACGCACACGCACACGCACACGCACACGCACACGCACACGCACACGCACACGCACTCTTACGGTATTATTAAGAATGGACGAATTCGGTAACACTCTCTTATGTTACATTATTCCCTGCCAGAATTCCTTCTCGTTCTAGCCGTATGCGCCACAGAATTATGTTCCTACACTCCCCATCCATCACCAAAAGGTCATTCTTATTTCGTCTTAGCCTTTAACACTGTGCCAAAATTACCTGCGTTTGACATTTTTGCTGCTATAAATGTCTATAAAAATGTTTTGCGCTTTAAAAAAATAAAAAATAAACGTTATACTGAAAAAAAAACATAAGTCTACGATACCATAGAGATCAAAACACGGTATTTAATTTTTTTTTAAATAAAAACTCGTTCAAATAATGTTTTTGATACTTTGACTTTTTGATATTGTTTCCATACATTTTCTTAGATAATTAGTTTGAAAAAAAAAATGAAAAGTAGTTTTTTTTTACTCGGAATGTTCATATGTGGGTTTAGGCTGTTTCCGAATCTAACACATTCAATTATTATAATTAGCAATAATTTATAGCATAATATCAGGTCATCCAACATTAACATGACACCTAGGGCATTTGTACTTGAATCCATCTATACACATTGATTACAAATGCGATGTACTCTGTAGGTAAACTGTTTGATGTGCGATCCCAGCTCTGATTCACAAAGCTAACGTTTATTCACAAGGTAATTGTAAACGATATAAAACTTAACATCGCCGATATCGTAAATCGATGTCACAGTATCACTTTGAAATACCGGTCGTGTAATATTATATTGGAAGCGATTTTAGGAATTCTGAATTGACATTTACAGCACTGACCTTTAGAAGTTCGACGTAACCACTGGAAGGCTTGCACGTGACAGTTTGACGTCGTGGTTATCGGATATATTATTAAAACTTTACGAGGTTTTATATTATATTGTGGTAGGACCGGCCAAGGCCAGATGGGTTTAACACTCGGATACTATACTATTGTAAGCTAATTCTTGAACCTGTCAGCTGTTCATTGTTTTACTTGATAGGGGTTAAGCACGGTCGTTTCGGCTATGGGGAGAGAATTAGCTTGGACTGGAATAACCTTTGTAGAGAGGGTGTCAAGTTTTGAGTTTCTAAACTACGTATATGAACATGATTATGAAATGTTATTTATCTTATGAAATACATTTATTTAATTTAAGAGTTTTCTCAAGGTTAGTTCAAGGTTAGTAGAATAAGAGATCCACGAACTGTGCTTATATTTTCGAACACAATTTCGTTAGTTTCGTATGTCATTTCACGATTGAAATAATTACGCACTGTTCAAATTTTCGCGGGTTTTTGATAATCTATCACATTTGAAATTACGTTTACCCTGTGACTATCATCGTTTCTTTTTTCACATACCTCCCTTATCAAAAAATATATATTTTTTGTACATTCTGAAATTATTATTTTTTTTTTAAATTTTATGTCCACGAAGAAACCTTTAAGAAAATATCGTTGTTCTTTGCGTTTTATGTTATTTTTTATTATTGTCGAAAAGAAAATGTATTCATCTATTATTTTATACTTGATATAGATGCAACAAACGAAAATGGTGCAAGTATAAAATAATTATCTTTTATTAAGTTTTCAGTGATATTTTCAAATTCCGTCCATTCATTCTATTTAAAAAAATTAAGCCCTAAACACTACTAAAATATTTCCTCTGTGACTTCAAAGACTTATTTTAATCACGTTATTCAAAAACAAATGTCTGTTCTGCTTGACTGAGTTGGTACTGTTTTAACACGTATTTATGTATTCATCTCATTTCCAAACTAAATATATTGTTTGTTGTGGCGAGCTTACAGGACAAGGTGTTTCAAGTTCAACGATACGCTCAACACTAAAACAAAACAACTTCGTGCTGTTACCAGGACGAAACTAAGCTGCTTCAGGGTCGGAAGCTTCAGGACAATAGGATTAAAATAAACTTTACTGCGTGCGGTTGAAAACTGTGGTTTCCACCGGTCTGATTTAAACCAATAGCTCTTCATTGCGAATATATTAACTATCTGAACCGGTCAGACAATAGGCGCCTAGTGAAAGATAAATCACCATAGAGGAGGTGCAAAAAATATTTGATACTATTTACGAATATATGAATTGATAAATCATTTTATGAGCTTTGCAGGAAAGCATATAATAAGTCATATCGTTCTAATGTTAAAAAAACAATTATATACCATGTAATACGGTCATTTTAGAATTATGAAACAAACACATTTAAATGGCTAAGAAATACATGGGGATTCCCTCACGTACCACCGAAAGTCGGCACTGTTATAAAACTATATTATTTGAAAATACGTTTGATTTGATACTGTCGTTTTGTTACAAAGATCTTTATCGTAGCAAAAACCTAAAATAACGCCTAAGCATGCATCCGCCGTAGTTCAGATATACAGAGGACATCCTTGGTTCGAAAAAAATAATTCTCAAATTGTTATGGGTGATCGATAAAGATGAATAACTCTGTGTTGACGACCATTTTATATTATTTATTATGATTTACACATATTCATTCTTAAAAAGGGGATCAATTATACAAATTTCTTTCAAAGTTGAGATACAAATTAAAGTAGAATTTTAATAAAATAAAAACAGAGAAAATGAGGTTTAAAAAACTGCTATTGCAAATGCATCTTGATTTTTAAAACATAGTTTTAAAAATATGCAAATGAAGTTAAAGTATACAAAACATTGGTGTATTTTTCATTACGCATCAACCTCGTAAAAATCTGTCAGTACTGGTTGTATTTTGCAATTATTTAGAGAATTCATTTATTTTAGTCACAATTTAATAAATATACACTTAATTTTAGCATTAGGGTTACTCTGCTTCAAGCACATTTTGAAATGAGATAATAATTCATTTACACAAAATTGCGTTTTCTCAGATGTAAAGTTATGTTCACATTAACATAAAAAACTACGTCTTAATATTATCAAAGAAATACTCAGTTGGAACATTAAAGTCCAAAAGAATGAATACCTTACTTTAACGACCACTCATTCCCCAAATATAACTTATGCGAAAGTTAAATTAGATAAGTTTTAATTTGAAACTCTAACTCAAAGATGACCGAGCTTTTGCAAAATCTTCAATGAAATCCACGTTGATATCGTGAGTTATTCGAGCTTCAGGTGGGCGTATAGTACTAAACCTACGATAAACACTTAAGAGGAATCCGGCGTGACTTGATGTTCGGCGCGTTCCTTGTCCTGCAGCCATAAATCATTATATATTTATACACCTAGGCGTAAATGATAACAAAGAACATCTGTATGCCCCTATCATATTATATTTTCAATATTTATCATAGATCAATCAGAAAATGCGTAGTTATTTTAATGTTTTTGACCATTTTGACAGATTCTAAATTCCAGAAAATTGAATTTATTTTTTGTATATTTTCTTGAATTAATTAATACAAAAGTGCTATTATAAATGCCTTCATAAATAAGTTGTACGTAATTAGGTAAAATTACAAATAGAAGAGACTAAAATTGTTTGAGAAATTTGAATGCGCGTAAAATGCTAAAAAAAAATGCTGCTAAAATGCGTAAAATCCTCTTAACATTATTGCAATTGACTTGAACACAATTAAATACTGAATGAACATGATTACACCATAAGCAGAGGTGCAAGAGTATTTAAAATAGGCGGCGAAGATACAACAGATTGTTAAAGAATGCACAAATAAAATATAATATAATGCATTGAAGTTTTGGTGGAGGTGCCGGGTACGGATAAATCGCCCCTTAAAAAAATGCTAACAACTCTTGCTTTACGCTGATGGTGAACAGAAATCTTGTGTCATCCTTGTTGTTGGGCAATGCCAACAAATAGTCAGTTGGAGGTTGTGTTCGTGTTTCATCGTGAAACGTGACACACGCACAGTCGGACAGAAAATGTGACGCTTTATTTTGGAAACTTGGCTTTAATAATATTAATTAAAAATTGGTCATGGTTCTGTATTGGATTGACTCTGGTCATCTTTTTACTCCCTAAAACCAAATCTTCTACTCCGACTTTCTTGGTTCAAGTGATATCTTCGCTTTGATGCTTCTAGGTCGGTACTATTGAATACAACGTCCACACTAACACAATTCCTGCCTTATTTTATTCCCATCTAATTAAACAAAATGTTTGTATTCATATTGCGTACCTAATCTATGTTGAATTTGTAACTCTAACATGAAACCTGTTCTTGTTTATATTTAAAAATTTCTCCAACTTTCTAAAATTGATTTTTTTATTGTGCACAAGCATGGCAAGAATTTGTTATGAAAACAACTGACATTTAGGCCAAAAGCGAAAAATGATTTTATAAATTCATTTTAGCGGTGTTAATTTGCTTTAACCTATAAATACACGTAAAATCTTGTATTCTTGTTAATTCGTACGAAACTTGACATAATTCTCACCCCCCCCCCACTCCAATCTCCCCAGCCAGAGTAAGCTACACATCCTGGCTCCAAGTGAAACGCACTCAGGCCTATAAAGAGTCTGGGCCCAGACTCGCTGCCAACTAAGGATACCCTTATTTGCCAAGCAGTAAATTAAGCAACCGCGCAGCCCCTAAAGTCAACGCCATTTATCTTGGCTGGACGGACGTACGAGACCCGCGCTTCTTATCCTATCCAACCGGCCAAATAGTTTTGTGTTATAACCACTTAAAATATCGTAGAAATAGTTTATCTTTTATTAAGTGATGTATCGCGATAACAAAAAAATACCTTGTATTTCATTTTTATTACCCCACCCCAGAAATGACTTATTATGATAAATGTATTGTAAAATATTCTTTACAATAATTCAGAGAAGTAAGTCTACTATATAAAACATAAATGACAACATTTTCAAGAAACTTAGGATGCGAAGCGATAGTGTTCTAAACCAATCGAGAAATTACAAAATTATTACAGTGCATTCTGCATTAATTTGAAACAAATTTGGATTAACATTTTGGAATGTATTGAATGTAAACATAGCTATTAATAACAATTATTATAAAAGATGTTTTAGTCAGGTGGAAAGTTTTTTAATCGTATTGATTTATTTTATGAGTTAATATTTAATTTAATGTTGTGTGTTAATTTAAATTAAATATGTTGTATAATTTAATTAAATGTTACTATAAATATTATAGTGATTACGTACCTATAACTCGCTAGCACATACAGTATTGATTGATTTCGGCAAGTTTCATGTTATAATAAAAGCCAATCAATTAATTAAAAAATGCATTGTAATAAATTGTTCGTGCGAGTTAAGTTGCAAATTCTTCAAATTGGTTTCATATCCTATGTTGAGAGTTATACTATGAAAATCTTCGGTACCTACCACTTGAATCAGATTTGCGATCTTCAAGTCGCCGATTTAGTTAAAATTTGTCCGTGAAAAGTGTTTGTCGTAAACAACATCTAGAAAAAATATCCTAGATAAAATATGTCCGAGGTCGTGGGTTTCAACACCCACGGCTGCAATTTGGCAAAATTGAAAGATATATGAATTGCGCTCTGGACCAGAAAAACTAGAGCAAAGTCCAACTGTGCTAGAGCCTTGGCGAGGAAACTCGCCTGACTGGGAAGAAAAATAATAGCTTCTCTTAAAATATATTGTAATGTACTACATCATAGACTCACTCTCAAACTACAAAAATATGCACACGACAACAATTACAAAATTATAAAATTTAAAAAAAAAGGGATAATACTATTTCGGATATTTTGGAATAAGTATAATTTAATACAATTCCATATAAAGTTTGTACTAGATGTAAAATGTAAAATGCAATTATAAAATATTCACACGGTAATGCCGAATAAACCATACAGTATACGGACACGAAAACATTAAGCAATTTAAAGATTAACATGAAGTGTTAAATGTTGTTAGAAATAAATATCTCTCAATTTCATTAATTGGGAAACATTTCTCGTAGGTGTTATAGATTTTATGTAAATCAATACAGAAATTGATGGATTATTTAATTCCTGGATTGCTAAACTTTAAAATAAATATCAGTTTAAAAACATATACACAAAGATGGACGATGTAACATTGAAAAGTGTGAAATTTGATAAAATAAAGATAATCATATAATATTGCTAGGCGAGTAACAGTAAATAGGATTGAAATAAATAATAAATATGAAAGTAAAAACCCACGGTGGCCACAATATGGTCCTCACTTCAACCAACGTAAGAAAGAAAAATATACTTGTTGGAAGTTTGGTTTTATTCAACCCATTTGTATTCACCAATGTTAAAAAGCGCCCAGGTTTAACAACTTGACGAACGAAATGGATCGACGTATCTTGCACTATTCCCCTGAGAAAACCTCCGCGAAGTTGGTATCGTAGCTGTGCGCGGTAGGGCCCCGTGTGTCTTCGTGCGGTCACTAATGTGCGTCTACACCACACAGATCAGGGAGCAGCACGCGAGAAATCTGTATGGCTACTACAAACCGCAGATATAATTATTTACTTTACGTAATAACTTTTTAGATCCGCATACAAAGTATCGCCAAACCGCTGGGAGATTCTTCGGGTGCCAATTGTGTGGTTTTATAGGGGGGGGGGGGGGGGAGATGAACAGCTACTGGCTGGAAGCCATATAGATGTCCATGTGTTCATTGCACTTCATGTGTCATTCGCTAACCTGGTCGAAAACAGAACGTTAAATCTAGGTTATGTCCTGGAAAAAAACTACGCATTCACATTTTCAATCCGTCGTATTTAATAGAATTAAATTAAACGATTTAAAATATTAAAACATTAGATGCAAAGTGAGATTTTTAAATTGAATCTACTAGCACTATATTGATTCCCGCCAGTAAAAAACAACTATGCATTTAAAGTGATGTTTTTAAATTGAAACGCAGTATTGTGCAAAACGCTTGTATACGCGTTATTGAAAATTACAGAAAAATATATTTTTATCGACTACATAATATCGACTTACATATTTTTTTATCGAAGAAAAAAGAAGAGTTGAAACAACCAAGTAAGTCTAGGTTTTCCAGTCTCGCCACTCCAATCGTGAAACAATGTCCTTGCTTCTTACTTGTTGTAGTTGCCTATAGAGGTAGCGCCCGGAAGGTCATCGGTTCGATACCTGCCACTGGCAATCCGGACTGAAGACTTTTGTTAAGTTTTACTTAGTTTAAAGATGAAGGCAGTAAACGAGTTCTCTAAAATATATCCTGGACATTTCCCCCCTATCCTCACATCCTTTAAACCTCGTCAGTCAAGAAAAGAGGTGCAAGTTTGAAGCAGGTTTCAAACTAACATTTAATTTTAAATGCAATCATATTTAAATCAATCATTAAATTTAATGCAAAGCGAAGAAAAACTATTGTTTTACCATTAGTTTAGATTTTCCACAGTATTTTACCCTTCAAAAGTGTTTGTGATCATTAAATGCAAAATAATTTCGATAAACTATCAAGTTATTAAATTTATGTCATTACATAATGAATGTGACCTTTATTAATTAATTGCACATTGAAGTATGTTTGGATGTAGTTAGGTTCTGCCCAGTGATTTCCTCTTCAATCTCTGAAGATCGAACTGTGCAATCAGTTTCGAAACGTCAGCATTTTAATGACAATCGACACGCGTATCCCGACAGGCCAAGTTTTAATTATTGAAGTAATTAATGTTGTTTACGAATAACTTTTGGTTTTACGACAATACTACTGTGTTAATCACTAAATTAACCCTGGCAGGTCTGTTTCATATTAAACAACATATTTTCAGTTCCGCCTATGCACCTAATGCAACACATCTTTACGTTGTCCCACTACTCTCCACTCACACAGGTATATCCATAGGGTATAGTATCGATACCTATGCACCTACTGCAGGTCATCTATACGTTGTTCCACACCTCTCCACCCAGAAGGGTACAGTATCGATGCCGTGATCACATATTCACATATTCCACCCGGATTTGCATTGTGTGCTCGGCGCGCCATGTACTCTACACCGCGGATATGGGAAACACATTCACTAGATTTTCAATATCTTCATAGCACGTTGGGCTTATCCCAGCGTTGGGGGCGACGCTGTGTATGTGCTAAACCCATAATAAAACGAAATTGCCATGTTATATCCAAACAACAATAGATCTTCTATAAACATTTATATTGTTTTGTTTTTTTTATTGCGGAAGCGACAACGATTGAGAAATAGACCGGGATTTTATTATACTGATGTTGATACTATTGAGGAATGGTAGTTATATAATGTTATTTACTTATTTTTCACAACATATCCACCCAGCAGTGCGATTTTATGAGAATATCGTAAATGTCGCTTAAACCTACTCTATCCTTATAGAATCGCACTGCAGAAGTGCCAAATAACTAAAGCCTTTAAAACACACATTAAGCTTAATTTAAAACTAGACAAAGATGTAATACAGCACATTAAATACACGAGTATTGTAAAAATAAATAATATATATAAAAAATGACATATAAATATGTAAATATTTATTTTTAACGCTTTTATAAGAATATATTTAAGGGTTTACGGTTTCGATGCCAGATTAGGGCAAAACCTTTCCAAATTGCTTTGAAATCAATGCTGGAATGCTGATTATGTTATTATTAGCAATAGCTCTCAATCAAATGTGTTTGGTTTGAAAAAGACTTATAGGTCGCCATGATTTATATCTGACGTATTAACTTTTGTAAGGGGTGGGTGTTCATGTTTACGTTGTTGCCATTAGAAGGGTACTGAAAGGACGCAAAGTATTTCATAAGGATGTTAAGAATGGTCCAATATGTGTACTAAATAATAGAGCAGTATTATCTAATATTCCAACTCAAAGTATCTTTCTTAACCCTCAAAGAGAAAGTATGTTTTCTAGAAAACGGATTTATTTTAATTTTATACTTTTCCGAAAACCCGTACCTTTAAAACTAGATCCAAGCTTAGTTTTCGTTTTTTAAATTTTTGGTCTGTGGAGCTAGTGTAGACCATACTTTTGCGAAATTTAGTTTTCTGGTTAGATAAAAATAATTGGTATCATTCGTATTAAGTAAAGATGGCAGTCCAATTATGTTTTTTCAACGAAAAGAAATGCTCTCCGAGACTTGGCGGCAAATGGAGACGATTCATTGTATTCGTATTGTTTCTAAGCTATGGGTTTAGGTTAATATCAGTATGCATTAGGATGCGAGGGGTAGCAGAGTGAAATAACCATCGTCCTTTTCGTGGTAGTAATTCCGAACTGAAACAAGAATCGCTGAGAGAGAGAGAGAGAGAGAGAGAGAGAGTTTCTTCGGTACACTGCCAAGAATATAAACCTCTCTCTTCCATTCTCTCCCACACCCACTTACTTAGAATCCATTCCCGCCACTTTGATCTTTGCACATCCGGTTGCTCATCTCTCTTGGGGAACTTCTTATTCCTTTCTTTCTCTTCTTCCTTCTTTTTGTTTTAGTATTTTTACCAGTGTATAGTTATTTAAATTTGTGTTGAATCTCATACTATTTAAATTTGTCTATACAAAAACTTCAAATAGTCTGTTTCTGACAATTACACAGACATCCGTTTGTTTGTTTGTTTACAGTGACAAACAAAAAAGCTTTGGTGATTTATAAAGCAGAAACTTTTATTTGTCACAATCAACAAGGATAAGCAAATAAGGCAAAAAATGTTTGATTCATATTCCAATAAATCTCACGAAATTTGTAATTATTATGCACGTTACGAACCACAAGTACTTTGAATTGAAGGATACGAACAAAATAAACCAAAATAACCTAACTTAAACAGCGTATACAACACTGTCACAGAAGTGACCGATAGGGAGAGTCCATTTAGTATTACTTTCTAATTCTTAAATTTATAAAACGAAAAATAGGTCTCCGAATAAAAATGATATATTTTTCTGGACGGGTAAACTCAAAATACAAATGAGTGTTTACGATATTAAACATTAAATTTATAATAATGATTACAAGCTAGAAATATAAATATCCGATTCGTCTGGGTGGAGAACCCAAGTCTCCCGGGTATTTGAACCACCAAACCGGCACCAGTAAGTAAATATATCAATTATCGTTGGTGCATTATAAATCGGAGTAAGCGTTTATGCCGCTATATTTGAAAGTTATTTGTTTTAATTTCGTTCTTTTTCTTATTTAATAACTTTCTAAATTCTTTTTCAATGAGCTTAAATTATTAATAGTCTCTTATTAATTACATATTCAGTACAATAAGACACTTACCAAAACATCCTGCTCCAGATTTCCACGGAATATGCATTTCTACGTTTTAGTGGTAATACTTTTCTTTAACTTGCCGGTACCTGAAACAAAGAATTACTTCAATATTTCATCTGAGCTTGTTCCTCAGAAGTAAATCTCAATGATATAGTTAAGACAAGCCAGAACAAAGCTATTAAATGAACGGGCTTCTTTCCAATTCGGCAAATGTATATTCTCAGCTGTTGAAAAGCTCAATGGAAACAGTGTAAAAATAAAAACGTCCTCGAAGTTGATTTTCATTTAGCACAACTACCAACCTGACAGAATCATTTCAACTTGAAGTAATGAGTTGTATTAGTTTAGCCAGAGACAGTTGCCACCTGCGTCGCGTTCAACTGAGCCACCGGCGCCGGCCAGCAAGGGACTCAGTTCTCCGTTCTATCGATAGGGTTGGCGATCAATGCTGCTTTTAATCATCGATAATCGAAATTTGATTCAATTCATAATCGATTACAATCAATTAATCACAATTAAATAGTACGTGAAATAGCTTATTGTCTATATTTCCTAGCTCTTCTTTTATCATGAATACAAATTTTCGATTTTTGAAAAGGGATATTTATATTTTAAGGTCAAAACATGATGTAACAAGCATAAATGAACCATTTTATTTTTGATCATAGTACTTTTGAGTCACACTTCATTCAGCTATGGTGAAAATATTAAATGCATAAATGTAATTGTTTGGACTTAAGTATGGTTATTACTGGTCTGTGTCTAAAAATCAACATTGATGATAAAAGCAGAATTTTGAGTTAACAAAATTTAAAATAATTAAAATTAGTTACCGATATGAAATCGAAAAAATTGAGTAAAACTGTATGTCGTATAATGGATAATCGATAAGAAATTGATTTTTTGATAATTGTCAGCAATTATGAATGCCACTAGCCAACATCAGTTTAAAACAGTTAGCTTTGTGCTGGCAGTAATTGCAAAAGTACCGTGTGTCGAAAAAATAATGTAATTTTTCATTAACTTTCTACTTCCTAACTTCTAAAATAACCAACACAAGTAATAAAGAAATAAAGAACGCTTCATTATTCATAAAAAAGAAATACAAATAACGTAACCATGAACGCTTTATTTGCGATCATAAGAAGCCCATCACTTGAGACAAAGTCCGAACTAAACAGCTTGTCGTCTGTCATGTGGAGCAGCCTTTGTTATATTTAGATGTCTGAAAGTCGCACGTACCCCACCAACACAGATTCCTAGTGACCATAAACATTGAACGCCCAGCGAAGATCACATTCCGTGGACCAACAACGTTTAAGAATTCAGACAGGTCAAGATGTAGGGAGGCATACCTCTGCTAATTGGTTAATAAGTCATTGTTTCAAAATAGTTCTCAGTGATTCATTTCACTTTTAAATGGCCAGGGCTCAGTTAAGAATCAAGGGCACTTTATAGCTAGTTTGTAATAACTTGTCCGTAGTTTAAGCATGGGAAAAGTAAGTGGAATATATATTGGAATATTTATTTTAATTCATTGTTGTTGTAATGTTAGTATATTATCAAATATTGACTGAACCATAGTTCATTGTTGTGTCTGCATCTGAGTAATGATATTTATTTAGTTGTCCTCCTTTGTAAAAACAGTTTTTAACTGAATAGGATAGACCTTGAATAAATAATTAAAATAAAATAAATTACAATAATTGTTGGTATTGTTTAGTTTTAGTAACCTGACACTTGTGGATTAATACCTGTTGTTAGTGATCAATAAATATAACATTAAATATATTAAGTTAGTTTTGTTCAGAGTATCACTTTATAATGTAATGTTATAGATATTAAAATTGATGGGAGAAATACAAATTTTGTCGGTGACATTTAATTTTGAAAAGGGGAAAAACTTGGCTACGAAGAATACGACTACTTATGATCACTTAGATACTTGTAATTATTTAAGACACGACTTTATTAGTCATTAGTATATTTCTATGGTTAGAATGACAAATAAATAAAATATTATATTGAGCTATTACAATGTGACTTAAATAAGGATACAAATTAAGGGAAAGCACTAAACAAATTGCCACAGTTATAAATAAAATAATATTCCAGAGAATAAAATCTCTGCTTTGCAAAAGCGCATTACACTCAACCTACAAGTCTGTAAATTAACAACTTATAGATTGTTGGTGTATTGAAGGTGCAACAATCCAGAAGTTACTAAGCTCCCGTATCTGTGGTCTAAGGTCTAAGACGTCTGTACAAAAAGCGGGAGACCCGGATTCGATCTCTGATCAAGCTGGATTTAATAATTTCTGAATTATTGTTATGATCAACTTCACCTTCAGATGCGTGTGCCGACTAAACATATAATACCTCATATACCCCTCTGACTTTTTCTCCAACTCTTTCCTTCTGCCACTCTAGGAAAAGTAAAGAGAATCACACCTTTCCCACTTAAACATTTAATTTGTTCGGCGAATTGTAATAGAAAATTCCTACTTATTTAACACGAGTTTATTTTTTCATTTCATACAAGGATAACGAAACCTTCAAATTCAGTTTAAATTGTTTTCTTTTGAATCCTACACCAAACACGTTCTTTCTTCAACAAGGAATTAATTTAATGTTATTTGATTTCTTCCCTAAAATGAATGGTTTTCTTCTTTCTTCAACTTTGGTGGAATCTCTTATTCTCCTGCGAGTGGTTTCGTAAAGTCTCCCGGTACAGAATCGTACCCATATTTATTTATGTGTGTGTGGGCGTGTCCATGCAGCCACGTAGACTAATAGGCCTCCACCCACGGTTCGGCCGCAACAATCTAAAATAAGAATGCCCGAGGTAGTTACATGAAGAGCATAATAAAGACAACACGGAGGCTTGAAGGAAGCGGCGCGATAAAATATCTCGCGTCGTTTCGTTTGTTCGTGTGCGAGGCGCGTGTTAGGGGGGGATTCACATGTGGGGTGAACGAGAAAGTGAAGTCCAACATTTATTTATATTTAATATGATTCAATCAAGTTTCACACGTCGTTAAAAACGTTTGAATTAAATTATGAAAGAATGAATAAATAATATTGATTTAACAGGAGGTACGCATGCTCATTTTACGCGCATTCAAATTTATCAGACAATTTTTGTCGCATCATTTGTAATTTAACATAATTGTGTAAAAATTAATCATAAAAGCATCTATTAAAACACTTTCCCATAAACTGATTTTAGAAAATAAACAAAAAATAAATTCAATTTTCTAGGATAAAGAATCTGTCAAAATATTCAAAAACACTCAAATAACTGCGCATTTTCTGATTGATCTATGAATAATAATTGAAAATCTGATATGATAGGAGAGTACAAATGCTCTTCATTATCAAGTATGTCACGTTGTATTAAGATGTAATGATGTGTGGCTGCAGGACAAGGAACGCGCCGAACATCAAATCACGCCGCCTTACTCTTCATAGTTTCATGGTACGGAAAAAATGCTTTGCTAAAATATTTCACCCCATTGATGATTAATTTTACGAATCAAACCACTGTTTGACTAGATGTTTCATAAGTTGATTTTGTTAGATTCCCAATTTGGTTGTGTTCCATAAAAACAAATCAAACATAGCGTGCTTATTATTTAGGGTGTACCCACTCCAGCTTACACTGTGAGCATGATTTTAAAATATTACTTATCATCTGCAAAAAATGTATTTAAAAAGCCAAAAACAAAAGTAACTAACTTTACTGTATCTGTAAACCGTAAAAGATGTGAATTTAACTTTCTGTATTGTTTTAAGTGCAATGAAAAAATTACGATATACTGAAAACGCGTTCAAATGGTAAACTTTGCTTTAAGCTATTATGAGAATTTCTTAAAATTGTACGTTTCGAAGACTCACAAGGAGTAACACATGATAAATGAAAAAGTAAGTATACGGCAATAAAATAAAAAGTGAACAGACTCACGTCAAAGCTTTAATGGAAGTTTTTAAGGATCCATAATTAAAATGTAGTTTTTGTTTGAATTGAAAACATCCTCCAATCATGTATTTTTAACTAGATAACGAAGAAAGAGAAAGAGAGAGAGAGAGAGAGAGAGAGAGAGAGAGAGTCCGGAAGTCTCAAGGTAACATAAGAATTTTTTAACGAGTTATAGCATAAAACTTATTATTAACAACGGTTCCAATGTAACATCCTTATCCACTACTTATTTACTTATATAACATCCAGGTACAATAGAAAAAAAACTTGAAAATTGTTATATTCAGAAGCGTGTGATGGAATCAGAAGAATAATAACGCATGTTTACAACTAGAACAATACCTAAGTTACACGCATAAGAAACATAAACAGAAGAAGTTTCAAACAGGGAGAAGAAATAATATTCCTTGCACATTTAAATCGTCCGGTGTAGGTACTGGTTTAATAAACTGTCATTTTCTAACACACAAATTCTGCACCGTCCTTGTTGAAGGTCAATGTCAACATTGCAACCACGTGTCAAGTTCGGTTTTCATCTTGAGACGTGACACACGCACAGACGGACGGACAGACACTAAAGTGATACACATATAGGATAGCTTTCCCTTTCTGAAAATAATAAAAAACTTTGTATCCTTTTCTTCAATAAAGACGGTAATTTCTATATAATAGATCTTTAAAAAATGCACGAGTACTTGGCTTTGCAAGTGTAGACTATGTCATAACTTGCCTTACGTGGAGGGCGTTGTGACAGAACGTCAACGAGTGTCTATGTTCCGTAGAAATATATGAGGTGGATTAAAACGCTTATGCAGAAACTTAGACCATGGTGAGTGAGTAAGCATCGAAACCATAACCACATTAATCACGCTCTAGCAAACAGCTTGTGAATTAAACCCAAGGGAGAGAAAAGTGTAGTTTTACATCTTGAACGGCCAGAGTTGGTTTTAATAAGAGCGGTATTGCACTGTGGCCACAGCTTGTTTGTAATTGAAATACTTGTTGGTTATGTGGCCGACTCACCCCTCCCCCCCCCTTCACTCCGCCACCCGCAACCCCTAGCTGCCGGCGTTTTCCCTCTCTCTCACCGGAGATCACCCACGACGACCACTACACCCCTATCCACATCAACCACAACCACACATTAGCCGACTATACACAACTGATCTACTTTCGCTCACCCTCACCCTTCACTCCACCACCCACACCCACACCCACACCCACACCCACACCCATACCATCACCATCACCATCACGCACACCCACAACAACTACAACTACAACGACGACGACGACGACGACGAAGACGACGACGACAGCACCTAGCTCATATTTACATATAACCACAACAAACATAACCACATTTTACACATAATTTCATTGGTTCGTATCTGTCCGTATTATTCGAAAATTTACGGATAAATACATAAAATAAAATATATGAGATCTTAACACGTTCCAATAAACCAAAATGAAGCCATGACATTTTTAGAAAATACTTAAATATACACTCTAAAAAAACTACAATAACATAATGTTTATGGTTAAGAAGTATGTATTAGTCTCAATTGTTAAATATGAGAAATTGAATTTCGTTAATATGTGGAGTACACGATTAAGCTTGCGTGTTCTTATAACAGTGCATAAAGCTTTTCTGCGGAAAAGTTAACCATCGCTTTATATAAAAGTGGTTTATCTTTCTTCGTGAGTGTTTGCTCTGTTGATAGTGACGTAGCTGTGTTCAATGGAAAGCAGTCGGCGCCGTAACAAATAGAGCAAAATGTGTCGTCGTATGTCTGCTTGCAAAATGTTGACACTTATGGATACACTTGAAACCGTTTTAACCTTATTCTTTGCAACAAGAATATAAGAAAATGTTATTATGTTTGCCGAGTTAAGACATCAATTTCTAAAAAGCAAAAACAATAACCATAGAAAGTAAATCAAAGTGATTTCGTAAAATGAAAAGTAAATTTATGAAACAAAGAAGTTATATGATCGTTTTTTGATTATACAATATACAAGAATTTATAAAATGTTTAACTGAATGCAATATGAAAATGATAACCCAGTATTACATTTATTTTAGAATTGAAACTCGAGGTAATATAATTTAAATAAAAGAACACACAAGTATGTTCTCACACGATGAGTGTAAACAAACAAATTTCCTTTGGGGCACACACACACACACGGCTTAACGTATTCCTTCCGTCACATTTAACATCCGAGTTAACTGCTGAATGTACAATGTGCTTCCTCATTTCACATATTCTGCCGAGGAGCGAATATTAACATTTAATGTTATATTTAATCCTTCACACCGGTTGACTTTTATAAGTCTAATTCTTCACATATCTTAATCAAATCAAATCAAATCAAATAAAATCATAAACATCTCTTAATCGAATAATTTAAATAAGAAAAATGGAATTAAATTGTGACTTGTGTTCGTCCCTAAAAATTACATTTAAACTTTCACATTTTATTTTTAATCTCGTGAGAATTATTTACATATACGTAGGAGGATATTGTTGACAAGTTCAAAAATATGCTTAAAAAAATCAAAGAAATGGTGGAGGTGCCGGGTATGGGTGCATAAACCTCGATGTATCCTGAATGATACCAACAAGAATTAATGATAAAATAGATAGATTACAGAAGAACGTTTATTTTGTTAGAATTGTATTTAAATTCTTATTACCTATCTGGTTCTTTATTTGAAAATATTAACAAGAATATCACACACGATTATGAACTATAAAAGATTCTCTCTGGAACAAACTGATGCGTTAAGGTGTATTCCAGTTCTTTGAATGATACGAAATTGCTTAAATCTCATTTTTACAAAACTACAACTGTAAGGTACAAGGTATAAAGGTAAATCCAGACAGTACAATATATAAGCATACACTTTTTTATAAGTTATGTATAAAGTAAAATTGTAAAAAAAAAATGGGATTAACTGCATGTGTACCGTATTTATATCTACAGAAACTTTAAACTTATCTTAAAATAATGTAGAAAATTTATAGAAATGACTAGGGACGCGACGTTGAAGTTTAGATTAAGAGTTATTCGTACATTCGGGATGTCTAGTTTAACAAAACACTGTTTTGAATTCATCGGGATTTCAGCAACTATCAGAATTTTAATTGGCTATTTTCAGAATCTTTATTGTTTTATTAACGTATTGCATTTATTTTGTATTTACTCGGACACGTTGAGATACTCCGGTGATTTAATTAAATCGCAATTAATAAATAAATTGGTTTTGGTGGAGGTGCCGGGTTCAGGATACAATTCCTTTGACATCTGATAGTGATATATTATAATGTTGTAACAATATGAGAACAAGCTTAAATAATTATAAACACAAAAATGGCATTTGTTTATTTATTCACCGTCGATGCTAAACAGTTTTAAAATCCTTTTAACAAAGGAGGACAACTTAATAAAAGTAATTACATGAATCAGACAAAATAATTAACTGTAGCGTAAGCAAAGTTTGAAAAAGTAATATTACAACAACAATGTACTGTTAAATAACAATTTTTAATAAAACATCCTTATTGTATATTAACAATATTAAATGAAAATAATAAAAATTAAGAGTAAGTGAGCATACGAGGGACCCAGTCCACCACACACCCGACCATATGAAGTATATCGTGTTAAACCCCGTTCCTCCCACAATCCTTTTGCACGCGGTATTAATGACGCAGGTGATCGGAAACTCAAAAAAATTGTTTGTTTTTTTTATTCTGGGTACCGATCATATAATAAATTATATAAAGTAACAACGTATAACATTTTTTAAAATTTAAATGTATTTAATTTGAAAAAACTCATTATATCTATGAGGGACATAAATATTGTAATATAACTTGTATATTATATTTTGTAACTGTGTTGAATTGTATTGTATGTATATTTTAGTAACTTCATTTCATAAGCCTTATTTTTCAATTGTATTGAATTGTACTATTTTTATTGAAATTGTATGTAAAATATCTTTGAGCTAAATAAAGAATGAATTGATTGATTCTGAAAATTGTATTTTAGTACACAGAAGCAATAAAAAAACTATTTCTCCCTCTTTGCTTGTTATTTTGTTTACAATCTGTCTTTGATAGAACTTCTTCCCATTCCCATCGCACAGTTCACAATGTGAATCTTCTGTACAATTCAGAGAATAGAGAAGCCTCATTATAATAGCGCGTCTCGTAAGCGATATATCTCTCTCGTCTGTCTATAGCTGACGAATGACGTAGTTAGTACATAACAACGTTACTCAAATAACAACCAGGACAAAGTGACTAACAAGCAAGCTAGATGATTATTAAACACCAGATATATTTGTGTATGAGACGAAAATATATGAGAGAGATAAGTCAAGAGTCGAAAAATACAACAGAGAAAGTGGGAACACGGCAATATATTATGCTTTCTTTAGTAAAAGGATGGTTCAACTTTCGTATTGTAAATGTGATAATATATATGTTATGTAAAATATGGCTAATAATGAGATATTGTATGCTTTCACGACCCGTAGATGACTTATGTATGATCACTGGGCTGTTTCGTCGTGTCGATGATGAGGCACTGCCAGACGTTTCGTCACCCATGTTGGTAGCTTCTTCAAAGTGAAGAAGCCACGTCAACGCAACGTCGACAGTGCCTCATTATCGACACGACGAAACAGCCCAGTGATCATACACTAGGAAAACGCTAAAGTCCCGCCGCGTTGATGGATGAGCTTTTAAAGTTTAAAGGTTGCTTGGGATATCTTTACTTTTGCAAGTGCTTTGTTTTGCTGCCTACGCATTGTAGGTGAATGTTGTCAAGTTTCTTTTGTTTCTTGTCAATTGGTATTATTTACCGTAAAAAACTTATATTAAAAGCTTTATTTCTATGGATTCTGGCTAACTTTTTCAACTTTTTCTTTCAAAAGGTACTACATCACCATAACCTTAATGTCCATGTATAATATGAACGTTGTTGCCCCACCCGTTTGGTCAGAATTGGCCCAAATGGCACGAACATATCGCACAAAAAATCAAAAAACTTATATTAAAAGCTTTATTTCTATGGATTCTGGCTAACTTTTTCATTTTTTTCTTTCAAAAACGTACTACATCACCATAACCTAATGTCCATGTATAATATGAACGTTGTAGCCCCACCCGTTTGGTCAGAATTGGCCCAAATGTCACGAAAATATCGCACTAAAAATCGAAAAAAATCGTAAAAGTACGATATTCATGAGAAATATTTCTTCGATTGTACCCAAAACAATACACCTCTAAGTTCAAAGATTTCGAAGGTCCTGTCAAATTTCCATCAAGATCGGATAAGCCGTTTGTCTGGTAGAGAGTTAACAAACAGACAAAAAAACAAAAAACAAAAAAACAAAAAACAAAAAAAAAAAAAAAAAAACACCCGAGCTAAATTTTTTTGGGGGGTCGGTGAAATTGAAGTCTTCGCTTCGCTCATCCAATAAGTCATGGCTAATAATATTATCGTTTAAGTAAGCAGTGATCAAATTGTTATTAATTTTTTCTTTTTTTAAATTTGTTTCATTTTAATTTATTTCTTTTAATATATTTTGCGATTGTTCATTATTTCGTCCGCATTTAATTGGTTTTATAAGGTTGTCCTCCTGTTAGTAAAATAGTTTTTATAAAGAATATAATAGACGTTTCATTAGCAAATAAAGAAATGCCAATCGGCTTAATTCGTGATCAAATAAATTAAACTCGATCAAGAAATGTTCAAAATGTCTCGAGGACCCGGCACCTCCACCAAAATCATTTTCTTTTTGCTTTTTATTTCATTCGATTATCTCTATGTTTCCGAGTAAATTCAAAATAAACGCAATTCGTTAATATAACGAACAATTTCAACATCCCTACTTTAACGACCCCAACAATTTGTTTTCGCTCTCATTTTTTGAATAAGCCTCGACACACTGTAATGCATACAGTATGTTAGAATACATCATTTAATTCTAGAATAAATGCAATCATTCTAAGACATAAATAATTATGAATTACTAATTGTTAGACGACCGGAAATCATCATGTTGATATAACCTAATTAAAAAAATCTTTAATCTCTCGACACCAATCTGTAAAGCACTTTGTAATGTAAATACTAGATCATTTGACTTTACGATCGATAATGTAATCAAATTGTCTTAACAAAATTTATGGAACGTTGACAATCACTGAAATATATTGCTATAATATTTAAAGAATTTAAAGATTTCTTACGAAACTATTTAACGTTCGATAACTCACTCAGACGCCACTTTGGTAAATTAGCGAAGCTATTCTTATACGTACTTGTTTTAACATATTATGGTAGCGAATGTGCAAAAAAGGACTCCTTTATAACACTTTGTGAGTGAGGAAGTGACAATTACAACTCAATGGTGGTCATTCGGTAATTAGATTTAAATGACAGTTACATGTTGAAAATAATTTTATGAAATAGTACTTTACGATTTTTTTTAGTGAATATTTGCGTATATGGCAAACGGCTACTGATTACTAATTTCCTTAATAAACTTATGGAAGTTGACAATCTGTTTAATAATGTTAAGTTTAAAACATTGAAAAATCCATAAAATCTATTTTGAATTTTAAAAAGCCATAACCGACTTGAAAACTTACCAAGCGCCATTTGCAATGGGCTTGTTTCAATATTCTCGCGCTGCGGAGGTATAGGAGACGCTAATAAACTAAGGTGTTTAATATCAGAGTGTGTAATGCATGGCGTAGAATTAAACCATCCCAGATACTACACCTACAAGAATTCAAACATTTTATGAGACAGTATTATGCGCATTTTGTAAGTTAAATATAGTAGAACAAAGGCACAAAACAACGACAAACATATTGACAAAGATTTAGGAAAACAAATATTTTTAACCATCACATAAGGATAAAAATATATTTTTGTCGACATAATTCAATGAAACGTCGATTGCGTCAGCATATTATGTTCGTCTTATCAGTGGCTTCTGTTGTTCAGACTCTTTACGAATTGACCTAGATGGAGTTTCCTCGCATCTTCGCTTCTCAAGCTGTACAAGTGTGCTTCATATTAGACCTGGGGGAGACTGACGGACAGACAGACAGACAGACAGACCGACAGACAGACACACAGACAGTGCGACCAGACGACTGACAGAACAGACGCGAGTAAGACAGACAGCAGACATACAGACAGAATAGAACAGCAACATTACAGAGACAGATCAAAGACAAAAGTACAGACAGAGAAGACAGACAGAACAGAAGAAATAGATCGAAGAGACAACTAGAGTATCACGTGCATCGTGTCTTGACAGGTAAGAAACAGGCGACTAGTGTAAGAGATTTGACAATTTTTATATGATGATAATTATATATATGGTAAATGATAAAAGATAGAAAATAATTAGATCGTATAGATTTGTTCGCTTTGTATCAACGTCCATAAAAAAATATAAATAAATGTGCTACTATTAATAGTTTACAGTATTTCATATTGTATCTCAATTAACTTTGTTTATTATTTAAGTAAACCTTGATCATGCCAAAAATACATTTTTTGAACATAATGCACTAGGATATTTTGTTTGACATTTATCATTGTAGATTTAATTCGTGTTTTAAATTATTTAAGCTTAAAAAATATGTTAGAAAATAATAAATGAAATGCAAAAAGAAATGTCTAAAATCCGCGGACCCGGCACCTCCACCAAAATCATTTTCTTTAACAATCACAACAATATGCTCAGGTGTGTGGAGGACTGCGTCTCCGAACAGTCACGCAGTCCTCCGCACATCCGAGCATGTGACACTTTAGCTTGTTCCTCCCAAAATGCTTTGCGCGCCAACATCATCTATTTGATGCTCTTCTGCTTTGTCCACACTTGTCATTTAAAAGTCTGCTATTTCAAGTACACTTATTAACTTCGATTACACGTCAATATTTATAGGACATGGTGTGGAACCTGTGGATTACATGGTTGTGAAACATATGTTTATTGTTTACTAGGCCCATATTAATTCTGTGAACGGCGGGAAAAGGGTCACAAGTCAAATTTGGGCGATTTTGACCTGTCACATTTTTTCTCAACTTTTTAACTTCTGTTTTAGGAAAAGGGGCACGTCATAAATCTTAGTTATAATAAGTAAAGCTATGTTAGTATTGGTGCAATGGATATAAGTAATGTGATACCTGATAACACAGAATTTTTTAACTTCACAAGGCTCTCCTGAAAATTTGACATTATTGTCTTGTGCCATTTTCCCCATTCACCACAGAAATTTGACAGAGGTGAGACGAATGTCGAAATAATTATTAATTTCATCGTATTTTTCACTAAAAGGTTTCCTTTTGTGAGGCAATGGTTGCTGAATTATGCAGACAAACAAAGATATATTGAAGTGGGGTTATGTAGTTAGGTCCCTGCAATAAAATTCTGGTGAGAAAATGACTTAAGACGGCCGTGAGGCATTTAACATTGAAATGGCTTCTCATATAAATAGGTCGAGTATCGATTACACTTCGATTTAAATGGGACACCCATTTAAACGACTCATTTAAATGACAAGTGTGGACGTTGCATTACACAGGCTGCACTGAAATATACCGCAGATTGAGAATGGACGGGGGGATCCCCCCCTCCCGGTAATTCTATCCCTGGCTCTGTTTTACTGAAAGGTATTCCCGCCGGGGGTGGCTAAATCCACACCTCTGGATACCCATCTCATCTCATCTCAAATAAAGTGACTTTATCTCGAAACATTAATAAATAATGCGTCAATTTACACATATTCCTCTCAAAATAATATCTCAGATAGCTTCTAATGCCATCTCGAGGAATAAAATACCCCCCCAAAAAATTGGCCTCCGGCGGCTGGGGCTTCGCCCCAAACCCACTTACAGCACAAACAGATACAATACCCCCCCCCTGCCTGGCCAACAATTCGCACCCTGAATATACCACTTCTCTCTACATTTACAATAGTTTCGAGCTCCCTGCTTCGAGGAGCCAATAGGAACACAATACTCCTGTTTTGTTTGTTCTGCTCCTCGCGTTACACCCGTGCGTGGGTGGGTGCAGAAATAGCTGACGTCATCACTCCCACAAAACTAGGCCACATTATCAACAATGAAACTCGACGCGATATGGATTTCTCAGACGCACGGTAGATAATGTGTGTGTGCATATCTTGGCTTCGTTGCCTCAATTCTATGAAACCGAGACGAAGATATTGGAATCCAAACTTTTCAAGAGTTTTCTTTGCGAGGGTTAATAAGATTCTGCTTTCAGTCAGACAAATAGAAGTTCAACTGGAGTTGCTTGTATATGTTTCATCATATTCATGTCTTGAGAGACAGAATTTGTTTTCCCTTTAGATAATTGACTTGATGTCGCAAGGTTACTTTCAATAGAAGAACACAAAGCGAAATAGATATTTACGAATTATTATGGTACTCTTTTTCCACTATATTACATATATTTATGAAGAAAACAAGAGTTCTTCAAATAACTTCGTGGTCACGTAGTAATATCTGATTATTGTGAATATGAGTATTATTATTTATGAGTGAAGTGGTCATTTATATCTAAGGACATCATTGTAACCTATCGAATCATTATCTTGTTATATCAAAACATGTGACGCACATTAATATTAATCATGTTTGGTCAAAAAGACAGAAAAAACAAACCATTCGGTAAAATAACAATCACCTTCAAAATTGTAATTAAATTTAGTAATGAATAATCGAATGAAACCATTTAGCACAACGAGAATATTTACGCTCGAGATTATAATCAGTTTCAGTACTTTACAATGCAATAAATTACACAGTTTATTTATTTATTCAAACACACGGTTTGAATTCTGTTCTAATTTATTTATATTAATTAAATCGGAGCACATTTGTCACAGTCGTGTGTGTAAATAATATTCATTATCAACAGCTATGTTTGTAAACTTTTCCAATTACTTATCAAATGCAATTTATTAATGCAGATAAAATAGAATAAATGCATACTGAAATATGACAATATCTGGAGTACTTGCTCTCAAACATACCATCAGTTTTAATACGATGTGGATTACAGAAGTTGTACTATTTAAATGATGATTGCTAAAAGTAAAAACTATAACGGTCGTAAGTGCAATGTTAGAATGCAAACATGTACGTGTGAACAACTACAAACGACGGGGCGATTTTAACCCAAGTACCAATAATTGTGTGTCTAAATTATTAACAGTAAATAAACTCTTGTTTCAATTTAGAATAAAACTTACATTACTCGGTTTCAGTTTTTGTCCTTGCTTTTAAACAATATTAGCCTGGTTTAAGTTAGAAAATTAGCAGGTTGCAGACAAATCTTCTAGTATCATTTCATCACTTTCATATTTTTTGTACACATTCAATTATTGTATTTTTTGTTCTCCTTTGTAAATTAAATTTTTAGCTGAATAGGATAAAATGTTCAATAAATAAATAAATTAATTTAAATAAATAGATAAAAAGATCAATAGATCAATTGATAAAAAGATAAATAGTCAAATAGATAAATAAATAAATAGATGAACAGATAAGTAGATAAATAAACATATAAATAGTTTAATAGATTAATAGATAAATAGAATAGATAAATAGATAAACAACAAATCGATGTATAAATAGATAAATAAATACACAAATAAACAAAAACAAACAAACAAACAAAAATTTAAAACAACACAAAACAAACGCTATTCGTGTAAATCAACCACACCTACGAGAGTGTTCCCCGATTAATGAAATTGATAAATACGCTATTTAATTCGTAGAGATTCCCCGAGCAACAAAAGTAAACTGTAACAAAAGCAAGTGAGAAACCAATTAAAGATTTCGCTCAGACGGGAACTCTCTAGAAAGCCCGCCAAGTGATTTAACCGTTAACACAATTGAGAAAGCTCAAAGACAGAACCTTTCACCTCGTGCACGCTTTCTAAACTTTCACACAAACCACTGAACCAGAAAACAATATTAAAAACTTCGGGTTGGCCTTATGCTCCGCATCGCCTTACTTTGAGACCAATAATATTGAAAAGTTTCGTCGGGGTGGATAAGAAGTTCTAATGGTTCTCGAGAAAGATTGGGATGAGAGTTGAGTACTAATAGGGAGATATAAAAGCCTTGTTCACTCAAGGACGCTATTGATTCTTAGAGGGCTAGAGATAAAACATCTATATCGACAGATAGATAGTCGCACTTCGCTTAGTTTACAGCTTACTAGTTTGTAGCTGAAAAGTCAACAATAACTCATTATTAACACATCACATCAAAAAGGTAAAATCATTAATCATATTTCCTATGTTACCTTGTGTATTCAATGTCCAGTTAAAGTGGCAAGTAAATTTAACTGCCACATAACTTGTTATCAACATGGCAACCACCAATCAGAAACCTTGTAAATATTTACTTGGAGGACTAACTGACATAAATTTTAACTAGACATTAAAATTTTGGACCTGAGTTCTCGAATGATGTATCCACGCATACAAAAACTTGAAAATAGAACCAAACCTTACAAACACACAAAGGTAATGAGATCTAAAAAGGGGCCAAGCTCATCTACCCTTTCTCATTTGCGCATTCTTAATTCATAAGCGTACACTGCGCCGTAATGACATCATTGGAAAGCTTGGCAAAGATTGCATCTATTAATTTAAGCGTTATAGTTCATGCAAATTCAATTTTGCAAACTAATTTAAACGTAATAGTAGTAGAAGTAGCCAGTAACTCGCATCCTTAAAGTGATGTTTACCATGTTTCAACGCATATTTTCACCCAGAAGGAATTTTCTTACCCCAATCAAATTAGTCATGTGTTTTCATGTACCTAAATCCTCTCAATTATGACAGTTTGTAAGTTCATAACAATTTCATGATGGCAGGGTGATTCCTCGAAAACACCCCAACTCTGCTTGCAATATTAGGTGCCTTGAGTGTTATAGCGCACCGCGGCTTGGCTGCGGCGCCCTAACGGGAACCTAGAGCAGAGTGCATATAATATTGGATCGATATTTATTATTTCGTGTTCTAAAGTTATTTGCAAAGATATTCGATCGCGTTCTTTTAAGTTTGTATGTAAATATATAATATCAAAGGCTTTAGTTTTGAGATGCGTCATTTATAATTTTTATATCTGAAAAAAACAATACAAATAATACATATAATGTAATGAAATATATAAAATAATGTACCGACAACGTGCAATGTATTTTCTTGCATTAAAAATGGTTGGGATTGATTTGAAACGGTCGTGTTTACTGAGAAATGTGGTGCAGATCTAAATGCTTCCTCATGGCTACATTTTTAAATAGCAACTTTTGTTCCATATTTAGAACAGGTTAGTTCTACCTGCGTGGGCAGACATGATTCACAAAATAAACAGATCTCCAACTAGATTTGGCCGAGGTTCAACTATGTAAGCGTCAGGTGCGTACCTGGTATTCTCTGAAGCAGTTGCTACAACCGTCAGGTTGTGTCTGGGAGTATTAACGTTACGACCTGAAGGCGTCTGAACAAGTTGAGATAACTTTTATCTCCACCTTAATCACGTGACTCTTAGAGGGTCGCACTTGATCCGGTGATATCACTTTACCTTTCTCCGCGTTCAAGAGCGGCTTGAAATGAAATTGAAAGAATTTGATCCCGTTTCTTCATTGGATGTCTAGACAATTATGAAACGGGTGTACAAAAATGTTCAAAGGAAATATGAGATACAAACATAGAACGATGAAAGCAAATAAACAGTGCCAGCAAAAAATTCTCTTAAAAGTTTTAGAAAATCACTAAAGGAACACGAAAGAAGTAAATTTATAAGTTTTTCAGTACTTGTTCATTATTTTCCGCCGAAAAGTAGGATAGTGGAGGGCCTGGGGGGCCAGCTGACCATGGCAACGTCTTTATGCTCTCCCTGGCCCCCCACTAACCTAGTTTTAGGGGGGTCCCGATAATGAACAAGTACCCATTTCACAACATTCATAACACAACAACACAACAACACAAACAAACAATTTAAACAACAACAATTAAAATTTGATTACACATATTACGGTAATTTCATATTCTAATGTGATAATAGTCTATCCCCTCCTCCCCCAATGAGAACGAGTAGTGACTAGCCTGCTTAGTGTCATAAGTTGTATCGCTGATTATAAACGTTCTTCAATTAATTTTAAGCCAAACGAGTGATACCCGCCAATGTTAAAACTGCGCGAAATTAGATGTTTTTATTACCTGAAGATCGTCACACCTCACGCGGTATTTGCGCACAAAAAACACAGAAAAAACACACAACAATAAAACAAACAACAAAATGAAACATAATGTTATAATGGGTTAATTTAGATTGGTAGGCCTACTTATAAAAATCTAGTATCTATGAGAAATATAACATTATTATAAGCCGACTTCCGATTTTCAACAAAACTTCAATTTTCACCCCCTTTAAAAGGGAGGGTCTATATCATAACCCCGAAAGTGCTTATCTCCAAAATTCGTTAAAACACACTTTCAGAGAATTGCACTTTTGGGAGATTGAACTTTCGTTGATCAACTATTCGGGGTTTTCAGCTTTCGGAGTTTTGAACTTTCGCGACACTGCACTTTCTGGAATTTGCACCCTTCATCCCACATTACCAAAAGTAAAGCTCAGTATAACAGCACAGCTCCTGTGTTCGTGTGGGACAGCCTTTAAATCCCTGCCAACTAGATGTCCTGCATTGTTGAAGTAACTAGCTATTACTCAGTAGAGTACATTCTGCGCGGGATAATATCATGTCAACATCAATCAATCACTAAATCACGTTCGCGTTAAAGTGATTACGTAAAACATGTAGTCCTGTCTAGTGATATTGTAGTGGTATCCATACCAATAATCTCACACCATTTTGAAAATAAATAGCTTTAAACATAATCACATCACTGAATATACAAGACTCGTATTTCATTATTTGTCAACTTTACAACGTACTTCACAACAAAAACAAATCGTTTTACGTTGATTCCAGTTTAACTTCATCATCCCATATATAATGCAGTTCTCATCTTTATAAAGCAAAACAATTAGCTTTTTTTCTTTCACTTTCAAATGAATTCAGTTAATTTCATCTATTATTTTGAGTTACCTTTTTCAACAGTTTGTAATAAAATGCGTTTACTGTGTTTTCTAACAGTTATACTCTTTATAATCAAACCGTTTAAAATGTTGTTGTATAATTAGGGTTTTTTTTCTGTGATAATCAATTTCTATAGCAAAACAAAATCAATTTGATGACCATGTGATGTTGTGTTTCGCAGGCAAGGCTGTTCCCTTCGTCGAGCTGACTGTAGCGCATGCGTCCGTGCTGACTATCCTAGCCATCAGCTTCGAGCGCTACTACGCCATCTGTGAGCCGCTCAAGGCAGGCTACGTGTGCACCAAAGCCAGGGCCTTCTTGATCTGCCTGCTGGCCTGGACGTTCGCCGCCATCTTTACCAGGTGGGGATAATTTCTGATAAGTTTATTTCAGCGTCGATAAAGAAGTTTCCCTCGTTGAAACTTCTTTATCGACTCTGATTTACATGATGCACTCTAGGACTCATAGCACTTGTTCTGTGGCACCGGTTTACAACACAGTAGAGTACAGTAGTACATAAGAGACAATATCTTTAATATTGAACTACCGTTAAGTGATAGCAAAATATTTTTTGAGTAAGGTGATTATAGAAAATCTACTATTTAACTAGGAAAACGCTTAAGTCCCGCCGCGTTGTTGGATGAGCGTAATTGGTGCATTGAGCTGCCATGTGTTATGAGGATTTTCTGTTGTTCTGTGACAAAATTATTACAAAGTCGATTTTTTTTTTTAAATTAAATTAAATTAAATAAAAAATTGACTTTATTTTTTAATTTTTTTTATGAATCGTAATTTTAAAAAAAGGAAAAATCGTAAAATTGCGATTTTCATAAGAAATAATTATTCGATTGCGCTCAAATTTCACAAGAATATATAATTCATAAAATTAAGGTTCTGTGAAAAATTCATTACAATAGGATAAAGCATGTAGGTGTTATAAGTCAAAGACTTGTTTAAAAAAAGAAAAAAACGTGTAAAATTTCGATTTTCATGAGAAATATTTTTCGATTGCGCTCAAATTTCACACAAATATCTTAATTCATAAAATTAAGGTTTTGTGAAAAAATCATTAAAATCAAATTAAGCATGTAGGTGTTATAAGTCGAAGAAATATTTAAAAATTGAAAAAATTCGTAAAATGGCGATTTTCATGAGAAATAATTTTTCGATTGCGCTCAAAAACGTGGCAGTTCTAAGTTCAAAGATTTCGAAGGACTCCATAAAATTTCATTGCAATTGGAGTATCGGTTTAGCTGGAAACGTGTTAACAAACACACAATAATACAAACAGAAAAAAAAGAAAGGAAAAAAAAAACATTCCGGATTTTTTTCTCCAGTGTAGTGAAATGGAATCTTCGCTTCGCTCGCTACGCTCATCCAATTATTTAAAGCTAGATAGTGTTTAAAAAAGTAGGAAGGTTTTGCGAAGAATAATCATGATTTTTATCGACTTTACTTCACTATATCATTAAGAGTATTTATAATTTGTTGTGAAAAATGAAGAAAACAACTTTCCAATAGATAGTTTACAGCTTCTATTTTCAAGTATAATGAATGATTTTATGCTAGCATTTAAAAAAAATTCACCCTAACAGATATTAATTCTTAATTTTGCATCAAAATCACTCAATTTATAATGTCATACCAACATATACTGAATATTATATTTATTCTTGAGGTGAATTTGACCTTGGTAACGCAAGTAAGGTTTCTACCCAAAAATAAAAGACTTTTATAAACACATTAGATGCACTCAATAGAATGTTAATTTAAAACTTAGGGGAGAAATCCTTTCTAAAATTAAGAAAACCTTTTGATAAGACTGATATATAAGCTATTGTCTATACTAGATACACAGAACAAGTGCTTTGATTCGAACACCCTATTCAGACGGTTCAATGTTTTATTTAAAGGAAACATTTTATCTCAATCAGAATTTAAAAAGTAAAATAAAGTCTTTGTTGGAATTTAAGGAAAATAAAAAGAGTTGAACCCTTAAAAGGGAATGAATCTGTTCACCTCCGTATCGAGCATGTAGCTGCATGCTTTGATGTTGGCACACACACTTGTCCGAGTATTGGACATGACAATGTCGTTAAGGAAAATGCACGAACCTTTCACATTCAGTGTGGAATACAGATACTTTGAAGAGCGACGCGTAAAACCTAGAGAAATGAAACTAATTTATATTTTAACTGGAATTCAATGTCTTTTTGAGACTTTTAATCAATCAATTTTAATTGGAAACGTGTTTTAAACGCTAAGTTTTAAATTATGTGGCTAAAATATATGCAAGTGGTATTATCTACGTTTGCGAACAGTTCAGGATTGAAGTATTTATATTAATGTTGTTGTAATATTAAGAAGAGTGAAATAAACGCATTACAAAAAATACATTCCAGTTTATATTGCCAACTTTTTATTGGCACCAAAACGATTTAAGGTACACAATTTCGTTATTTAAATTAAAAAAACAAATTATTAGTTTACATTTTAAACATAAATATATGTTCTTGCCACAGTGCTATAAACTCACTGAAATATACATCACAACATGTTATATATTCGATTCTAAAAGTAATTATATATCTCGTGACTTTTGTTAAAAAATATGATCAACAACAAAATAATAAATCAAATACAGTTTTACAACAACAAATTGAGCAACCAGTGCAGAAGAGTGCTAATTCCAGTTTTCTTTACAGTGGTTCACAATATTTGATTTACAAACAATACTACGTTAATAATTTTAAGATTGATTGATGAAAAATGCAAAACTGTGAATAATCCATACACATAAACTTATACTATCAAATAACATGTGCTAATCTCTACGCGCGAAAGCAGAGACTTGCTGTTAATGATTCTGAACGAATAGCGTACACACCGCCCTTAAAGCAATTCTGTATTCTGCACTGAAGGAGGACACCGCATGCTTTTGATGTTATTGATGTTGTATATGCACCGCTCACCGTTTGCGTTGTTTCACGGAATACTGGGCACAAGCAGTCTGTTTAATGCAAACTAAAAGTAGTGTGCAAACAATTACACATACCTTGATTTTAACATTCACATATTATCTTCCATAAGAAAAAAAACACACATCAATTTACAATAGTTAATGGTCAAATGTTGTTCAAAATAGCATTTTCAGAATCACCGTCGAGCGCATAGCATTATGGGAGCAAGGCGGGTGTGTGAAGAACAACGTCCACCACAAAGTCACGCAGTTCACCACACAAGCAGAGTACTTAACCTCCTTTCTCACATAATGCATTGCGCGCGATATAGGTGATTCGAATATGTTTAAATCTATATTTTAACATTAAAGCTACTTAAAATCAAATAGCAACAAACAAAACTATTTATTTGAGGACTTATGAGATAAATCACAAAGCCGAAGCTCTTGAAGCAACCAAAGTGTAGTAATGTCTTCATGCCCAGTGTCACGTGATCATATGTGTTTATATTCCTACAGCACTTTGGTGACGTCACTGCTATGTACTTTGTGAACCCACCCTCACAATGCACGTCCATGTAAACCCTGTCTGTCCACCACACATCTTGATGTTGTACAACTGCACTAGGCATGGTGAAACACTATGTATAAAACTACGGCATCGTCTTGTCGAAAACAAATCGCTGCCTTATACAGGTGTTTATTGAATAATATAGGGTTAAACGAGTTGATTCTTCATTCGTTTCATTCGAACAAAGAAATAATTTGGGCTGTGCCTAAACTGATATGGAAGTTGAAAACGAAGATCGGATGATACGTGCTTTACTATTTATATAATTATCCGACTCGAAAGTCTACGCTCCTTTCGACCTCGACCCCGCTTCAAGTACGTACCCTAACCCCCCTTTTGCCCTTCCGGTCAACTAACTCAAAATTGTACGTCTCTTGGTGTGTTTATGTATGTTCACGATTGAATTTAACTGAATCTGTGACCCTGAAATAGGCTACAGAGCTCCACACGTTCCCTGCATTAGCCATCCTGCACTATGGGCAGATAAATACATTACATTATTAATTATTATCGGACGGTGGACCCTCATCAACATCCGTTCATTACGTTCACCATACGAGATGAATCAGCAGAAATAAGTCGAGTTAATTGTTGATACACACTGAAGTTTAGAGTCTGCAATAGTAGTGATTATTTTCTGAAACTCTTCCTGAAGCCAGTTTTTATCAGATTGTTATCAGACTTTGCTCATAGCTTATGGTCATGTATATACAGTCTTCTATAGTAGCACAGTTTTTTTTTAAACAATCACAAAAAAACTAAATAAATTAAATGTATTTTTAGGATTTTGGATTTTTGTAAAATCATCAAAATTAATCAATTTCGAAATTTATTTGTGCGTAATGCTTAACAATGTTAAGTAATCTATGACTATAGAAGAGTGACCCTATCCTTTCTGACAATTATGCAAAATTGCATATCGATCGGATGACAACTTGAAGCAGGAATAGTTCCCAAAAAACCTTCAAATAGGTATAGTTGACTCTTAAGGGTGAAACGGTTCAACTTTAACTCGCTTCAGAAAGTATAAAATTTTAATTTTTATCGTGGGAAACCTGTTATAGGGTGCAATTAGCCCCTCTTCAGGTGAACTAGGTATGTGCGGATAGGAAATTGTGAAGGGATGTCCGAGGACTGTTTAAGAGGACTCAATCCCTTGCATTCGCCTTAACGACTGAGGAAAACCTCGGAAAAAACCTTCAGTCAGGATTGCCGGTCTCGACGGGATTCGAACCCGGGACCACCCGAATCAGAGTCGAGCGCTTAGCGCCCGAGCCAACACTGTCGGTGTATAAAGCTTTAAGGGGATATAGGACATGCGGTTTTAGCAAATTTCGGTTCGTTCAGCTGATTAGCATCAGAGTTGTTTGACATTTTGCACAAATGTCAGGGAAGTGGAACTGTAGGGTTCTGCAGGGGCACTTTTTTAAATATGGTTTGAGGTGAATAAAAAACGATTCGATATCAACTAATGATCAAAAACCGTCAATTTGTGTAAGGTATAAATAAGAAAGAAAATGAACTTAAATGAGTTGGTTAGTAATATAGATGTATATGAATTGGGGTAGAAACATTTATGTAGCGATTATTTTACGTTCATTTTGATTTAGAAAAGCGGTCCCCTGATTATTATTTTAAAAAACGTGAAAATGAGGATTAATTTATAACTTATCGATATATTTTAACAAATAATTAGATAATGGAACTAAAAATTTGTGTAATATACGTGTATGTATAACACCGAGAAGAGTTGGGTTACCTCTACATCAGCGTCTAGTCCAGTATTATCAAGGGAAGCGGGTACGAAGAAATGCAAGACAATAACATAAAGAATGTCTCTCATGGTGTATGAATTTACATTCCGGCATGGGGCTCGCTTTAAATCATTTGCATTATTTTCATGCCTGAAGGTCCCGAGTTGTCAACTTGAGAATACAGTACAGTCGGGCACAAAATAAAATATTACTTTTCATAAGAAATACTTCAACCTACAGAGATAATTTTACTGTGCGACGATACAGTTCGTGCATCTTATGAATGTGCCACGATAAATGAAGTTTAAATATTTATTAAATAAACGTAAATCGTGGAAGGACTACCGCCAATTTTAAAACCACGCGAAATAACCTTATTTTAGTAATAACTCACATAACACTACACAAAAACGAAAAAAGGATCCTAGGTCCCACGTGGTTTAGTTAGAACTATATCTGGCATAGAAACCTTTTTCAAATATTGTAACCAGCAACGATTTTAATCAAGGTTTAAATTAAATTAATGTATTCTGTAATTAAAAACGCTACTGATTACAATATTTGAATAATTTTTCATGCAATGTGTAGTTCTAACGAAACTACGTCAGACCTAGTAGCCCTTTTTCGATTTTACGTTACGGTTTGAGAGATATTACTAACATAAGGTTGTTTCGCGTGGCTTTAATATTGGTGGTGATCCTTCCCCTTAAGCTATAAAAACTGATTTTCATAAACTCGCAGGAAATATTTCATAATTAGGTCATAACTAAGTAACCAACTTTAAAAAACAAGTCGTGCGCATTGAAAATAAAAAAAAATTTTAAAATATAAGTTCTAGTACGCATCACTCTTCTGTCCGTCCGTCTGTGCGTGTGTCACGTCTCGCGATAAAAACCGAACATGACGTCCGATTGGCACGAGATATTTTGTTGGCATGATGACAAACAAAGATGATAGAGGATGTTTTACTGACCTTGGAAGCTGGGAGGAGTGGATAGTTTACCAGAAAGTTTCAACATTTATGACCAGGCACCTCCACCAAAACATAAACGCACGGCGAGCACCATTGTTTCACATCTGTTGATAAAGTAGCTTCGCTCCCTCTTTTGGGTTCTATCGTACCCATGTTTAACAAATAATGTTTGTTTTCCTTTTATTTAATAGTAATGCATTCTTTATTGTTATTTATGTACATAAATTATAATCGGTAGTAGGCCATTATTATGGTAAAGCCCATTGACCAATGGAGTCATCAGTTCATTTAAGAACTTGTTATAGGTTGATATGAAAACGGATTTTGCCTTATTAAATATATTCTTGTTTATTTTTAAATACGGCTCAATTAGCACATCTTGAAACATTGTGTTCATAAGTAGTAGTTCGCTGACATCAGTTATTTATTTAATAGTGGACAGTTGAGGTTCTATAAACGCCCCTTTAGTAAGCCAAAAGAATCGTTAAATAGATTATTATTACCAAAATTAATATTTAAAATCGACAACATATAAATAAAGTAAATACAGACAAAATATTGAACAAGTAGAAGTTTCGTGATACTAAATCGTGCGACCTCACTAGAGTGTAGCTCGTAATATCGCCCCTCCATCCATCATGCTAAGGTTGTGTCCACAAAGCCTCAATTTCCAGAGGGGGGGGGGGAGCTTCACATTTGACAGCATCATTTGGCTGCGCTCGACCGACGGGGCACAAAACCGAACTGGACGTTGAATATAAATTACTTTCTTGTTTATTACATTGAGGGAAAAACATGTTTTGAGAAAACTAGGAAAATAGGGTGGGGTGACTGGATGTGATTTTGATCCAGAAGTTTAAGGTTTTAAATTGCACTTTACGCATAGAATAGGTTTTCTGGTTGTAAATCACAAAGAACGTATAACTTTTTGTATATGTTGGTTAAAATACTTAAAGGGAAGCCTTATTATACTATACAGCAAAACTCCATAAATAAAAAACCGATTGACAGTCAATTTATATTTCATGGCTCGATTTTCAAAGAAATGTAAAAAAACAAAAAATGCGCCAAACACCACATAGAAAACATCCCATTGTAATAATTATATCGGTTGATAAAGTTCACAAATTTTTACATTTATGATGAAAATAACTTTAACTTTTATTATTCGCAGTTTACATCAGGAATTCACATTTATTGTATTTTATTTTTAAACGAGCTGTTGTTCTCAAACAATAACCACTTTGTTAAGTTACATTGTGAATAAGAGAAATAATAACTAAATTTTCTTTAAAATTTAAACAAGAAAATTTTAACACAGATAATACTTCACAATCATTTAAAGTACTTGGTCGTTGTTGGTTTTAATAACATTCCCTTTCAATTCAACTCAATTTTATTCAATTCAAAAGTTTACATTGAAATCGAGAATAGTATAAATAAATTTTGACATTTCTAAATATTAATGGTTCCCAATTAGAGACGATTCTCACGAAATAATGAGCTTTCACCGAAACGATTTTCCTGCCAATTAGGGGTAGAATTTAATTTGTGGCTAAACGTGGCTGTCTGAATGAAGAGAATGAATTCATTCTCGTTCCATCTCTATTCGACGCACGGAGGTTTAATTTCAAGCAATGTATGGATTAATTTCTAGGAGTTGTATCTCATTTGAGTTTAGTTTCATCAGACCAACCAGGCAATTGTTTTGTTTCATTTCTATAAATGCTGTCTCCATTCAAGTAGAATATGGTTATAATAAGTTTCAAATTTAATAAGATTTGTGTTCAGATTTAACCATGCTATTGCAATTAGATTGAATACAGATGCTTATTATATAAGATCTCGGTAAAAGCTTGCATTGTTATCACTTTGGAGATGTACGTGTTTATGGCAGATGTTGTGAAGTTCATTGTTTGAATTCTTCAAAGTTAATACTACTTCAACTAATAAATTACTGTTCGCTTGGCTGACACATACCACAGATGTTTGAGATTGTGTACACTTGTTACGGAAATTAAAAGCTATACAGTCATACTTTTGTAAAAATTATTTAAAATCATTCAAATTTAAATTTGTGAAAGTGTGTGTGAAAGTGATTCAGAAAGTAAAAATAATCAAATGTCATACATCCTAGATATGAGAGTTGTTAACAATCAATCAGCTATACTTCATAGTATCTGTGACGGTAGCAGTGGCGTCGGAACAGGGGGGGGCAAGGGGGGCATTGCCCCCCCCTAATTTTCATGACGTGGGGGCATAGGGGGGCAGATTTAGAGTTAAAAAATCAAGACTTCTACTCTACTTTTTGGGAAAGCAACCGTATATCCGACTATTTTTATAACCAGCCACCCGTCTTGTATTGTGTGTTGGTCATTCACTTCAGTAAGAGTGGTCACGTGAATCAGACTCACGTCTAATCCAAACATCCCTTTGAATGATTTGCTCGAGTTATTGGCAGACGCAAGTTGGGATTTGGTTCGCTCGTGTCGCATCGTTATGCGTTCATTGTTCAGTCATCTTTGGAGTGGTGTAGTGACTGTGATTATAGCAAAGTGGCAAGTGGGAAGATTATTCCTCTTAGAGTGTAAGTAGTGTAGTGTGAAGTGTAAAGTAAAGTGTAAGTGTGTATGTAGTGTGTCGTGTTTAAAAGTGTTTAAGATTAAATTGATTTCATAATTAAAGCACATTTTCATGGTAATTTAGTTAGGTTGTAAAGTATGCAAAACGAAAATCAAAAGTCTATTTTTAGGGCTGTTGACAACGTCAAAGTGACAAACTCCCACTTTCAATGACCCGTTTTAAACACCGTATCTCATCACTCAAAAGAAGTTGAAGCGTCATGAACTCATTAGATATTGATGTTGTGACTATAACAATTTAGACAGGTTAAGACGACAGAATCAGCTCAAGCGTAAAGCGAGAAACTCGGAAGGCCAGGAGTTCGAATCACACCACCAGTAATTCCGACTGAAAGTTTTGTCCAACGTTTTTTCAAACGTAAATGAGCACGGAAGTTATTTTAGGAGATTTGTATAAAGTGAAAAAGAAAAAAAAAGTAAAATATTTACTCCTTACAAATAGGAGAGGTTAAATTTTAGAGTTAAATAACTCCGAAAAATGCATTTGTACCCAAACGGGAGTAAGTACGGCTTAATACTAAAATAAACTCTTTTTTTTGTTAATTCCTCTTTGTGAATCCGGGCCCAGAGAGGGGCATGCATTGCATTCTGGGAAGGTTTCCCACGAGAAATGTAGGCCTACTCCAAGCAACGAAATATTGCATATAAATAATATTGAATGTCACAAACAGTTACAGTTCGGCCATGTTCCTACGTTGCACGTGTATGTACGTCAGGACATCATTTCTCAACGTCCACCTGCAGAGACGTCAGGAACTCGGTCCCAAGCAACAACATGAGTGGTGGTGGTAAGCGTAGCTAGGTCTTGCAAGCTACACTACAAATAGGATGATGAACGCGCACGTATAGAGCATTACGCAGTCAACTGGATAGTTGCTGCACTGACAAATTTATCAAGGCGCTTTAACTTGGCAAACTCGGTTTTAAATTTCAAAACGTGAATTACCAATAGTTTAAGTAAATAAATACATAAATTTGTATTTAGAGTCTACCCACTCAGTCACATAAATTATTTTCAGTGGGGGACATTAAATTTAAAGCAGACACCATGACAAACGTACAATGACCAACTAGAGACCGGCATATTTAAGTTTGTGGCTTACTCTTATCAGTAGTTTTGTAAGTAATACGTATAATAAATGTATGAACTGTTGAGTATACAAACTACTGGTTATATTACTGTCAATTTATTTATGTTACACTATTTTAATATTTAAAGTCTAACTCTAAAGTTATGACTTTAAATTATTTATTTAAAAATAATCTCTAAAAATCATTAAAAAAATCTGAGTTATTAACAGTATTCCTGCCCTTCAACAATAGTGGATATGTTATTATTTTTATGTCAGCAGCTATGCACTTATCGTGGTATGTTTTGTACTACACAAAATAATTAGGGTGATACATACATTGTCTGAAGGTTATCAACGCAATAATTGGGTGGTTAATATTGTGACGAAGGGCATCTCTTCTTTATGGTTATCCTACTAAATAGGTCAACTGTAGGCTACCTAAGATAACCTTTGCTTTATTGTTCTCGTAAACAGCTGAAAACAGAAGCTCGTTCGAGACGTACTATAATCGTAAAACATATAGGAGTGAATATTGCCTATAGTAACTATTATCAAACTACTATTTTCATCATTATTAACTATCAATAATATGCTTCATATTATAATTATGATACCGTAAACAATTACTAGCAAGTTTAATGAAAGAAACACCAAAGATAGAGACAAAAAATCACCTACACCAACATCCACAATAATATCACACAATAACAGGTTATTAATAAAACACTGCTGAAATAAATTGAGTTTGAACCAAAACAATTAAATTGATAAAAAGGAATAAACAATTTAAAAACTGAATTTCTGTACTGGAATCGGAGAATACAACGTCGTAACTCAAACAAATAAATACATTGAACGGTTTTGTGTGGTTTTATCTGGAGTTAACTTGTTTAACTTGTTTTTACGTTTAGATAAATTGTATTATTTATTATCATAAAAATATTCATGAATTGATCACTTAAACTTATAACAAACATTGAAAAAACGTAACAATAATGTTTCTAAGTGCTTAAAAAATTGTGAAACCTCAAAATAAATTGCGAATTCTATTTATATTTGACGCAGAGAAATTACAAAAGACTGGCGTTATTTCGACATCAAAATAATACAAAAAATCCTAAAATAGTTTCTCCGCATCCAACATGTCCAAGTAATAGCGCTCTGTCCTCGAACTGTCATCAACACACATGGGGTTCGTGATGCTGAAAAACCAATAAAAACGCAAAAGTCAAAACCATTTCCTACTTTACCAATAAATGAGCAACGAAATGAACATATCTGAAATACACGGAAAGTAATAACACTCGTTAAAATATGAATTCGGGTTATTCAAACAAAGTGAGATAAACCCTAAACAAAAAATATTATAAATAATATTTTTAACATTGAACCTAACATAGTGTTAGCACTTCTTCGCGAAAATAGTGGTTTGCCCGAAGATTTAACAGACCCATAACATACATTCCAGCATTCAAGTTGAAGAATGTCTTGAAATCTTTCTTTACATTGTCAGATATAGACAGGTCTCTTACTGTGTTGAAGTTTTTGAGAGCGTAACACTTTTTCAAACTAAAACAGCATCGACAGGCTGAGAACTATAGTGACAATTTTGACATGTTATATGACAGAATGTATATATGAAAAATATTGTACGCCTGCCACATCTCTTTTTTATCCCCCCCCCCCACCCACCCACCCACCCACTTGTCAAGCCCCACAACTAGCAGCGCGCAATCGTTCCAATAAACACAAAACACACCAGCCCTCTGCAAAATTTTGTTAATTGGACTATTTAAAAAAAAAAAAAAAAAAATTCTACGAATTTTGAACATTTTAAAATATGAATTTTGTATAACCGTAATTCTGCGTACGTAAACAAACATACTCATTAAATGTTTATTAGTTAATTGATAATTATATTTTAAATACAAACCATGCATTGCATCCCCAAGCAGAATATGGTTATAAAGTTCAATTTATTAAGTCATGTTCAATACGAATATTATCATTTTTAAATAAAAAGAAAAATTTTAAATGTTTAGAGTCAAATAAGAATTAAGTATGCCTACACATACTACGATCGAATCCAGAAGGCTAACTCTCCAGCCTACAACATTGTGTCTAAACGACGACACTTGAATTAAATCACAAGTAATTAAATCAAAGAGCCTTAAAATAGATTTAAAATTTAAAATAGCATCCGCGAGCCGATCTCATAATTGATAATTGCTAATAATTTCTAAAGTGTAAAATATCACTAGGAAAACGCTTAAGTCCCGCCGCGTTGATGGATGAGCGTAATTTTTTTTAAACGAAAAAAGCGTAAAATTGCGATTTTTTTAATAGATAATTTTTCGATTACGCTCAAATTTCACACGAATATATTAATTCATAAAATTAAAGTTCTGTGAAAAAATCGTTACAATCGGATAAAGCATGTAGATGTTATAAGTCGAAGAATTTTTTTAAAAATCGAAAAAAATCGTAAAATTGCGATTTTCATGAGAAATAATTTTTTGATCGATTTTTCCCTCCGTGCAGTTCTTCGTTCAGAGATATTCACAGACCTCCATAAAATTTTATCGCAATTGGAGTATTGGTTTAGTCGGAATCGAGTTCACAGACACACAAAAATACAAAAAAAAAAAAGAAAGAAAAAAAAAAAAAAAAAAAAACATTCCGGATTTTTTTTCTCCAGTGTAGTGAAATGGAATCTTCGCTTCGCTCGCTACGCTCGCTACGCTCATCCAATAATTAAAGAGAAAGCTGCACCATTCAACTTGTGCCGAAGAACAAACCAAACAGAATGGTAAATAATATAAATCAGACAATTCACAACAAATTAATTAAAATTGTAAGCAATAAACAATGTGATTGAAAAAGGAGACAATTACATAAAATCATACTTATCACGGTGTTTTGTTCAGTTTTGGATTTAACTAGAGTATTAATAGTTTAAAAACCCTTTCCTGCCCAACGGTACCATATGGACCAATAACGGTTATTAATTTTAATCTGGGTAAATAATGTTTTTCAATTTGACCTCATTTTTTTAGAATATTTTTTTTTCACATTCCAATAGGACCAAAAGTGAATTTTTAAGAGAAGATTGAAAATACACATCTGCAAAATAGGCTAAAAATGAAAAAAAAAACTGGTTGTCCCGGAAATGTAATAAATCTCTAGTATTCTATTATCAAAATTATTATTTTTATTATTAAAATCCAAAATGTGCAAAAAAACATCAGGAAAAATCTAGTTTTAAGAACGTATTTCAAATTTTAATTTTTTACCTCAAATGAAGCTTTTAATCAAATTCCTAAATTTCCCAAAATTCATTAAAATTCATGATACAAAATATGAAAAAAATGCAAAACTCGAATTGTTTGCTAAAAAATATCTAACTTTCACGGATTTAATTCGGGCCTGAAAGGGTTAATGTATTTTACCTGTCCCAAGACGGGACAGGTCGGCCTGTGTATACCTCAAATGCGTTTCTACCAATTTCAACACTGGATTAACAATATGTTCATTAATAACAAACTTAAAATATTTCCTCTCAACATGAGAGGGTGGTGTTCTAATCTCGCCTAGTCTTGGCAGTGAGTGTACCTAGAGCCTCCCTAGCTCGCTAGCTAGCTCGGCGTCATCACCATTATACCACGAGACGTGCGGATAATATAAACCGAACAACATCCACCGCTAATAGATTACAAATAGGGTACTTGTTTTTCATTAAGAGATGCGTTGACAATTAAGATCCTAGCAGAGTGATCGTAAGTCTGTACAACAAGTCTAAGAGTACTTGGAGTTAAATTACAATAGAAGGGGTTTGGTTTCGTAATTAAAATCCTACAATTATATAAGTGGGGGCGATAATATTAGTAAGTACTGACAAATATTGGTAATAAGGAATATAATTATTGTGTTTTCGTTTAATAGTTATGAAAGGAAGTAACATAATATTTAAAAACTATTAAGTGGGTTAGAACTCTTCACTAAATCAAATCAAAATAACGTTTCGTAAATGTATGTTTTGATGTTTTTGGTAAAATATGATTTTTGTTTGTGAAATTAACCTGAAGACGGAAATTGTTAATAGTTTAATAGTTGGTTGAATTTATTTATTAGATAATTGAGTGTATTTAAAAAATGTTATCTGATAACAGTCAAATGCAAGAAATGTTGGAAAATTTATGTCTAAAAACTAAAAATAACCAATTTCTACAACATACAATCCCCACCATTCGTATCACCAATTGTATGAAATAACCAATAGCAAACCACAATATCTATACTAAAGGAAAGGGTCAAATCTCGGATAAACCAAGCAATCGAGTTTTATTCGGAACACGCACTCCAAATACCTTACGTACGCACCCTACAATCTACGGTAGATGTTGACTGGCAGACAAAAACGGCGAAAACGGGACAAAGAAGTCTAAAAACCTAACCAATCGGACAGCCATAAAACAAAGACACGAAACACACACAGAAAACAATTGAAAAAGAAAACAGCGCTGTAACTTGGAGAAGGAAAGACAAGTAGAGATATATCGAAAGGAAAAGTGTAAACTACTATTAGTGGAGGAGCCGTCGCTGTGCGACTATTACAAATTGAATTTACAGACACTCGTGGCCAATCAATTGTTGAGTTCCTACCGCGGGCGGGAGCGTCGCGACGCGTCCAGTGAGGGGAGCTCTGATTGCTTCCCGGGGATTAGGCGGGAGAGGGAGGAGGAGAGACAAGACTTTCGGGAAGAAACTTTAAAATTGAATTTCTTGACTCTAACAACGAGGCTGGATGTTAGTGGAAGACATGGCGCTACAAACAAAAGTATATTAATTGTCCAACTCTCGCAACAATACAAGATATAATATGATTGATATTTTTGATTTGTTTCTCAGAGATGAAAAAATAAAAACAACCACAAAAAGTGTTGAAATGATAGTTGGAACTTAACCGCACAATAAGTCACTATATATATATATATTAAAACTTTGAATTGCTGGAGATGTGTAAAATAAAATTGGATATGATAATTGTTTATACTACTGCAAACCTACATCTTTAAATTCATTTCAGATTAATTAGAATTTTTTAAATTTTGAATAAAACATCCATTCCATAATAGTATTTTAGAACATCCAATTTGTTATCAATTGTCATCCATGATGAACTATTGTGAAAACTGTAGGTGTATATGTCATAAAATATGATACAAGATGTTTTCAAACATCTAAATAGGAGCTTTTCTTACGCGTATTTCACTGGCGCACGGAATTTATTGCAGAAAACCATTTGCCCGTTAGTAGGGCTCGGCCGAGTTCAATATATCTACAGCTATGTTCGGCCGTTTGTCGTACCCCACCTGACATCGACATTCCAAGAAATAAATCTTGTACATAACAGACATAGGAATACCAACAGAAAACCAGACTCAATCAATAATATCTGAGGTGATCGCTTCCACAAATATTTTAAATACCTTTGGCAATAACATATTAGTCCCTCTTTCAGTCAGTAAAACTTTCGATTGCTTTACAATTTACAAAGTCGTATCAAGGTTAATACTTAACTTATTACGTATATAATGTACATGAACACAGAACATCACATTCCACACAATCACACATTCTCATTCTTTCACATTTTCCATTTTTAAATGTGGAATTTGAAAAAGGTTTGGAATATTTGCTGTGAGTGCGCATTGATTTTCGTTCTTTAGTACGAGTGTGAGAAAGCAAGGCCCATTTGGTATGAGTGGTGGTGGGAGGGGCTTACAATGTTACAATCTTGTAACTCAGGTCGAAGGCCGTGTATGCTTTGATAACAAATGAATTAAACTTGATATCATGAAATAAAATGTTTTTGCTTTTTATGGTAAAATGTGTTATACACATAGTTGTATTTTGATTCAGGAGTATAACTGAGTGGATTGGCAATCCTATACAGTTAGGGAAATTACGAGCAAATATTGAATTAAAGACAAGTCCCTTTTAAAGTCTATGAAAACTGTGACTAGGTCATAAGAAGCGCGATTTTAACGTGACACGACGTCGAGACTGTGGAGTGTTTGGAACAAAATTAATTACAATTAAAACCGCATTAAGTTTTTGTCTCTTTAAAGCGAACATCGTACAGAGGCTGATAGTGATGATAACTAGGAAGCGTCGGGCCCGTGACGGCGTGTGATTCCCCCCCCCCCCCCCCCCCCCCTACTCAAAAGACTAGTGGGCTTGACGCAACAGCGTCGGTGGCCTTTTATTATTCTAGAAAATCTTAACGCTGTTAACATGAACAAAACGGGGCTAATTGTTACGTTAAAAGAGTGAATAACGAAGCGTTATGATTAGGGGAGGGGTTTTAAGTTCCAAAAGGTGCTGTAAATATTAGAAGAATTTTAATAGTTTTGATATTAGAAAAAAGAGGTGACCTGAATAAATAGTACAGGCATGTGAATGTAGCGTTTTGTGAATAGTTGCTACAAAGCGCCATTTTTCACCTAAAACTATGGTTTTCAAGTCATCTTTCATTTTATTTTCCTTAGTATGTATCTATATTTAAATGTGCACATTTTTATTCAGTTGATATTAATTCAACCTTGATGACATAATTTCACAACAAAAAGATGAAAAAACTTCATACTCAAGTTTTTAAAGGTGAAAAAAATAGATCTAAAAACGCTATAAAATAACACTTGAAAATGCTTTATATACATGTACAACAACCACTTTTCATAGCACATATTTACTAGGTTAAATAATATCTTATTTAAATCGTTATCATTATAAGGCTAATGGAATATATTGAAATATATTACTGTATTAAAACAAAGTTTAACAATTACAAATAAATCATTACTCGAAACAATTATTTGTATTTCAGTAAAAACAATCATACTCCCCAATGTAAGAAATTCTCAATATATCATTATTTAAACTATCAGTGACCAGGCTGTTATCTATAACCCCACACTGGCCGACCTGTCCCATGTGAGACAGATAAACTACTATAGCTGAGAGTCGAAGCCATCAGTAATCTCCCAGGCTTTGAGTCGTCCTCGTCCAGGTATCAGAGGGAGCGAGGTGCTGGTTCGAATCCAGGTTAATGCAGTGTACGATGTCCGAGAGAGAAGCACGTTATAAACAGCGGAGGAGAGACTGTTGAGATCCCAGAGAACAATCCCTACGTCATATGTGTTTCAATGAGATAGCAGGGAAAGTATAATGGACACATCATATCGGGTTCAAGCACTGTACAAGATTGCATAATAACATAGAATTCTGTCGTCTTCTTAAACCAAGTGGAGATATAACATTTCGGTACATTTCATGGAATTGTACGGAATAAAATATTCCTTGAAAGCTGGAATTATGATAAAATTTACAACGAATAAAATACATGACAAGAAGGAGAACGATAAATTTTACAACATTCAGCACTCACAGCCAAATTTCGTCTTTTGTTACCATATTTTGTGTATTTTTGCGTACGTTTTCTGTTTCCTTCTGACATAGTGCACTTTTGAGCTTTCGGTATTCAAATCTTAGCAAATCTTAGCGACAAATCTTAGTCTAAAGTAAATAAGCTAAGGTCAGTTTGGTCAGTTAAGGTCAGTCAGAGTGAAAACGAGAATTGAAAAAGTAATTTAGTAGTAAAGTTTAGTGCAAACAACCGGATTATAATATGGAGTGTGGGAGAGTATTTGTGATTGATGATAATTGCACATTGGTCTATTGTGGGTCCATTCCAAGTCATTTCATGGTTTGTTCGTGGGCTCATGGGGGTAAATTTTCATTCAGTATAGCCTGAATATACTTTTGACTTCAAATATAAGAAATAAAACATTATGGAGCAAGAAAAAATACAAAACTTAAAATGATCAATATCGCACTAATTATAAAGTTTAACAAAATAAGAGTGGTTTAATAACAAGAACAAAAATGTCATAGTTTGATAGAAGTTAGTTTTCATACGCAAGCATTAATATGTAGTTGCAAAAACAAAGTAAACCTACCAAGGCGACATTTCTGATTGTGTAATTGGAACTCAGAATATTTTAAATAAGATTTAATTACGCGTTCACTGAGCCACGCTTTAGATTATTCTTTGTTGCTCTAGAGGTGAATTTATTTAAATAAGGAAATCATCACAAGGTTTTATTTCATCTCAAGCCACTAACACGAGCAGATAAAGTAAGAATGATTTATTTTGTAAACTCAGTTTAGTTTAATAGGTTTCGAGAAACAGAAGAACAATAAACATTCATTTGCAGACACTGGATGTAATTTCTTCCGTTTATTCCACACTGATCGTAAGTCAATAAATCAGACAGTTTCACGAGAAAACACAGGGAGATAGTGAATTATTGTTCTTCCACTCTATCAGCACGACAAACGAGTAGAGCTTTTTAAATAAATACAAAATGATTGGACTAATAATGTAAACGGAACATGTCAGCAGCTTTGAGTGTCTTCAATTTATAAGAGTAATTTAAAACAAATCAATCAATACATGAAGACTACTGACAGTGGATTTCAAGTGGTATTAAGTGGTTTTTTAATTTTAAATAAATCAATCCTACACTTGAATGCTGCATCTATAAAGAGTGGTTTGAACAGTTTTTTTATTGCATATAGTTTGTGTATTGACTCACGATTTTCAGTAAAGCGCAGTTTTGCAAATGGTTTTGCGAGGGTGCAAGAAATCATTTATTGCCACAATATAATAAAAAATAACAATTTACTACTGTATCCCTCAGACCTAAATTTTAACATCCATAGTACCATTCGATATACGATACTGTAACTTCATCCACATCTTCTTTTTCACTCAAATTAATTATTTTAATTACTGTGATTATGCACTTCATATTTTTAACATAAAATTTTGATTCGATGTATATGTTAAATTAATTCTGATATTGTACCTAACTTGGACTATATCTATGTAAACGCTAAAGAGGTATGGGCATGTCCAAACCCCTCACTGGCCGACATGTTCTGTCATGGGACAGGTAAGTTAGAATAAAATAAATCAATTAAGATTTACTAAAGTAAAAGGAATTTATGGTTATTGGCCGTGCAGTAATATCGGCCGAATAATAAGGGCCGAATTTAAAAATAGCTGGTTTTGAGGTTGATGTCTGATTTTGTAGTGTTATATCAGTGGATATGGCCCTATTTTGTACTTAACTCTTAGTTATATGTGCAATGGAAATAAATAGCTATTCCAATTCATGTCTAACATTCAATGTGTTAAAAAAGTTAAGTGGAGATGCCTGGTATATGTATCTATTTTTGTCTGGGAATAGAACTGAACAAAACACATCAAATATAACATGTCCCAGTCAATATTTTAGCATCAAGTCTAACCAAGTAATACACCCTAGTAATACATTCAACAGTTTTAGAATAGAATTACGTGGAATAATCAACCTTTACATATTTGTCTGCCACGAATGTTTGGGACATCATGTCGGGTCACGCACAGTGCAAGATTTACATAAAATTTCATCGAAATGTGGTCGTCTTCTTAAACAAAGTGGAGATAAAACATTTCGGTACATTTCAGAGTATTGTGCGGAATAAAATATACCTTGGTGGTTGGAATTATGGTAAACTTTACAACGGATCCAAAGAAAGATACGTCAAACGGAGAACTAGTTGTATAATAAACAACACGCAATGCCGTATTTTGTCTTTTATTACCTTTTGAGTATTTTTACGTAGTTTTCTGCTTCATTCGGCCAATCTCGCTCATGTAAATCACAAGCATATAGATTTACACAGACATCTTATCAACGAGGATGAAATTATATTAACAACAAATCAGATTGGAGAAGGGTTGACAAAATCAAGCAGCAAAGAAAAGCGAATCAGCTTAAGCAGTAGAATGGGAAGATTTTAAGATACAAATTAATTTACCATTTCTTTATTTCAAATATGTTCAACACATTAATAAAGCCTAAAATTAATTTAAATTTGTAATATTTATTTTAAAAGTATTGTATTTTGCTATTTTCAATTACCGGTACCTACGTTTGACCCATTGTGACCGTGGACTCACTTGACCTAATATTGTTACAAAATAATTTGGAGAATTATATGCATAGAACAAAGGTGCATAATAGAAATAAATTTTAGTGCCTAGTCTATCACTCGAAGTTGTTTTGTTATTGTGTCAGAAGAGCTAATATAATATTAGTTTAATTATTTCAATATAGTTTACTCTTTATGTGCACAACTTATAAATCAAAATTTTATTTATTGTCCCAGTTTGTAAGTGTATTTCGATAACTAAATAGGATTGACGTTGAACGAATGAATAAATACATTTAAACCAACAGTAACTGGCATCATCAGTGGTGGGGATCGAACCCGAACATGTGTTTTAAAGACGCATGTTCTCCCGTCTGAAGTCAGTCTGTTCGTAGTTGTTAGTGGCTAGTTACGTCAGAAACACACGTCTTCTAGTTTGCAGAGTTAAGTTTCCTCGTCAACGATAAAACGTTGAGCCCCTTGTAACGCAGATCTTCTCGAGCTATTTTTACAACATTTTACTACCGATTTCCAGCTTTTTATAACCTTTCATTAACACTGGATGAAAGGTTGTCCATAATCATTAAGATTGTTAACTATTGTCGACTATGAAAACATAGTTTTGTGCATATTATAAACTTTATTTTATTTAACTGTTTATGTGACTTATTACTCCAAAATTACCAAACTACATAACTAGGTAAAAAAAGTATGTACAATATTTAAAGAGTTTCATCCGTTGCACCAAATAATTTGTGGTTGATTGTATTTGAAAATTGCTGAGTTAAGTTACCTCGCCACCTATAAAACGTTGAATCACTATATGAATGTTTATTATAATGTATAAAATGTATAAGAATGTTTTCCAATACATCATTCGACCATGAAAGTCATCACAAATAAAATATTTTCTATTGTAGTACGGTATTTGAAACCCTTTTCTGGAAGTCTGTAAACAAATTAATATCAGTACAAGTTTGGAATACAAAGCAAAATCTAGTACTTAAGATACCAAACTTAAGTTATATCTCAACCAAATGGTATACTTAAGAATCTTATATGTCCCTAGTTTATTTGCATGGTACTTCTAGAAATTCACAAATACGTAATTCCACTAAGAATTTGGAAACCATTAATTTAATGCCAAAACTACGAATATAATGTTTTGTTACTTATTGGCTATATGCCTGTTTGAATAATAACTTCAGCACTAACCTTCAAATGAGATTTATTAACCGTAACAAAAATGTCATAATGATAATGTGAAATCGCAGATGCAAAAACTTTTTTGACGCAAGACGAAATCGCTAAAGTCAACGTCGTGTTAGCCCATAAAAAAGAGTCATGACATAAAAACTTGAGTAACAACACAATTTAAAGAAGCGATTGCTATAGATATGAGTTGGAGAAGTTGATTATATGCAGTATATAGTCAGGCTGGGTAACAATTACCATCGGGCTCAAAAATAAGGTTCTAAATCTGACATTTAAGTTAATGTATATATTTAAAGTTTATGAAATTAATCACACTATCAGCAAAACCCGTTCAATGATGATAATGCTACCTAATTTATATATTATATTTATTTATACATCATGTCTTCTATACAGTTATAAAAATTGATTTTCAAAAAAGGACAATACATAAGATAAGTACATAACTGCACAAACAAAATAAACTGTACTTTTGTAAATTTTGAAACATCATTGTAAAATAAGACACACAATTTCTGATCACACGTTAAAAAGTATATTATTATAGTATAAATACTAAATTATATAAGTTTTAAATTATAGTACATTAAAAATATTAAATGAAACGAGTTAAAATGAAACAAATAGAATCAATCAATGCTCAGCATCTCTGTCTAGATAGCATTTAAAACATTTAGATTGTTTAGAGTAATGTTATAAAGCTTGCTAATTATGACGTAATCTCTTCACTGGTGGCAGCGCTAGTGTCACCACATCTCGCGTATACTTAGTTGTTAGTTAATTGATATTTACAGATTTTATTGCAATGACAGTCGCAATCACTGATTGCTATATTTTCTATTAAAAAATATCGATCTTTGGTTGATTATCGCTCACTCGTCGATTGCGTCAGGGCCTACAGGGTTGACTTGGTCGCTTTGATTTACTGTCCCCTACTGAAAGTACTCTCAATACAATTTATTTATTTATTTATTTATTTAACACTACCTTGTATCATACAGAAATAAAATTACAAAACATGTTTACATAATTATTGAATTGTTATTATTTTAATAAAACTCTTACGTCTCAGAAAAATATAAAATATATTTACAATACCTACTCCTTTAGTTTTAGTAAGTATTAAGCAGCAACGCGTGTGGGCATTTCGGCATTAGCCTTTTTACCGTAGAACTTAAAGCTTTATTTCATATAGGAGAAATTGATTTATAAAGTCAACCTGCGTAGTAGAAATAATTTGTGTCATAATAGTTTTAGTTTTTAGTTTGAACAAGTGGTTCTTTGCCAGGTGTTACCTCCAGTATATCACACGTGATTCGAACTGCAGAAGCTACTTACTACACAGTATTCAATACTTCTTTTGTTAGATAACATTCGTGTGAAAAATGTGCTTCTCTATCGTTGAATCTCTCAGTCTCTCAGAAATGTAATTAAATCAGAGCGATCTTTGTTGATCTCTTATTTAATCAGGCAAAGATAATGTAGTATTCGGCAGGATTAGTGTAAATAGAATAGAATTAGTATAGAAAGCTGTTCAATGCGATATTCTAAAATTTCTCGCATTCTTTTCCTTCTGTAGAACAAAACAACTCAAGTTTAATAAAAGAAAAATAAAATTTTTAAATGAAAAAAATAATGCATATTGTTATAAACCACCAATCTACGCAAAATCTTGAAATCTCAATAAGAATTCAATTACCAAAGTTTTATGAGCGCCATATTAAAAAACTAAGCTATTATCCTTAAACAATAAAAAACAAATATCTGGCCAATCTTTTACAAAGATAGATAAAAATGTAAAACAGTACAAAATTAGTAAAATCCTTTACCTTTACAATTTTATAACGCATACGAAACCGTTTATTATTTAAAATGGTTTAAAATACTTTAAATCAAAGCGCAAAAATTAAGTACGTTATTCAAGAAATCGTGTGCTTCCCTTCTTTGCACACTGATTATCAATGGAGACATACAATCAGAGTTTCAAGACTCACTTTCTGGTATCGTATCATATATATATGAGAGACATTGCCACGAAAGTAAAAAGTGATACTAGAAAATCTTGAAACATGAAAAATATAAATATTTACTTCATTAATATAATGAAGTAAATAAATAAACAAATACAACCCCACTAACGAAATAGAGAACGCAATAAAATGGGTTTTGTAAAAATGTGGCTTTAAAAGTTCGATTCATATAAATCACAATTTTCCGGCTGCGATTTTTTCCCCTTTAAAACAAGGAATGTTTCACATTTCTTTTAACTCGTATTATTTTCAACGTATGAGTAACTACTTCCGGAAATTCTCGTTTCCGATTTACCTCCGCCGTCTTTTGTAATAAACACGTCGACTAGTTTTCAGACTATAGCCGAACTTCTCTCATAAGAGATTTAGTTTTATTGTTCTTGGTAGGAATGAATCTACGCCTTAACACAAGAAATATTCCTAGATGATGAAGAACCGGTAGAATTGTCTTCGATTTAACACACGAAGAAGTCTGCATGATAAAGGACTCTACGACCGTATAGTATATAGAGCCTGGCCAATAAATCGTCAACTAGCTATGCCCTCCCCCGAACATCGAGCTAACCCCCCCCCCCTCCCTAACTTTAACCCCACTTCTTCGCTTTTATGTCACTTCGTGTGCTCAGACAAACTTTTGAAATCCACAGGAGAAAGTGCCAAGTTTTTATTTTACGTTCTACACAAGAAATAACATCGCTTCCAAGCTTGACACCCGACGCGACAACTTGATTTTAATTTAGGTGGTGAAGAATTTAATTACATCAAATTCTCGGACATAGGCGAGAGGGATAACAATTTTATTTGTAGATACTTACAAACAAAACGTGAACAATTTGTTTGTAGATAATATAACCCCATAGTGGTTACAGTCACGGGTTTTAATACATTTAGAAGCTCCAGGGTTTGAACCCCGCTTAGGTCGAAATTTTGAACTCCTGATATAGGCTTAGATTTAAATTCATCAATACTTGAGGTAAACGGTGACTTTGAAGAAGTCCAATCAGCGAAGCACTTTATAAAATTGTAGAAAGTTATTCAGATTTAGCCTTGCTGATGGCGACGCATTCGGGATCGTGCCCAACTGGTTTGGTCGCTGTTTCCTAATTATAATGTATTGTTATTGCTGTGATATTGTTTTCTCGTCAACGATGTCTATGCCGATCGAGAGGTTTAGCTCTGTCCGCTTTGATAGAGTCCCGAACTGAATCTGATCGTGATTGAGTGGATGGAATTTCGTTAACAATATATTTTGTTAACTCAGTTTTAAATCTGATAAATAAATCGAATTGATATGCCGTTGAAGAATAAAGTTCAGTATTTAACTAATTTGTCATAAAATAGTAATTTATTGTTGTGTAATTAATCGTTATATAAATGTATGGACTGAGACAGTCATAATAAAACATGTTGAGAATTTAAGAAAGGATTATCAAGAAATTAATTTGAGATTTTGAGCCAACAATTGCGCCAGCGCAATGTATTCACTGAAAGAAATGTTTGAAAAAGTGTTTCTTTATAAAAATGTTTGATTTATTTATATTATGTAACCAAAGTACATTTAAATAATGTATCATTAATCCCAAAATCACGATTTTTTTCATATTTAAAGACGTATCTTATGCCCTGTATCAAAACGGAAGCTTTATATTCTCTGCAGTCTAAAAAGAGCAATCGAATGATCACATAAGGCCCAACAAGAACGGGTGAGAGAGTACCTAAAAATAGTGCGAAGCGAAGACCCTACCGTTATACACCCTTATTCTTGATTTTGGTGGAGGTGCCGGGTTACTTGAGATCCCATCATCGGGTGGAGTTAGCCCCGCCCCCTCACCCCCGCGGTTGCAAATATTCTGTATCATAGTTATTGAAGGAAAATTACAACAAAAACCTGCATTTAAAACGGAGTCCATGTTATATGTATAGTGAGGGTGACACACGCACAGACGGACATAAAAGTGATGTGTAGTTAGAAACATAACAAGCAAGTGAGTACTCAAACGAGGGAGCAAAGATACTCAATCAACAGGTCGCCGAAGATGATGATAATTTCTGTTGCTTGACATCATAGTAAGTTGTCCTCCTTTATACATCCGTTTTTTAACTGAGTAGGATTGACGTTAAATAAATAAATAATAATACAAAATTTACAAAATGCACTAAGGCTATTCGAGACGATAAGTGGCGATAGATGAGGATGAAGTACGATTACAATAAACTCATGCCTTATGCGGGACTCGAAGCCACATACTCGTAGAACCATACGCTTTCTTTGGATCAACGCCCCAGTCGTATGTGTGACTTTCAATTTGAAAATGACTAATTAATATCAACTAAACTTTTGGAATTTTCGATTCTGTAAAATTCCATATCAATTTGGAATTTCAAATTATTCAGAAAATGTTATCAATGATTAATGACATCATTTCAATGACAGTTTTCCAAAAGATCATTTTGACCATATTATTTAACAAATTGATATCGCTTGACATCAACTAATGTTAATTGGAATGTCAATTGTTAATTAATCAATGATTCCTAATACAAGGTATATTTCAATTGCAAATCAATTACTGGTCAATTAAAATGTTTATTAGGGCTGGAACCGTCAACAGTCCTCGACGTCTGTATCACCCCTGACATCAGAGTGCGTTGCTCTTGAAATGATCTAGTCACGGTCGACCTGGGTGATTAAAAACCGTGAAACTGAACGAGGATGGCTCAAGTCCAAGAAACTTCATCAAACTTCGGACCTACCGTCGTTTAGTGGGGCTGTTTATAGAACGGCGTGTTGACTCTGGGGGATCTTGCCGTCGTCGACTCGCTACAAGTTCCGAGACGCGTATTTTATCTGGAATCTACGACAAACTTGTCAGCGAATTGTTAAACTGTCGTATTAAAGTTTTTCACTCGTTAGATAAACGTGTTTGATACTTTTCCATCCTGGATTCAGAACCTAATGATAACAAAACTAGCGATCTCTGTTTTACGTCACGATAATGTCACCATTGATTATTGATATTTTCTTCCTCTTCTTAACTTAAATGTTTTGGGTAAATATGGAAAGTATTCAATTGAGCTTTACCAAATAAATATTTTATTTTGATCATTTGATTTATAAAGTTATTTTTGTAATACTTACGAATAAGCCCTGTACTTCACTGGAACGCTGATTGATATAGAGTGGATGAAAAAAAAAGTGGCATTACAGAATTCAGGTAGGACAACATTTTTATACTAAGCCAATTGTAAAATTGATTAGATACATATGTTGGCAGATATCTTAAATGTTTTTTTTTATGATCTTTTATATGGATTGTTGTTAATTTTCCTTTGTCAAACTTCAGTTTGAAAAACACTTTTGAATAAAAATCGAAATATCACAAATAAATATTGATGAGAGCAGTGTTATGTCCAATAAACACTTATTTAAAGTGTAAAATTGATGGCAAATAATTAATCAAATAAATCAAAATTCGAATTCTTCGTTAAACATGGATAACTGAAGCATTGAAACTTGTACAGCTATATAGGACGAAGCCCTGATAGAAATAGTTTCAATATTGCAAAATAGTTAAGATGATTCTTCGTAATTATTTAAGCCTATAAAAGTTGCCGTTAATTATAAATTTCTTCAACAAATAACAAGTAATAAAGTACTTAAAAACTCTGAGAACAAAAACAAATTTCAAACCGTAATTTCACTTGTTCTAATTAAAATCGCAAGGTTGTCTAGAAAGTGAAGATGCTTTTACTTCGGGTATACAAACATAATATTCTTGTAATAAGGTACAACCGGGGATAAACACATATTTTGGCTAGAGTACAGATGACATGTGACAGATGGCATAGACAAATGCAAAAACTTGCATCTAAGTGGCCAAGCCCAAAAAGGGAAAATAAAGTGGCTCAAGATTTTAAAGTGGTGAGATCTAAAAGTGTGGACATGCTCATTATTTTGTTTAAAATAAACATAGTTTAAATAAATAAATAAATAAATAAATAGATAAATAAATAAATAAATAAATAAATAAATAAATAAATAAATAAATAAATAAATAAATAAATAAATAAATAAATAAATAAATAAATAAATAAATAAATAAATAAATGTCTTAAAATATTTCGAGATGAAAAGAACAAAACGAACACATCATTAAAAATTAAAAGATTGGTCGATGAATTAGCATGCGTCATGTTTGTGTTCATCATTGATGGCAACCACGTTCATCGACCAAGCTTTTAATTTTTAATTTGATAATTTGAGCACACGTAAATAATTATATTGATGTGGATGTGGCAGACAAGAAATAGTATAATTACGCCTAAGAGATGAAGATAGGAGTGAAGAGATAGGTTGGTGAGAGTTTTGACGGAGCAGCAATATTAATGCACTTGTTGATTTAATTAATTACCGCATGGTGAAGTCATTAAAGAGTTGGTGTAAATTAGAAAGGTATAGTAGAGAAACACATGAAGCAACTATAAGTCCACATGACTGTCGAGGAAGGGTACACAAACTTATATAATGCAGTTCTGCGACTTTTGGTGGAGGTGCCGGGTCTCAAATAACCCCGTTCTCCCGACCACGAGTAAAACAAATCACGTACCGCATCAAACTTGTTGCATGACAATGTAATACAAACGCATTTATAATGATATAATGTTCGGTTTCTATCGTGAGACGTGACTCACGCACATGTACGGGCGGACAGACAGACAGAGAGACAGACATACAGACAGAGAAAAGAGAAGTGGTAAATATGGGAGAACTTCGCTTCCTCTACTTATAACAATAATTCATAAGTTATTCCAGGTGTAAATAATCCTTTACTATAAACATGATAGGAAAAGACAAAATTATAATATTATTTTGGGATCCATTTTGCAAACACTGCTTTCAAACTGCGAACCTATAAGTTTCGAAATATTCTACTCCTGAATGTATGTATATAGAAAATTTGAACATAATTATTTTACTTCCTGCTAAATATTTACATAACAAATTAGAATTTAAATTGTAAACTCTTTTCTTTACAACAACTCTACATGCACACGTGCGCACACGTAGCCTACAAGGGTAGCCTACCCTTGCTAGACATCTGCCACGTGCCACTACACCCCACAGCCCCCTCAAGTAAATTGCCCACCGCCCTGATTTCTCCGCTCGGCGTTATTTTAGAAGGCTGTGCAAATGGCCACACAGTCATCTCTCGCCAGTGTCTTTTGTTGTCTTTATTATCCGTCTCGCCTCCTCTCTTTTCTTCTCCTTCGCGTTGATTTCTTGGCTCGTCGTCTGGGAATCCGTCCACATGGTCCGAAGAGTTATGTCCCACACACACGCTAACTAATCGTAGAGTAAATGAAGACGACCTCTCTCTTGTTGTGTTTTAATGTTTCTTTCCTCTGCCAATGACGGAGTTCCGGTTTCAGTACTATCGCACTCTATATCCGGCCACAACAAAAGTGGGTAGAGCCATAAATAGATATACGATTCTTGATAAAATGGAATCAGGACAAATTGCGTAAAAGCTTTTGATTATAGAAAGTCCTGGAAAGAGAAAAAAACAGTCTCAATTCTCAGAGTGCCTTTAAAAAGTGTTTAATAAATCATAACATTTAGGCCTATACGTTAGCCCCAACGAAATTGCGACAAAGTAATAAAAAATAAAATCGTTTATCATAACAAAAGAAATACTATTATTTATATCAAGAATGATTTATTATTGAATATAACATTAATAAAACATACTTCAAAAATATTAATTGTCGTTTTGGGGCCAAACTTTCTAACAACCACTTGTGAAATGTCATATAGTTTAATTTAATAATCATATAACTTAATCGGGATACATAAAGTAATCAAGAATTGTTATATCGTTAACGTATTTTGATACCATTTAATAAAATAAAATTAAGTCTTATACTAATATGTAATCAAAAGTAATAAATACATATTTTTAAATCGAGCATAAAAAGCAACAGGAGAGGCATGTTTGTGTGTAAATAATTACAATCGGTCAAAACACTCTTAAAACAGTAGTATCGATTAGACTTCCCCATCAAAGCCGAACTCTAATAAATTACCGTCTCTTTATCAAATGATTGTACTGTAATTAATGTCTGGCAAAAATTTGCAGCATACGTTTAATTGGTGATTCTTCCGGGCCACTTAGCAAACCTTCCATTAGTCTAACTTGTTTTAAACGAGACATTCACTTGTCGACTCGCAGATAAAATTAGAGGCGTGCTTGCTACCTGATTCACTCGTCTAAAGTAGATTAGGGGCCTTGTACGACGACCTTGCACAGGGGTACCCTAACGAGGAGACAACTACTAGTATAAATGTACTCGACTTTCAATTGATAATGACCTATTGATATCAACTAATATTTCGAACATTCAATTTATTAACAATTATTGATGTTTCAAATTATATAAATTGATCGGGAAATAAATAATCAATTGACATAATTTTTATTTGTTTTTATATAAGAGTCTAGAACACCACAAGTACCATTTTACATAGACAAAATAATATCATATAATATATAAATAAAGTAAAAATTAAAAACAAATTAATTAAACCTACAAATTAACAAATAACTTTATGGTGATGGACAATAAACAAATAAAAAAATTATAAGTGCAACAAAACATAAGAGTAAATAGCGTTTATGTTTATTGGATGAGCGTAGCGAGCGTAGCGAGCGAAGCGAAAACTTCAATTTCACTGACCCCCAAAAAATTTAGCTCCAATGTTTTTTTGTTTTTTGTTTTTTTGTTTGTTTGTATTTTTGTCTGTTTGTTAGCAGGATTCCGGGCAAACGGCATAAGCGATCTTGATGAAATTTTGAGGGGACCTTCGTTTTCTCTGAACTTAGAGGTGTATTGCTTTTGGGTACAATCGAAGAAATATTTCTCATGAATATCGTACTTTTACGATTTTTTTCGATTTTTAGTGCGATATTTTCGTCACATTTGGGCCGATTCTGACCAAACGGGTGGGGCTACAACGTTAATATTTCACATGGACATTACGATTATGGTGATGTAGTATCTTTTGAAAGAAAAAGTTGAAAAAGTTAGCTAGAATCTATAGAAATAAAGGTTTTAATATTAGTTTTTCAATTTTTAGTGCGATATTTTCGTCACATTTGGGCCGATTCTGACCAAACGGGTGGGGCTACAACGTTCAGATTTCACATGGACATTAAGGTTATGGTGATGTAGTACCTTTTTAAAGAAAAAGTTGAAAAAGTTTGTCAGAATCCACAGAAATAAAGGTTTTTAATATGAGTTTTTTGGGTTTTTAATACCTATTAACAAGTAACAATAGAAACTTGACAACAATCACCTACAATGCATTCAAAAAGCACTTGCAAAGGAAAAGTGCAAACAAACGCAAAAAACGCAAACAAAAAACTTTCAAAAAAAAACGCTCATCCATCAACGCGGCGGGACTTTAGCGTTTTCCTAGTATGTTTATATGTTTATGTTTATATGTTTATATATGTTTATTAAATAACAGAGGGGGAAATGCTTATGACATTTCACATCAAATGACATCAACTTACCTCAATTATTATCATTTCCAGATCAAGTGATGGTATTGTTAATTAATTGATGATTCCAAATATAAGGTTGTTGCCAGTTGTTTTCAATAGCTGGTCAATTAAATTTTTGCTTGCCACGAATTAACATTCCAAAGAACACGATGTAAGAGATGAATTAAAATCCCTAACCAATGAATAAAATATTTTGAAGCTACTCGATAAAATTCAATAGATTGACATTATAATTTCATTGACAATTGAATTCAAATAAACGGTGTAGGCAAAATTTATGCCAAAAGCCGACGTAATATTAACATACGTATGAAAACAAACTAACAAACAATAATATAAAGAACGTTTAAAACGAAACAGATAATCACATATCAAATACTATGGACAAAAACATCGATTTTAATGCCGGTATTTCAAAACATCGCGACGAGGCTTATATATATATTTTTTGAACTTGATATTTTTTAAAATCCGTTTATATGTACATCAGATCATTTAAGAATGTAAACTCTAAAGTTTGGGGAATTAACTGTTGCCGCCATTAGATTGATATTATGATTATTAACATATTTTCAAATACGTTCGGAACATAAGCACGTACACCCGGCGTCAGAAGTAAATCAAGTGGTATCGATGTATCTTCAATACCCAGCCCTTGATTTACTTCTGACGCCGGGTGTACTTAAAGATTGACGTACACGAATATCAAAATGTTAAACTGTGTAAAAACGGCGTAAGCTCGGTTGTGTTTGAAGGTTTGTTTGTACGTTGTTTGAATGTAGCGGAATCTACTGAAGGCGAAATAGAAAACTATATGTATTTTTTTCTCAACTCTACTAAAACCATCAAACAAACTAATTGAAACAAAGGACAAGCCACAGGTTATTCAGGACTTAAACAAACTAAAACGATGCAAATTTATAGAAATTAAAAATCGTTGCCATGGGATCTACTAAACAGAAATTTGTTACTCCCAAATTTGATTGTTGGGTACATTCTATTTGGCCAAGACTTGTAATTTCTGTAAATTTGCTGTTTTAGTTTGTTTAGGTTCATATATCCTTATCGATGCTGAAATTTTATAATGTTTGTGTGGAATTCTAGTGACTACTTATAAACTTCGTGTTTAAACATTTAAATTAAGTGTATGTATTAAATTTGCATAACCATACAAAAAATTCGTAAATATGCAAGATTTTATGGCAATAAAGTTAAGCGTTTCTGCTTTTTGTGTTCAATACTGTTCAAATTCGCTTTTGCTTTCGCTTTTGTCTTTCAAACTAGCTTTATATGACTTTTGATGTACCGAACGCTATAGGCCCACACGGGACCTACGAATCTCTTCGCTTTATGTGGTGAATGTTGTTCCTTGGTCGGGAGACTATCCCGCCATGCTGATACTGTTATTAGCATTCCTACTCGATCTGTCGCTTTCGTACACACCCTCCCAATCCATCCATCCCTCCTTCCTAAATTCGCATCAAAACAAAATACTTGGATGCAAAAGAGGCCTTCGCTTTTGTGATTTAATGTTGCTTTAAAAATAAGAAGAAAAAAAACTCAAATCGGCCCATAAATTAACAAATATTTTGTTTTTGATTCTTTTCCCGGTTGGCCCACCAGTCCGATCCTGATTATCGCCGAGTACGGCTCCATGGACTATTTCGACGGGTCCGTAGTCCAGGCGTGCCTGACTCAAGTGAACACTTTTTGGCCGGCCATGTTCTTCATAATGACAATCTCGGTGTTCTTCCTCCTGCCGCTAATCATGCTCCTGGCGCTCTACGCCGTCATTGCGCGCAATCTAATGGCGGACACGGGAACTACGTCCAAGTCGCACGAGACGTATCACTTGCGCGCCCGCCGCCAGGTCGTGCTGATGTTGGGCACGGTCGTGTTGAGTTTCTTCCTGTGTCTTCTCCCGTTCCGCGTCCTCACTCTGTGGATAGTAGTCGACCACACGGAATCCTTCTTCCAATTGGGAGTTGAACACTATTACAATCTATTATATTTCAGTAGGATTATGCACTATTTAAATTCCGCAGTCAATCCTATACTGTATAATCTAATGTCTTCGAAGTTTCGGGACGGATTTATGAGATTGTGTGGATTGAAGAAAAGAGGGGCATTGATGGGTCGACAACGATGGGTCTCCCGGAATGGCACACTCAACAATACAACTCTGACGACGCTTTCGTACTCGAGTACCCGACGCTCCAACGGTCAGAGGACATCGCCAAACTCGTGGAGGAGTCAATCTAGACTATCAATCGACTCAAGAACGGCGATTGTTCAGAGTCCGGACAATCTAGCGGGGGGCAGCAATCCAGTGATTCCTTCAGGAAGAGCGGAAATACGTCGACGATCTTGAACTCGCTCCAACGGTAGCGTCAGAGGTAATCACTTAGATGGAAGGGGAGGAAATAACACCTTCAGAGGACTACGTGAGAGGTGGCGTCCTAGGCTGATCCAGGGGAGCAATCGAGTGATTCCTTAGAAGAGGTGATAATACGCGTCCAAGACTATGAACTGGGCAGATCACACGGGAGCTCAGAGAATCACTAGGAATGAAGGGGCGAAAAACCAGCAATCCAGATCTTAGTGAGAGGTGGTATAGCGAGACAAGGGCAGCAACCGTGATCCTCAGGAAGAGGTGATCAATATGCTCGACGATGAACCGCGAGTAACGGAAAGGGTCAAGAGTAATCACAAGATGGACAGGGGATGGAAATAAGACCTAGTCCAGAGAGCTACGTGTAGAGGTGGCGTCCTAGGCTGATGCGGGGGCAGCAATCCAGTGATTCCTTCAGGAAGAGCGTGATAATACGCTCGACGATCTTGAACTCGCGCGCCAGGCAGAATCAACGGGAAGAGATATAATCCTAGATGGACGGGATGGAAATAAGGACTAGTCAGAGATACTTGGTAAGAGGTGAAAACCTAGTCTGAGGCAGCAATCAGATTCCTTCAGGAGAGCGTGATAAGTCACGATCTTGAATCCCAGTCACAACGGTAGCGTCAAGGTAATCACTTAGATGCAGGGATGGAAATAAGACCTATCAAGACTACGTGTATAGGTGCGTCCTAGGCTGATGCGGGGCAGCATCCAGTGATTCCTTCAGGAAGAGCGTGATAATACGCTCGACGATCTTGAACTCGCGCAGTCACAACGGTAGCGTCAAGAGTAATCACTTAGATGGACAGGGGATGGAAATAAGACCTAGTCCAGAGAGCTACGTGTAGAGGTGGCGTCCTAGGCTGATCCGGGGGCAGCAATCCAGTGATTCCTTCAGGAAGAGCGTGATAATACGCTCGACGATCTTGAACTCGCGCAGTCACAACGGTAGCGTCAAGAGTAATCACTTAGATGGACAGGGGATGGAAATAAGACCTAGTCCAGAGAGCTACTTGTATTGGAAATGAACAATACATTTTCTTCTAGCTCTCAAAGTGATTTGTGTACAAAGTTTTAACAGTTTCAATTCAATCTTAAAACTATCTAGAACTCTTCTAGAGACAATAATCTCATTGAGAAAAGTACATTTAAAAAAAACTGGATGCACTATCTATAGTCTCACATGGACAAACATATACTTCAGTATTATTGTAATTGATTTTTTTTAAATCCTCAATGTTTTCTTACACCGTAAAATAATGTTCTTATCTCAACCTGCATTTGTACCTGTACTTATCTTAATATTGTACTTAAATAATTCTCTCTCATCTTCGTAAACTATGATTAGAGATTGACCTAACTAAATGTTTCTGCTTGCATCAATGGAACTGTAAACATTATTTTTATGTGGATAGCTCGTTCTTCGAGACTGAGTATGAATGTTAAATTTAGTAAAAAAAAACTGTTTTAAGAACATGTTTTATACAACAAAAAATGTACATGTTTAAAATTATAGCATTGCTGCTTAAAATAATTTAACATTATTCCGTTCTCCTACATCTTATAACAAAAACAAAATAGGATGTAAAAATATAAAAAATACTAGTCATAATGTTTATATATCTTGGCTTTTTGCCACAATGTAATTATTGTAATATATTTATTTAGTTTTACAACATATTAGTTATAAATGTTTCTCTAGGTAATTATGTACTTAAACAGAATTTATACAATTCTAAGCGCGTATTTGATTGAATACAAAACACATATTGCCCTGCCAGATATGCATCACATTGATCAGTTCGATAGCCAGATATTCACCTAATATTACTTGTAAGCAGTGATCAGCGCGTATATATAGATACTACGCAGACTTCCAAACTCGTTTTTGCTACTTGGTGAAAATTACTATTGTGAGTTATTGCTATTCATCAATATGATAGAACTTGCAAAGTAAACTATGACCTAGAAGCTGTATCGTTTGATAAATGTATGAGGAGTATTTACCAATCAGTGCTGAAAATGGTTTTGTAGGAAAGCACTTAGAGTTATTATGATGCGCTCTAAACGTCTTAAAAAAGGCCAAATTGGAATTTATTCAAGGTATACATGACTATCAACATTGTAATGGAAATATGTTTTGTCTATTTTAATACCATAAATAATGTTCGTATATACTTTACTTAAAAACGCCATGGATAAAATTGACCTTTTATCAATAAATATGTCATCAGTTTGTTGACGGATTATCATCAGTAAGTAAGATGAAAGTAAAAGTGAGCACAACAGATGTAAAATATTATTTGAAGGATGATTCTGATGACGTTTAGGTTGTGAAATGAAGTATTTCATAACACGCAGCTGGCGAGGAGAAGTCAGGTGCGATTATCGGTGATGGTTTTGTGATAAATTAAATTAAACAAGGGACGAAAGTTGTAACGAAATTAAGAAAGGTATAGCCATGTGACTGGTAATGTGATTTTGTTGTTCGTTGCAAGTTGTATCGATGTTGTATAATTATGTAACATTTTGTAAGATTGAGCGATGTTTCTAAATGAGTTATAAAAAAGTTTTAACATACAAAGGAATTGGAATTATGTCTTTTTACAAAATTCTAGAAAATTCAAATTGTGCTTGTTATATTCCAGGAGTTATCTAATATCGTTTAAAAACAGTGAATAAACCGCAATTGTTTGTTTAAGATCTAGGTTCGTTCAGGCATATAACATCGAACGTTTTTCATTAAAGATATACACCATGTTCAAAACACGTACAAGCAAGCAAGTAAATAGAATCAACTATCTGCGAAAGCAGTTCTAATATCATTAGAAAACAAGGAGTGCAAAAGTTTTAGGTCCAACCCAACAAAGTCAAGCTGCATAATAATCGTTGCTCACAAGTATTACGCGACAGAAAAACATAATTGGCTATTCCCAATGAATACTTATAGAAATTACTAGTTTGGCATAGTTTATTGGATGAGCGTAGTGAGCGTAGCGAAGATTCCATTTCACTACACTGGAGAAAAAAATCCGGAATGTTTTTTTTTTTCTGTATTATTGTGTGTTTGTCAGCACGATTCCGGCTAAACCGATACTCCAATTGCAATGAAATTTTCTGGAGACCTTCGAAATCTCTAAACTTAGAGCTGCCACGTTTTTGAGCGCAATCGAAAAATTATTTCTCATCAAAATCGCAATTTTACGATTTTTTTCGATTTTTTAAAAATTTCTTCGACCACCTACATGCTTTATTCGATTTTAATGAGTTTTTCACAGAACCATAATTTTATGAATTAAGATATTCGTGTGAAATTTGAGCGCAATCGAAAAATTATTTCTCATGAAAATCGAAATTTTTCGTTTTTTTCTTTTTTAAAACAATTCTTTGACTTATAACACCTACATGCTTTAACCGATTGTAATAATTTTTTCACAGAACCTTAATTTTATGAATTAATATTCGTGTGAAATTTGAGCGCAATCGAATCATTATTTCTTATGAAAATCGCAATTTTACGATTTTTTTCTTTTTTAGAATTACGATTAATTAAAAAAAATTAAAAATTTATGTTTATTTTTTATTTAATTTAAATTAATTTTTTTTAAAATCTTCAACTTAGTAATGATTTTTTCACAGAACAAAAGAAAATCCGCATAACACATGGCAGCTCAATGCACCAATTACGCTCATCCAACAACGCGGCGGGACTTAAGCGTTTTCCTAGTGAATGGTATTATCACAACTGATTGAAAATGTTAATCGTGTTTAATATTGGGTCGCGCAAGCAAAGATCTCTAAAAAGCAAACTTTTAGCAACAATGTAATAAACACATAAATACAATAAATTGAGACATTACATGTCAACAATAAACAAAACACCACAAACTATGTAGATAAATTTATTTTGAAACAAGGACGATCATTTAAGAAGATAGATTGAACACATTTCATATATTATGGAAACATCTGCTTTCTGATGTTGCAATTTGTGTGGTAGTGAAAATGCGGGAATATTTTACTTACGAGTAGATTTTTAGTGGTTTGATTTGAAAAGATGTAAATCAGATCTCAAGGGGCTGTACAGCAGGCATGTTTTCGTAAACATTTGTCAATATATTGATTAGTCTGATGAAAATTAAAGAAACGATATGTGGCATACTCGAGAGAGGTTGCGGACTTACGGGTGGTCCGCGAGGAAGGGCGGGCATGCTTGGGCGATACAGTAACTTCCACTCCATATGTTTTATGTTTTATGTATCGAATGTTCCGAAAGATACCACTAAAAGACCTAACCACCAATCATAGCGCGGGGTTCAATATTAGGGAGAGAAAGTTTATTTTAAAATATGAAAAACCCATATAATACAAATTGATATTTTGTTCCCGGTTATTAGAGTGTAAGTTTCAAAATTGGACATTACACTGTTAACAATATTTGATAAAATAACAAGATGGTGATATTTCTAGTAATCTATCTTAACAAACTGGGGGGGGGGGTCTCGCAAATTGCAAATTCTCACATACTAGCTTCCTCTGTTCAATCTGCTCAAAAGTTAATGTAAATTGTAAAGAAGTAAATTAACGACGAAAGTTATCATCTCAAAGTTTGATAAGATGAAGATATGTGTAGTGAAGCTACAACAATCAGTTAATGTTTAATAATGTATGGGACACGGATATAGAATTTTTAAACATACTGAGGAAAGAGCTCCAATTCGGATAGTATAATATTATGAAATGTCTAAGAACTTCACAATAAACTGTATGAGCGTATGATGATTAAGAACGATTGTGAGATGCGAATGAGTTATACAATCTTCTTGAAAACAATAGTTAATGCTGTGCAAGAAAAGTATATTTACTCGAGACTGGACGCGGCTTATAAAATAGGTTAAACATAAAAACAGATGTTTCAGCAATCTGTCAAAAACAAGTATGTCACTATATAGTCAAACTGCAAGAGATTGGTCACCTACGCAATATACTTACTTACAATAGTTGAGGGAAGAAGTGTAAATCACATTTTAAAAACTATATTGTTAATTGAAATTGCAAATAAACACCAGTAAGTAAAGTCAGTGTTAATGTGATGTTTCGTATAAAGGTACTTAAAAACTTTGCAATAAGAATCTAACATTGGTTGCGATTGTAAAGTGGTCATCCTTTTTCTTATGTATTTCATGCTTCGATGAATAATTTTGTAATGAAGTTGCAATGGCCTAAATTCTTAATCATTTGTAGATTATTTACATAAATCTGCTTACATGTTTTTATATTAATGCTTCATTGTGATCATATAAGAATATTTAACTTTTCAAATGTATATTTTTGATGTTATTATTGTTGTCCATGAAAACGTAGCTGTGACAATTTTCAATAAAATTATGATAATGTAGTGCCGTTCGTATCATTGCAAATCCCATATTGTGATAAACGCATTTATTTTAACCTAACATGTATTATCTTGTAGAATATGCGAATTAAAATGCTGGAAGTTGAACTCAGTTAAATAATTTATTCCTGGTGCAGGAGTTGACAAATGACAAGTAATTATGTAATGACTGTTTTATCTCGAACGTAAACACTACCATCGTATGACGCTTTATTAAGTTCATGCAATGGATAATTAGTAATTAGTCCTCACTTTAAACCCAATATTAAATTTATTATAATTTTGCAATAAAATCGGTAATTTGTAATTATTGTATAGAAGTGGTTTTCTGGTGGTCCATCATTTAGTTAATACACTTTTATTAGCTGTATAATGCTTGCTTTAATTAAGTTATACTCTGAGTACTTTTAAACAATTGCAATTACAAAGTTAGTAATAAGGTTTCTTAACTTTGTTAAAGTGATTAAAAAGTACTCCTCTTTCTTTCTCACAAAAAACCGCACGAACAAATTATAGGTTTCTGAACTGTACCACTCCATCATGATTGAAGTGTTTATCAGCTTGTACCCCCCCCCCCCTCTCTCTCTCTCTCTCTCTCTCTCTCTCGTAATCAAACTATTGCATATAAAGCCAGTACGGATACGTTCTCTGCCACCTGGGGGCCAAATAGCCAAATACCCAAATAAAAACATTTCTCTAGTCTCAAGGATGATTGAATTCATAGAAGTTTCACTCATTAAATTAAATATCGACGTAAGTGAATCAATCTTGTTATTTCCAGCAACGTACGCGAGTGTAATGACTGGTGATTGCAAGCCAGCCAGATGTTAGTGATCAATTTCATAATCACAGCAATCAGTCAACATTACTGACGCGTCGTTCATTCATAGAGATATCTATCACTTGCGAAACGGAAGGAAAATATGATTGCAAAGTGCGTGTAGAACATTAGACAATCAATCTTTCATGATTACACTTTGGGACACGTCGTTCATCTCGAGTCAGAATACAATCAAATACCAGAAGACACCACTGCCCAAAGGGGAGTGGTGTAGTAACAACTAAACCCTACAGTCATTATGTGATACTCCAATGGTGAATATATTAATTAGTATAGTGTAAAGCATTAAAAATGATATGTAAGATTAACTGCAAAAAAGTGATTCTAAATCGAGATTACGTGGTGCTTAAAAAGAATGTAAAATTCTACAAGGGTATATTATAGTTTACTAAAAAATGTTGAAAATAAACGGTTTAACAATATTATTGAATTTATTGGATGAGCGTAGCGAGCGTAGCGAGAGAAGCGAAAACTTCAATTTCACTGACCCCTCAAAAAATTTAGCTCGGTTTTTTTTTGTTTGTTTGTTTTTTTTTTGTTTGTTTGTTTTTTTGTCTGTTTGTTCGCACGATTCCGGGCAAACGGCATAAGCGATCTTGATGAAAATTTGACAGGACCTTCGAAATCTCTGAACTTAGACGTGCCACGTTTTTGGGTACAATCGAAGAAATATTTCTCATGAATATCGCACTTTAACGATTTTTTTTCGATTTTTAGTGCGATATTTTCGTGACATTTGGGCCGATTCTGACCAAACGGGTGGGGCTACAAAGTTCATATTTCACATGAACATTAAGGTTATGGTGATGTAGTACCTTTTAAAGAAAAAGTTGAAAAAGTTAGCCAGAATCCATAGAAGAAAGGTTTAGATATGAGTTTTTTTGAGGTTTATAATAACCATTAACAAGTAACATTTGAAACTCGACAACAATCACCTACACAAAGCACTTGCAAAGGAAAAGTGGTCCCACTCCCACGCAAACAAAAAACTTACAAAAACGCTCATCCATCAACGCGGCGGGACTTTAGCGTTTTCCTAGTATTAAAATCAATTATTCAAATGAGATTGTATTCATTGTTTCAAGAAGAAAAAATGTAAGCATAAAAATATTGGCAGGCCACTGAATGTACTAATTTAACACTACTAAAATTAAATTGTCTTCCTAAACTGCTTTACCTCTTGGACAGTGAAACTTAAGTGCAATCAATGCATCTTCCATTAAAGAGTACCCATAAGCTTTAGAATTCTTAATGCAATTTGGCACTCCCACATTTTATTTCTAAAATGTTTGCTGGTTATATATCATTGAAAATATCTCCTTTTCACGCCACCTCCAAATAAAATATGTTTTGTACGTGTGTGACACCACAATAAGTAACACAATAGGAAGATTGAGCATTTAGTATCGACCTAGGGCCATCCATCTCTCTATATTGGCTCTGGAGAACGCACCGGTATGTAGACTACTTATAACCAAGAGCATTGGTGTAGGTATAACGCGGGACGTGTCCCAACTGTAGAACGGACCATCACTTCATCGGGAGCAGGGAAACTTTGTGAAATATTCGACGCACAAACACATGTTTGAGAAATAAGTTTCTTCGACGCTGACAGTTATGTTGCGAGGGAAAAGTAATAGCAAACGTCGAGCTTCAAAATAACATTCTGAGATGTCAAACTAAAAGAAACTAGCATAACTCGAGGAATTCTGAAGAACAAACAACCAATAGTCTTTCGTTTCGAATACATTCATTCCATGTCAAATAAAACTTAGCATTTTACATTACTAAAAGGTTTAGTACAACATATTCAAGCCATGGTTCAAATCAAAATACTAGTGAAGTCGTGAAATAAGAAAAAAAAGCTAGTCTGAACTGGACCCTAAAAGCAAAATGGGATCAAACGATTCCACCAACTTTATACAGGTCTTACTAACATTGACATATGAGTAGAGATGTGCAAAATTTTTTTTTAAAGTTTGAAAATTCGCGTCTAAAAATAAATATTCGCGATTTTTCGTTATTTACCAAAAAACAATTTGATAAAGCACAACAAACAAGTTTTTAATTATCAGTATCACAAATTCCAGGACATGTTTAGATTAATTTAAAAGAAAAACAAGCATATGAGAGTGAGAATCAGTTTTAATTTTAAGCTCAATTTCAGCCTTCAGTTATCAAAGTTTCTGACAATTTTTACCACCTGATTATTTTCGACTACCCGGCACCTCCACCAAAATTACGAACTTATGCATTTTTTGTGTAATGTAAATATTTTGATATGAAGTATTTTGAGCTTACTCGCGTTCGTATTATTACGATCTCACAACCGCGTTTTATGACCCGGCACCTCCACCATATGTACCAGCCAGGATTAATTTAAATTCGACAAACTACCTGGCATCTCCACCAAAACTTTGTTTGAAATTTCGTGACCTAATTCGCGTTTAAATACATAATTGCTAATTTCGCTACTAGTTCGCGGTATCAACTAAAATATCGAGAAAATACGCGAATTGGAAATTGGTACCATTCAATCACAATTCAGGTTATTGCAACTTTAAAAAATAGCGAATTTCGTTCTCACCATTTTTGCACATCTCTAATTATGAGTTGAGGACACTAACGTTTGTACTTTTCAAGTAAGAGCTTTGCATACTAAGCGCAATATTAATAATGATGCCATAACCTAACCCAAATAAATAAAATACTATTGTACCCCCCCCCCCCTCTAAATGGTGTTGATTGTTGTAGAAATCAAATGATTGAAACATGATTACATGTATTATTGTTCACAAAAATATATTATTTTTGTGTTAATGTGTCAATGTTTTTAGGTACAAGGGTAAACAATGAATCGCATATTAATTTAATTTGCATTCACTGTTAACTTAAATTTATCATTATTTTAATAAATTTGTGGTGTACCAAGTAGTATGATTGTTATTTAAATAATATGTTATTAACATTAACAACAAACTTTCATTTAACCGCTGCTTATTAAAACAAAGTGTTTTCAGCTACGGTGTCTAGCAGTAAGTAATAGTGCACACTTATCTGAACATAACGTAATGACGCTAGTTTAATCCCGTGGACTTTGTAGCTTTTGTACTTTACTCTCTAGCACCCATCATATCTCATCGTATCGAATAGAATCATTGCAACGAACATTCCCAGTTTCATAAATTGTCATTGATGTTAGATTGTATATCGCACTTACACATATATGCACTACTGCACACTCTCATTATGATGTAGCACAAAAATGTAGTTTGTAACATTTGTAGATAAAGTAATGTTGTAGTTTTTGTTATAAGCATTAAATGTATATTTCTATTTTATTTTAAACAACGATGTATCAAAGTATTTGTGCACATGGTATGCTTGTGATTGCACTTCACCCGTAAACTTAATGATCGCATAACATTAATAAATCGTTTAGCAAAACAACATTCCTAATAACATGTCCACCAAAAGTGATTGGACACGTATTTATATTTTGGATAGCAGTGTATAATGATAGCATAATATGCGAAAATTATTTGCACTTTGAATTGTAGTAGGTATGACCTTAGAAATGTTCAAATTAAAATTATAATCATTTACTTTTGAGCCGTCCACGGTGGCACATACGATTAAGACGCTGGTCCAAAGCGTGTGGCTCTACGAGGAAGTGGGTTCGAATCCCGCATAAGGCATGGGTATTTTGTAATCGTCATTTATCACCACTCATCATCTCAAGTATACTTTATCATTAATTAATTTTTGTGAACACTTACTAACATATCATCACTTCTTTGGGTTTTTGAAAAGTATAGCTGACCACGGAACCTATAAGTTTCAAACCCGTATCAGACATAATTCTTGTAAATGTGATAGATAGACCTTCCCCCATATTCATTTATCACCACTCAATGTCTCAGACACCAATATGTGTTACTAACTCGTGCCTGGTTCTTCTTTCAGCCCGATCCTCGGTGTGGCCGAGTACCGCTTCGAGGAGTACTTCGACGGCAGCTTCGTCCCGGTCTGTCTGACCCAGGCCACACCTTCTGGCCCGCCCTCTTCTCCACCCTGACCACCTCCCTCCCCTCCCCTCGCAGTCTCAGACACCAATATGTGTTACTAACTCGTGCCTGGTTCTTCTTTCAGCCCGATCCTCGGTGTGGCCGAGTACCGCTTCGAGGAGTACTTCGACGGCAGCTTCGTCCCGGTCTGTCTGACCCAGGCCACACCTTCTGGCCCGCCCTCTTCTCCACCCTGACCACCTTCCTCTTCCCCTCCCCTCGCGTCTCAGACACCAATATGTGTTACTAACTCGTGCCTGGTTCTTCTTTCAGCCCGATCCTCGGTGTGGCCGAGTACCGCTTCGAGGAGTACTTCGACGGCAGCTTCGTCCCGGTCTGTCTGACCCAGGCCACACCTTCTGGCCCGCCCTCTTCTCCACCCTGACCACCTCCCTCCCTCTCCCTCGCAGTCTCAGACACCAATATGTGTTACTAACTCGTGCCTGGTTCTTCTTTCAGCCCGATCCTCGGTGTGGCCGAGTACCGCTTCGAGGAGTACTTCGACGGCAGCTTCGTCCCGGTCTGTCTGACCCAGGCCACACCTTCTGGCCCGCCCTCTTCTCCACCCTGACCACCTCCCTCCCCCCCCTCGCCGTCTCAGACACCAATATGTGTTACTAACACGTGCCTGGTTCTTCTTTCAGCCCGATCCTCGGTGTGGCCGAGTACCGCTTCGAGGAGTACTTCGACGGCAGCTTCGTCCCGGTCTGTCTGACCCAGGCCACACCTTCTGGCCCGCCCGCTTCTCCACCCTGACCACCTCCCTCCCCTCCCCTCGCCGTCTCAGACACCAATATGTGTTACTAACTCGTGCCTGGTTCTTCTTTCAGCCCGATCCTCGGTGTGGCCGAGTACCGCTTCGAGGAGTACTTCGACGGCAGCTTCGTCCCGGTCTGTCTGACCCAGGCCACACCTTCTGGCCCGCCCTCTTCTCCACCCTGACCACCTCCCTCCCCTCCCCTCCCCTCGCCGTCTCAGACACCAATATGTGTTACTAACTCGTGCCTGGTTCTTCTTTCAGCCCGATCCTCGGTGTGGCCGAGTACCGCTTCGAGGAGTACTTCGACGGCACCTTCGTCCCGGTCTGTCTGACCCAGGCCACACCTTCTGGCCCGCCCTCTTCTCCACCCTGACCACCTCCCTCCCCTCCCCTCGCCGTCTCAGACACCAATATGTGTTACTAACTCGTGCCTGGTTCTTCTTTCAGCCCGATCCTCGGTGTGGCCGAGTACCCTTCGAGGAGTACTTCGACGGCAGCTTCGTCCCGGTCTGTCTGACCCAGGCCACACCTTCTGGCCCACCCTCTTCTCCACCCTGACCACCTCCCTCCCCGCCCCTCCCTCGCCGTCTCAGACACCAATATGTGTTACTAACTCGTGCCTGGTTATTCTTTCAGCCCGATCCTCGGTGTGGCCGAGTACCGCTTCGAGGAGTACTTCGACGGCAGCTTCGTCCCGGCCTGTCTGACCCAGGCCGCACCTTCTGGCCCGCCCTCTTCTCCACCCTGACCACCTCCCTCTCCTCCCCTCGCCGTCTCAGACACTGATATGTGTTACTAACTCGTGCCTGGTTCTTCTTTCAGCCCGATCCTCGGTGTGGCCGAGTACCGCTTCGAGGAGTACTTCGACGGCAGCTTCGTCCCGGTCTGTCTGACCCAGGCCACACCTTCTGGCCCGCCTCTTCTCCACCCTGACCACCTCCCTCCCCACCCCTCCCCTCGCCGTCTCAGACACCAATATGTGTTACTAACTCGTGCCTGGTTCTTCTTTCAGCCCGATCCTCGGTGTGGCCGAGTACCGCTTCGAGGAGTACTTCGACGGCAGCTTCGTCCCGGTCTGTCTGACCCAAGCTGACACCTTCTAGCCCGCCCTCTTCTCCACCCTGACCATCTCCCTCCCCTCCCCTCGCAGTCTCAGACACCAATATGTGTTACTAACTCGTGCCTGGTTCTTCTTTCAGCCCGATCCTCGGTGTGGCCGAGTACCGCTTCGAGGAGTACTTCGACGGCAGCTTCGTCCCGGTCCGTCTGACCCAGGCCACACCTTCTGGCCCGCCCTCTTCTCCACCCTGACAACCTCCCTCCCCTCCTCTCGCTATCTCAGACACCAATATGTGTTACTCACTCGTGCCTGGTTCTTGTTTCAGCCCGATCCTCGGTGTGGCCGAGTACCGCTTCGAGGAGTACTTCGACGGCAGCTTCGTCCCGGTCTGTCTGACCCAAGCTAACACCTTCCGGCCCGCCCGCTTCGCCACCCTGACCACCTCCCTCCCCTCCCCTCGCAGTCTCAGACACCAATATGTGTTACTAACTCGTGCCTGGTTCTTCTTTCAGCCCGATCCTCGGTGTGGCCGAGTACCGCTTCGAGGAGTACTTCGACGTGACCTTCGTCCCGGTCTGTCTGACTCAGGCCCACCTTCTGGCCCGCCCTCTTCTCCACCCTGACCAGCTCCCTCCTCTCCCCTCCCCCCGCCGTCTCAGACACCAATATGTGTTACTAACTCGTGCCTGGTTCTTCTTTCAGCCAGATCCTCGGTGTGGCCGAGTACCGCTTCGAGGAGTACTTCGACGGCAGCTTCGTCCCGGTCTGTCTGACCCAGGCCGACACCTTCTGGCCCGCCCTCTTCTCCACCCTGACCACCTCCCTCCCCTCCCCTCCCCTCGCCGTCTCAGACACCAATATGTGTTACTAACTCGTGCCTGGTTCTTGTTTCAGCCCGATCCTCGGTGTGGCCGAGTACCGCTTCGAGGAGTACTTCGACGGCACCTTCGTCCCTGTCTGTCTGACCCAAGCTGACACCTTCTGGCCCGCTCTCTTCTTCATCCTCACCATCTCCCTCTTCTTCGCCCTCCCCCTCGCCGTCCTGATCGTCCTCTACACCGTGATCGCCAAGCACCTCATGTCTCACCCGGGTATCCTCGCCTCCAGCCGACGCGACGCCTCCGCCAAGTACCGCAAGCAGGTCGTCATGATGCTCGGGACCGTCGTACTCTCCTTCTTCCTCTGCCTCCTCCCCTTCCGCGCCCTCACCCTCTGGATCATCGTCGCCCCCCCGGAGACCGTCATGTCCCTCGGCATAGAGGGCTACTACAACCTCCTTTACTTCTGCCGGATCATGCTCTATCTCAACTCCGCTGTCAACCCCATCTTATACAACCTCATGTCCTCGAAGTTCCGTGACGGATTCCTGAGGCTTTGCGGGGTAAGGAAGACCGGAAATGATCGTTTCCTCGGAAGGAAAGGCACCTTCAATACTTCCACAACAACCACGACATCCGGTTTCCACAAGAGCTCTCAAGACTCGTTCTGGAGGAAGAGTATTAGTAGTAGGACGGCGACGCCGGCTGGGTCCATCAAGATGATATTACGTCACGGGTCTTCTGTCGATAACAACAGGTGTAGCAAGTTATTGACGGAGGCGACGAGACCGAAATTTGTCAACGAAAATGGCGTGGCCAATGGGAAGATTGTAGCCCCTCTCAACAACGAAGACCAAGGCAATGACTACTGCAGAAATCATCTCGTATGCGATGGAAAGACGAACAATATCATAACTTCGGCGTTGTTAGGTAATGGGATTTCAAAAAGCCAAGAAAATACAATTTTTGTTAATATGAAAAATAATGAAGAAAGTTATGTGTGATAAAATGTTTTATTATTGTATACCTAATATAATGGATATTATTAAATGTATTATTTTTTTAAACTAGTCAAATGATATCAGAATCAAATTACTCTGGAGGGGAAGAATTACGTTTTAATGTCAATAAAGTCTCTCTAAGGAAAAAATAATATCATTGTAAATGCTCAAGATTCTTTGAAGCAATATATGTTTGTAAATGTTGTGAATGTATACGTGCCATTTTCTGTTAACAAATAAAATGTTGTGCCATTCCATTGACTAGGTCGTTATGTGTTGTTTATTTGATTTGATGTATGTACACAATTCACAATTCCTTCATCTCAAATATGTTCCGTGCACTTGCATATTAACGATAAAAATTGTGAGGTTATATTTTCTTAATGAATTTAATTTCAATTTGTGGAAGTAACGAATATTGAGTTTGACTTAATAAACATAATTTTTTGAGAACAATAAAGATGTGCCAAGTCGAGATTCTTTTATCAGGGAACTAAATCTCACGATTGAATGATAAAACCACTTAACAATCTTCAGAGAATGTGCATAAAAAAATTGTTTTTAAATTAAGAACTTAACCATTTTGTGGGTTTCGCTACAGAAAATGGAATTTTTATTGGAGTTTGTATCTGAACAGTTTTTATCGAATACCACATGGAAAAATGTAATAAGTTTTATGAAATTTAAGAACAGAAAAAGCAATATAGTTTCTTATGAAAATGCGTAGGAATAAAAGCATTTTATTTAAGGCATTTCAACGTTACGAATAGTTTAAGATTGTACAAACCAAAAACATGTGGTTTCAACCAAATAACATAATCACGAATATAGCGAAATCAATAACAAATATCTGGATTGATCTCTATATCAGCAATTACACCTATAGGATTGTTTACCGATAAATTTAATTGAAAGATAATCACGAATTGTGTGAGACGCATCAGCAAGTAACTCTACAAATCGACTATACAAAGATCAAGAGATTTCAATTCGATGGTACTAAAGAAGAAAACTATTGGCAACGAACCGCATATCGCCGGCGGGGTCTTGAAATGGGGCCGCGATGTATATCATATCCCAAATAGCTTAGTTTTATAGAGAAATCTATGCTAAATACACAAGGATTCCACTCCGTCCGTGTAAACATCTTGCATGTAATTGTCATAACATTAACTACCTCACAAAGCTTGGCCAAGAGATTTGTCCGCAGAATCAATACTGGAGAATGAAAGGTTTTGGCAGCGCGAGGTTTTGCCCCGCGGGATGTTTTAAATGGATCAGGGTTCACTGGTTGGTTAACCTTATTATATAAATAGCTAGGTCAGTGAATATTACTGGGTTTACTTAGAGAGAAGATGACCACTCAATGTGTTGCTAGAATCAAACCATAAGGAAACTAATAACGCTCTGCACAATAAAACACTGAACACATTAAAAGTGTTAAATTTTTCAATAAAATGAAATTAAGTTAAGTAAAAATTAAGTTTAATTTAATTCGTATGTAGTGCTTACCCAGTGCCTATACTATAGCCCACAAGTTAGTTGAAGTAGGCTTACCAAACCATCAATAAACTTTCTGTTTATACCGCACAAAACGATTGTGTCCCGATCTCTAAAATAAAAATGTGTAAAAACACTCATTTCCACTTAATTTGGCACCATTACGTAAAAAGAGTGGGAGCAAAATCCAGTCAGAGAGGGCAGCTTTTCATTCACTTCACAACTGCAAACGCAATTGATAATAAATCCACATGATAGTATTTAACAAGTATGCGCGTTGGCTTGATATGGTGACTGTAAGTTATAATATATTCCACATTGGGGACGGGTATGGCCTGAGGAATAGAGGACACAGGACAGTATTTTCAATTAATGTATCTACACTTCTACTTAACGTTATACCGCCAAATGTGAAGAGATAACAGCGAACGCCGTAGGTAAGTGAAGTTTCAGAGCGGCGAGTGAGTTGACAGCGTGGAGAATACAACAAGATAAGTATGGGAAACCTAAAGAACAAACCTATGAAGTTGACGGTGCCGGGAGTCGAGCGAGGGTCCTCTGTGGTGATGCCGGGCCACGCCACGCTACGGCGAGGAGGATGAGTAGACACCGCACTGCACTGCACTGCACTGCACTACACACGAGGTGGTAGCCTACACGGCACTTACTAGACTGACTGACTGACTGACAATAGTATTGTCAAGAGAAGTGAGGGGGTAGTGAGGGGGTAGGTGAGGAAGTAGGGGGTAGCCGAACAGATAAGAACAAGTTTGAGCTGTTGAACAACACTTGTGTTGAGAAGATTAAATTATTGTCGAGTCAAGTAACTCGAGCACACATCATACAATTACAGCACAAAGTACAAAGTCCTAAATTGACTCACTATTCGTGGTTTGGTCTCATACTGCGAAGTAATTTGTCGACAGAGAGGTATAGCTCATGCGCAACGCGTGAAACTGGCTGTAGAAGGTCACGGGTTCTATACTCACCATCGGCATTGTATTATTGATACTGTAAAATCGACCCTCATTTTGTCATCATCAAAAAAGTAAGTTAACGTGTGTGTCCATACAAGTATATTTTACGTGTTTTCATTTAGTTCACGTATAGACCGTACCCATCTCAACACAAATAAATAAGTTCGTATTTAGAGTCTGCCCAATCAGTGACAAAACTGATTTTCAGTTTATATGTTAGCAAGTACATTTAAAAAAAAACGCAAGAACAGTATATTTCATAATATACATGGTAACGTTTTTGTCAATACGAAAATTTGCACTGTGAATGCTGTGAGATATAAAAGTTGAGCCAAGCATTTCATTCTTTCTCCCTAGTTTCGCATTGAAAAGAAGTAAGATCATTTCGCCTGTTGACGAGCGCCAAGCCAACCATTTTCGTGGTAAAAAAGTTACAATTTTAAACTCAAAATCATAAAAAAATTACTTGGCTATTGATTTTGGTACGAGGACTCTAAAAAGTCAATGGCCAAGTAATTTTTTTATGATTTTGAGTTTAAAATTTTAACTTTTTTACCACGAAAATGGTTGGCTTGGCGCTCGTCAACAGGCGAAATGATCTTACTTCTTTTCAATGCGAAACTAGGGAGAAAGAATGAAATGCTTGGCTCAACTTCTATATCTCACAGCATTCACAGCTGAAGACTTTGGAAGGAGAGCTTGGCTGACGTTTTTTACAAATTTTTGTATTTTGGGGGTTATTTTATACCCGGAAACACAACATTCATTTTTATTAATAGAGATTAATTAGATTTTAATTGTTTAAAAACAAACTTTTTAATCAAATATCAAAGGTTTATGTGCATTAAATATATATATTTTACAATATCCAGGACAATAAGTAGCAACAACTAATAAATATACAGTTAATAATAATTTCTCGTGGGAAGCCTGCGCAGGTTGCAAAGCAAGCATTCAGGTGTCTAACTAGGTATATTGGAATTGACCAATTGTGAAGAGATGTGCGAGGGCTGTTTAAGAGTACTCAATCCCTTTTACTCGCATTAATGACAGAGGAAAATATTGAGAAAAACCTTCAGCCAGGATTGTTGGTCTCTACGGGATTTGAATCAGGGACCTCCCGAATCAGAGTCGAGTGTCGGACTAAAAAATATATCACGGCATTTGCGTTTGAAGTATTGCGTATTGCAATGATAAAAGTAATTCCAGCTCTAGATACGACTTTAATGAGAGTATCAAAATCACTCACAAGTGTGTAGGCTAATAGGTAAATTATCGCTTACAATCTGTAGAACATCCCATGCGACTAAACGTTACACTTAATTGTCAAGAAGAATGTGATGTAATTATCTGTTAATTAATAACGCTATAAAGCAGTGCTCACGTATAATATAGAGCACCGTAAATAGCGGTTATGTTTTAAACGCGCTACGCAGTCTCGATAAATTAGTGAAGTCACAGGAATTTCATTAAACACAAAATAATTAATGTGCTGTTTTCAAGTGTAGTCTTGTATATCACTCCCACATAGCTAAATAATAATATAGAGTATTTATCCATTTACATTGGAGCTGCAGCTTGCACGTGTCGTACAATCGCAGTCAAAAGTGTGTAAATCAGTTGATGACAAACTTGTGACAACAGATTGGTAATAGATACGAAAGACTATAATGAATGGGGGTTTCACTGTTAAATTATTCAGTGTATTGTACAATTTGTTTATATCTATTATCCAAGTCAAATTTGGTTGCCTTTAGCCCCTTTGTCACGGAAGGAAAGTCAGAAAGGAAATGTTGCCAGAAAAAATAAAACATTATAATAATATTGAAAATGTTTCTATAGCATTCGTTGCATTTATCGACTGCATAATAATAAGATAGATAATATTATTATCTACGGCAAATAAACAATTTACTGAATACTGGATCTCACATTGCTCTGCAATTGTAACAATAACGGGAAGCTATTGCCAAGCTGTTGTAGAGCATCCTTTTGGCCTAGCCTAGGCCTACTAGACGTAAAACTGACAATGACTACAGTTGCATTCCGTTACCTGCTGTCTCTACTGGAAGCACAGTAAATAACAGGGCTAGCTTGCGCGGTCCAGTTGGCCTAGAAAACGGAATGGTTCCAGCTTGCAGCATCCAGCACAAGCAATGTAGATGTCAGAAAAATAATTGTGCAGTCAATTTAAAACATAATAGGAAAAACATAATAAAAATAATAAATAAATAAATAAATTCGTATTGAGAGTCCACCACTCAGTCATATTCATATAACTAGCTTCCAGTGCCCAGGGACATTAAACCAAAGCGACTAACCATGTAGGCCCCGACGCAATCGAAGAGTGAGTGATAACCAACCAGAGATTGACATTTTTAATAGGAAATAATATCTATAGGCCCTAGCAATTAGTGGTATGGACAGTGCGAACACCAGTGGATCAACGCCAGAATCAACAAGGCCGATTCAGAACAATTACAATTACAATTTACAATTAAAATGCATTTTATTCCTGCAAATATACAATACATCACATAAGTAAACAATACAAAGTTATGAGCATACCAAATGATGACCAACAACTTTGAATGTATTATGTGCCTCGTTGCTAGGACGGCTCCAAAGTCACCGTTTACTAATTCCTAAGACAAGAACTGATGGACTTCGGACGGCTCTAAAGTCACAGTTTACTAATTCCTAAGACAAGAACTGATGGACTTAAGTCCAAATCAGAAGTTAAAAATCTTCTGCCTGTATAGTGAGAATCGAACCCTGGTCCTTCTGCATTGGAAGCACCACAAGACCAACGAGCCACTATTTAGGCCAGGGTAAACTTGAAGAGAAATGAGAAGATTTCACGTTTATTCTCGATTATGGTAGGTAATATAATAAATTATTCTCTTGGCGGAATATTTAAAGCCGTCATCTAGCCTAGGTAGGCCTAGGCCTAAAGTCATCAACCCATTAATTGCAAGCTATGAATTAAAATATACAGCAGGGTGTTAGCTCAAAAAAAAAACTCACAAACAAATATGGTTAGCTTTTCCACAAGTATTCTTGTTATTTTTAGTCCACTGCAATATATATCTCATATCTTCTTTTATGTGGACAAATACAGCAATTTATTCCCTTTGGAAGCAAACTGACATTTAAACGCTGTCATGAGCATGACACTAGATGGTTTACTGGTGTTACTGAGCAAAAAACCTCCAGCACTTCCAGTTAGGCCTACTGAAGGCGCTGGACTACCATTTTACGCATTACCGGTAATACTAAACATAGTAGGCTAGATCCGCAGTCATTGGTCCACTGGAGTGTCAATTAAAAGCCATCTTGAAATTCAGTTTGCATGTAAAGCATCATTCACAACAAGTTCTAAGGCGTAAGGCGCAAGGTCTATGGCGTAAGGCGTAAGAAAAGCTAGGCGTTTACAACAACCATGCCATTTTTCATTGCTCCTGCGTATTGCGCATGGGGTTACAACCAGATGTAGAATGAAATAAGCAGGAGTGGGGAGTTACGTTGTTCATGATTGGCTCGTCGTAAGAAACCTGTCGTAAGAATTGGATTTTGGGCAATTCGTTACGACATAAACCATAAGCCTTGCGACTTAGGACGTGTTGTGAACGTTCTGATTGAAACACATACTCGGCAATACAAAATATTACGCCTCAGGCCTTGCGCCATAGAACTAGTTGTGAATGATGCTTTAAAGTAGATGGGAGCGATTTGTAGACCAAATATTTTTTAAGATGGCCGTCAGTTTGACAGGTGAGCATATTGGACATTAATACCAAATGATTACTAAATGTAAATTCCCTTAAATGCAATAGGTCTAACTTGAACTTCTTATTGTTTCTGTTTGTGCATTCCCATTCTGCACTTAGCTAAAACCGTACCTCCATCAAACAATCCAGTCACAGGTAAAATACTTAATTTCTTGCATTAAAAAAGCATAAATTAAAACGCCAAATTGCCATTTTGAAAAGGTGGGATTGACGCTTCAATTTGGTACGCTCGCGCCTGTGGAGACTGCAGATCTAGCCTACCATAGATGTTTAATAGGCACTTCTGTACTTGCCGGGTCTCAACATTTTTTTTTCAATGAAAACATACACACCCGAAATCCTTTCCGTTATAAAACTACTTTCGTTAGGTTAGCCGAACTTTCCGCTGGCTACAGTGCGCTGCGCTCGTTCTAGGATATTTTTGAAAAGAGCGCACCCGAAATCCTTTCCGTTAGTGAATCAAAGTTGGGACCCGCCAAGTACAGAAGTACCGTTTAATATCAATGATTTTACGGAACGCTCAGCACACTGCTGACAGCAGTTAACGGAATGGATGCAGTAAAGCTGGCTTACTGGTTTAGGCCTAGTACGTCCAGCAGATAATGGAACGCAACCTAGTAAGCCTCTGCTAGCCTAATAGGCCTAATGCAAACCAAAGCACCTTGGTTAAAATCGCTTTCAAAGAATTTTATTTGGGATTCGCCCATAGGTCCTAGGCCTACACTATGAAGGACATCTTTACCATACAACTATCAACAAATCACACTTAACTTGGATTAAGACTAATTTGTAATAGGGGGGGGCGCCTACCTAGAGGCCCTTGCCCTACTAAGGGCTAGCGCTAGGCTAGGCCTAGGCCTAGGCCTAGGGCCTAGGGCCCTACTATCAAATAAAAATGTAGGCCCTAGGGCTAGGCCCTAGTAGGCCTATGTAATTATTTGTTTGGAAATAAAACTGCGCACTATGAACTAATATCCTTTTGCTAGCCTAGCCCTAGCCCTAGGCCCAAGCCCAAATTTACAAAATTTTAGGTTATTTTTCGAAGTGAATTGGCTCGGGAGACTTGGCCTCCCGTTTTACTGTTTTAGTAGTCTTACCCTAAAGCCCCTGCATGATTCCAAGGATTCAATTTGAGTTGCTTCGAGTTTTCAATCCATTGCATAGCCAGACGCCGAGGCTATTATTTATTATGGTAATTAAGCAGCGTCCGCGTAGAGTCGCCCCGCGAGGGTGAGATTTTTTGGTTCGCAGTGGGGGGTTTTGGAACCCGGTTCGGATTTTTTTTGGAATTTTTATGTTTCCCCTTGGTTTCCAATATCCCCCGCCCCCTAAAGCCCTAGCAAATTAAAAAAACCCACCAAATTCAAAGACTGCACTTCTCGCATATCGCTCACTCGTCCCCATTGCGTCGGGGGCCCGCAGGGTTTGGGTTTGGGCGTTTATTTTTAAAATTTCCCCCCCTGAAAAACATTTTTTAAACCCGAGTGGGTAGACCTAAATAAAAAAATTTTTTTATTTATTTAACTTGGATGAAAGCCCCCCCCCCCTTTAAAAAAATTTTAAAAATTGAAAAAAAAAAAAAAATTTTTGAAAAACAAGGTAAATTAAAAGGTTTTAAAATTTTAAATAAAAAATTGATTCCCTCGGCCTTCGTTTATGAAAAAGGGGGGGTTTCTTTATTTTATATTACACATCAAATAATAAAATTTTTAAAATTTTAAATGGGTACCTAGGGGGAAAATACATGGGTTTTTGGGTTTGTTTGATTTGGCCCCTTTTGGGGCTGTTTTTGAGAAGTAAATTATTAAATTTTTGGCCCCTGTGTTTTTGAGGCCCCTTTTTCATTAATCTTGCTTCCAACCATGTGGTTTAGAGGCCTATGTTTTCAAAAGTCAATAACATATTGGAAATAAAAAAAATAAAAAATAAGGATTTTTGGGGGTTTAAAAAAAAATTTTTTTTTAAAACAAACAACATGATTAAAAAAAAAGTTTAAAAAAAAATCAAAGATTAAATTTTGATTTTTATAAACATGATTAGAAGATCCTTGAGGCTCTGGTTTTCTTTACTCCCAAACCTCCCCTGTTTGTTTTTGCCCTGGTAATTGGTGCGGGAAACGTGTTGCCCGTTTCCATTAAATTTTGGGGCCCCAAAAACCCATATTTTTGTATCAAAGTACAGATTTAACCCTTTCCAGCCTCATACTATCAATTAAATTTCAAATTTTAAACCCCTGTACTATACGCTTTTTCAATTTGCCCCCCAAAATTTTTTTGCCCAAAATTAAAAAAAAAAAAAATTTGCTCCATGCCAATGGGACAAAAAATGAATTTTTTTTAGGAAAATTGGAAAAAACAAAATCTAAAAAAAAGGGTTAAAAAAAGGGAAAAAAATTTGGGGGTTTTCCCCGGGGCTCCCAGTTATTTCTATTTTTTGTTACAAAAAAAATTTTCCAAATTTTGCCAAAAAATTTTTGAAAAAAAAAATTTAAATTTTTGGAAAAGTTATCAAATTTTTTAATTCAGACAAAGAGCTTTTAATTCAAAATCCAAAATTTTTCCCCCAAAATTTTTTTAAAAAAATGATTATTTTTTTTTTTTAAAAACTACCCAAAATTTTTGGAAAAAAAAAAGAAATTTTAATAAACCCGCCTAAAAAAGACTTAAAATTTTTAAAATTGAAACTTGGGCTGGAAAGGGCTAATGGGGGAATAAAAATTTTTTTAAACTTATTGCTTAAAAGATGGATGCACTAAAAGTGGGGGCACCAAAAGCACCATCATCCCCCCAGGAAAATGTCGTACAAAAATCTTGTAAAATTTTGGAAAAAGCAAAAATGAATGGGTATTGTATTGAAGCAATTTTTTTTTTGCAAAGGGGCTTTTAAGGTTTTCGATAAGTTGAAAGTGGTTTAAAATTTTTTTTGATCAAAAAACAGTTCCTCTAGTGATCCCTCCCGCCCCGAAAGTTTGTTATAAACTTAAATTTGGTGTATTTTTGAGGGGGGTTTTAAAAGGTTTTTTGAAGGGTGGGGATTTTTCATGTTTTTTTTAATTTTTTTATATCTACCACACTTGGCTTGATTGATTTTTTTTTATTCTATTTTATTTACCTTCCCCATGACAGGGGCAGACGGCCCCGTATAAGTTATGGGGGCATGTCCATACCCCCTTTAACTGGTTTATCAACAATATTATCAAAATTAATGTAAAATCCACATCGAGTAACATCTACTTTTGCCTAAAATACAAAATATATAATAATTTATAATCACCATTATTAATTAAAATTATTTAGTTAAAACTTCATCCATATATTCTTTTAATTAAAAATTTAATTTATCAATATTGTCATTGTCATTTTGTTTAATAATTAAAATTTAAAAAAATATATAAAGTCTAATCGTTGAGTGACTAATTTATATAATATTATTAGTCACTCAACGGAACAATTTGAAAATTTTTAAAACAAACCCGGGAAAATGCCCGCGGGGCTCTCGCAATGAGGGGAAACTTTTTACTAAAAAAATTAGTTTATAAAATTTTCTCCCCTAGATTTAAAGCTTTTTTTCCTTTTATCCCAATTTTTTTGGAGACCAGGGTTTCCCGACCTTCCAGAAACTCCCTTGGAAAGAGGTTTCTTTGGGGGGGAAGGGGAGTAGTATTGTATTTCATTGCATTGCATTTTTAAAAAACAAAGACAGGAATTATAAAAAATTTCCCTTTCCCTCCCTTCCCCCCCAATAGTAACATAGACGGTTTTAAAACAATTTAAAAATTTTTAAAATCAATTTAAATACTGAGGGCATATTATGATTTTAAAATTTTAAAAATTAAAATGACGGGTGAATTAAAATATGAAAATAAAACGGGTTTAAAATTTTTGGGGGTTTTAAAAAGGAAAAAAATCAAACCCCCTACCGTAAGTTATCGTTCCCCACGGGTTTTGGTTTGCGGTACGAGGATGTCAAAAAGGGCTTCAGGCTTAAAAAATGATCCGGGCAGGGGAAAAACTGTTTTTAAAGATTACTTTTAATTTGGGGAAGATTGTTTATTGTTTTTAAGTTTTAAAAAAGGGGTAAAAATTTTTTAGATTGTTGTTAATGAATTTGTACGGGGGCCCCTTTCTTAACAGTTTTTAATTTATGGTTCCTTTAAAACAGTGGCTTTTGTGTAGAGGGTTTTGGATATTCTAGTATCCCACGATTCCCCGGTCAAAAAAAATATTTGGGGGCGTTTGGGTGACTGAAGTCCCGGGTTTTTAAAAGTCACGGTTTATAGTTTTGTGGAATAATATGGAAATGATTAAAGTTAAGAAAAGTACATGCAGGGAAAAAAAAAATATATGGCCCAAAGGGGAGTAAATAGGGGACTTAAAATTACCGGGCAAAATAGTAATTTTTTGTTGTTGGGTTTATTTTATGATTTAATTATTTATGATGATTGAAAGAAAAAGATCCCAAACAAACGTCTGGAAAGGCGGGAAACCCGGGTTTAAAACCCGTTCGAGGGGGGCCTTTTTTTTTTCAAATAATTTTGGAAATAAAACACCCTACGGGGGTTTCCATTTTCCCCACCAAAAAAAATCAAGAAAACTAAATTTTGAGTTTTTTGGGGCTGATTTTTTTTTCCCAAAAAATTTCCGGGGCTAGAATTTGTTTATGGGGACTGGCCCGGGGGGGTAAGGGGTTTTGGGGGTGGGGGGGGGGATGAAAGGGGTTTTTTTTTGGGTATCTTTTAGGGGGGGGGGCACACTTTTTTAGGAAAATGTGACAACCCTTTGGGGAAAGGGGGGGTAATTTGGTTTAAAAAAATATGGGAACATTATTAAAAGGAAAAAAAAAACCCAAAAAATTGTATAAATTTTGTTTTGTATTTCATTGGGATTTTTTGTTCGGGTTTCTTTTCTTGGGGGGGGGGGGGGGGGGCGGGCCCAAACCAGAAACCCACCCTTTCCACAGCCATCGTGAAAATGGCCTTGGGCGAACTAAAGTTCTGTTGCAGTTTTAGCAATGACCAAAAGGCGAGAAAAACGCTTTGGATTTTGAAAGAAAAGTAGGGGTTCCCTTCCTACTGAGGGGAATCTCATTCCTTAAACCAAGGGCAAGGAAGTCCCTTTCATCTTTTGACAGTGGGGTGGAGGAGGATGTTCTATCAGAAAAAACAAAATTTCAAATAACTATGGCCTCGTTTGGGGGCCCTTAAACTACCCCCCCTTCGGGGGGGCGACCTCCCACGGGCGAAGACGACGACAGAAACTAAGGGAAATTAAATAATTTCGAGACTAGTACCAATTTTTAAATTTTTGGGTTTCTTTCCCTCTCTATTTTTTAAAGTCCAAATTTTTAAAGTTGGGTTCCAAAAGGGGAGTTTTCCGGAATTTTCACATTAAATATAAAGGGGAATTTTTAAATTTAAATTGGGGTGCAGCCTTTCCCAGGGGATTTTGTTGGATGCGTTTAGGGAATAAAAGTGAAAGAGTCCGCAAGTCGCAACAGAAAAATAGGGGAAAAATTTGACAATAATAGCGGGGGTTTTTAATTTTAAAAATTTCCCAAGTAACAAAAAGTGATCACCAAGGTAGGGTTTAGTTGTTTAAAATTAATATAAGGGGTTTAAAGTTAATTCCCCCTTGGGTTGGTTTTTAATTTTTTATTATATTAATTTTCTGAATGCAGCTTCCTAGGGGATTTTGGTTTGGGTGGGGTTTATTTGGAAAATTTTAGTGAAAAGAGTCCAAAGTCGCAAAACGAGAATAGAGAATTAGATTATAACTGGGTTTCATTAAAGGACCAAGTCCCCAAAAGTGATCACAAAGGTTTGTCCCAAATGTCACATTATTTTTAAGGGGGGTGTTCAACCCCAAATTTAATGGGAAAAAATTTTAAAAACGGGGGGGGGGGGATGCGTTTAGGAATTTAAAGTGGGCAATTTGTCCAAAGGTCCCCAACAGAAAAAAAAGAATTTGACTATGGGGTGGGTTTTTTTGGGCCCAAAAACAATAATGATCACAAGGTAGTTCAGTTTTTTTATTAATATAAATTTCGATGGGTTAAATTTAAACTGAATGCAGCTTTTCCCAGCCGGGGTTTTGTTGGGGGTGGAAAAAGGGCCCAAAAAATCGAAAAAAGAGGAAATTTAGAAATTTAATTATTTATAGCCCGGGTTTCTTTAAAGTATTTGTATTTTTTGAGGGGTGATCACAAAGGGATTTTTAGTTGTCTTTTTAATTAAAAAAACGATGTTTAAATTTAAAATTGGGAAAGCAGTCTTTTCCCTTTCGGGTTTTTTTTGGATGTGGGGAAAAGAGCCCAAAATTTGAAAAAAAGAGAATTGGAGATTTTGGAAAAAAAAATTTGCGGGTTTTTTATTAAAATATTAAGCACCCGTAGTGATCACCAAGGGAGTTCCCGGTTTTTCACAAATTTTTATTTTTTGGGGATGTTAAAAATCTGGGAAAGCAGCTTTTCCCAAGGGATTTTTTTTGGATGTGGAAAAGAGTCCCAAAATCGAAACAGAGAATTTTAGGGAAAAAGGGCTAGAAAAGCTGGGTTTTTCTAAAAAGTTTTTAAGGGACTGTAGTGATCCAAGGGGGAGTTCAGTTGTCACATTTTTTATAAAAAAACCCATGTTAAAATTAAACTGAAAAGCAGCTTCCTAGCGAAATTTTTTTGGTGTGGGGAAAAAAGTTTTTAAAGTCCTCAAACAGAGAAATTTAGAATTAGGGCTATATAGCTGGGGTTTTTTTTAAAGTATTAGGACCCGGGAAGGGGTCACAAGGTAGTTCAGTTGTCCCATTAAAAATAAAATACGGTGTTAATTAATCTGAATGGGAAACTTTCCCACGTTTTGTTGGGTGTGGAAAAAGAGTCCAAAGTCGAAAAAGAGAATTGAGGGGAATTTGAAATTTTTATGCTGGGTTTTTATTTAAAGTATTAAGGGACTGTGGGGATCCCCAAGGTTAGTTCAGTTTTTCACATTAATATAAATACGATGTTTAAATTTAAACTGAATTTCAGGGTTCCTAGCGATTTGTTGGGTGGGGGAAAAGAGTCCCCAAAATCGAAACAGAGAAAATTGAGAATTTTAAATATATTTTGGGGTGGGTTTCTATTAAAGTTTTTTTAAGAACTGTAGTGATCACAAGGTAGTTCAGGTTTTTTATTTTTAAAAAATTACGATGTTAAATTTAAACTTTAAAAGCAGCCCTTTCCCAGCGATTTTTTTTTGGGGTTTTGGGAAAAAGTCCAAAATCGAAACAAAAGAATTTAGGGAAATTTTACATATTTGGGTGGGTTTCTATTAAAATATTAAGGGACTGAGTGATCACAAAAGGGTTTGTTTTTTTTTGTTTTTATTTATAAAATACGATGTTAATTTAAACTGAATTTCAACTTCCCAGGGGTTTTTTTGGTGTGGAAAAAGAGGGCCAAAGTCGAAACAGAGGGAAATTTTAGAATTAGACTAATAGGGGTGGGTTTCTTTTTTAAAGAATTAAGCACTTTTAGTGATACAAGGTTTGGTTTTAGGGTTTTCTTTTGGAAAGAGCGTAGCGAGGCTAGGGAGCGGAAACGAAAAACTTCAATTTCACTGACCCCCAAAAAATTTTTTTCGGGGGTTTTTTTTTTTTTTTTTTTTTTTTTGGTCTGTTTTTTTTCGCCCCGATTTCCCGGGGGAAACGGTCAATCGATCTTGATGGGAAAAATTTTACCCGGGACCTTCGTTTTCTCTGAAATTAGAGGTTATTGTTTTTTGGGGACAACCCAAGGGAAAAATTTCTCATGAATTTCGTATTTTTACGGGTTTTTTTCGATTTTAGTGCGATATTTTGGTTTACATTTGGGGCGATTCTGGGGGCCAAAAAGGGTGGGGGTACAACGTTTTAAATTTCACATGGACATTAAGATTATGGTGTTTTAAGTTTTTTTTTTAAAGAAAAAAAATTGAAAAAAATTAGGGGTAAAAAACTAAATTTAAATAAAGGTTTTAAAAATTTAGTTTTTTTAAATTTTTCTGAGAAAAATTTTCGGGCAATTTGGACCGGGTTCGACCAAAACGGGTGGGACTACAAACCCTTTTAAAATTTCACCATGGACATTAAAGTTATGGTGTTTAGTAAACCCCCTTTTAAAAAAAAAAAGTTGAAAAAATTAGTCAGAAACCACAGAAACAAAGGTTTAATATTAGTTTTTTTAAAAATTTTTTAATAAAACCCCAATTAACAAGTACAAATAGAAACTTGACAACAACACCTACAAAGGGGTTCAAAAAAAACCCCTTGCAAAGGGGAAAAGGGGGCAAAAAAACGCAAAAAAACGCAAACAAAAAAAATTTCAAAAAAACCCCTCAAACCCTCAACGCGGGGGGCCGGGGCTTTAGGCGTTTTTCCCAGTTAATATAAATAAAGTGTTTTAATTTAATCTGAAGGCAGCTTTCCCAGCGATTTTGGGGGATTTTGGAAAAGAGTCCCAAAGTCGAAACAAAAGAATTGAGAAATTTGAAATAAAGCTGGGTTTCTATTAAAGTATTTTAAACACTTTAAGTGATAACAAGGTAGTTCAGTTGTCTTATTTAAATTAAAATCCCCATGTTAATTAATCTGAATGCAGCTTTTCCTTTGCGATGTTGTAGGTTTTGGGGGAAAAGGGGTCCAAAAATCGAAACAGAGAATTGAGGGAAATTTGACTATATAAACTGGGTTTTAAATTTAAAGATTAAGCACTGTAGTGATAAAGGGTTGTTCAGTTTTCATTTTAAAATTTAAAAAACGATGTTTAAATTTAAACTGGGAAAGCAGCTTCCTAAGGGGATGTTTTTAGGATGTGGAAAAAAAGTTTCCCAAAATCGAAAAGAGAATTTTAGAAATTTGATATATTTGGGGTGGGTTTCTATTTAAAAAATATTAAAACACTGTAGTGATCACAAGGTAGTTCGGTCTTAAATTTATAAAAAAATACGATGTTAATTAATCTGAAAAGCAGCTTCCCAGGCTTTTTTGTAGGGTGTGGAAAAAGGAGGGCCCCAAAGTTTGAAAAGGAGAAAAATTTAGAATTAGGGCCTTTCAAACTGGGGTTTTTATTAAAGTATTTAAACACTGTAGTGATCACAAGGTAGTTCAGTTGTCTTATTTAAAATTTAAAAAACGATGTTAAATTTAAACTGAATTGCCAGGGCCCCCCAGCGATGTTTTAGGATGTGAAAAAAGAGTCCAAAATTTGTTTTTTTAAAAGGGGGAAAAGGAATTTTTTGGGAAATTAGGCCCTTTTTTTTTTCTTAATATTAAGGGTTTTTCCCTTTAAATATTAACAAGGGAGTTCAAATGTTTTTTTTTTTATTAAATTAAACGGATGTTTAAAATTAATTGGGTGCAGGCCCTTTTAGGGGATTTTTGTGGATGGTTGGAAAAAAAGGACAAATCCCAAAAAAGGGGAATTTTTTTTTAGGGAATAAGGCTTTATAGGGTGGGTTTTTTTTTATTAAAAAAGGGGGTTGGGGGGGGGACTGTAGTGGGTCACAAGGGTAGTTCCCGTTTGGGCTTTTCTTTAATTTTAAATACGATGTTAGGTAATTCTAAATGAAGGGGTTCCTTTGCGATGTTGTAGGATGTGGAAAAGTCCAAAAGTCGAAACAGAGAATTGAGAATTTTTGACTTTTATACTGGGTTTTTTTTATTAAAGTATTAAGCACGTAAATGATCCCCCCCAAGGGTTTTGTTCCCGTTGTCTTAAAGGTTTTAATAACCCATGGTTAAAATTTAAACTGAAGGCAGGTTTTCCTTTGCGATTTTGTTGGGTGTGGAAAAGAAATCCAAAGTCGTAAAAAAGGGGAATTAAGAATTTAGACTATCTTTGCTGGGGGTTTCTATTAAAGTATTAAGGGGACTGTAAATGAAACAAAAGGTAGTTCAGTTGTTTTTATTAATAAAAAAGACGATGTTAAAATTTAAATTCCCGAAAAGGGAGTTTTCCCCAGCGATTTTTTTTGGGTGTGGAAAAGGAAATCCAAAACGAAACAGTTAAAATTTAGAAAATTTGACTATATAGGGTTGGGGTTTTTTTTAAATTTTTAAGGGGACTGTAAATGATCACCAAAGGGAGGTTCAGTTTTTCTTATTAAAATAAAGGATGTTTAATTTAAATTGGGAAAGCAAGGGTTTCCCAGCGATTTTGTTGGAGTGGAAAAAAAGTCCAAAAATCGAAACAGAGAATTGAGAATTAGGGCTTTTTAGCTGGGTTTCTATTTTAAAGAATTAAGCACTTTAGTGATCACAAGGGAGTTCAAATTTTCTTATAATATAAAAAAACCCTGTTTAAATTTAAACTGAAAGCAGCTTCCTAAGGGGATTTTGGGTTTGGGTTGGGAAAGAGTCCAAAAACGAAACACGAAATTGAGAAAATTTGACTATATACTGGGTTTCTTTAAAAGTATTAAAGGAAAGGGAGTGATCACAAGGAGTTTAGTGTCTTTTTGGAGGGGCGTAGCGAGCGTAGCGAGCGGAAGGCCCCAAGGAAATTTAATTTTACCCGCCCCCAAAAAATTTAGGGTCGGGTGTTTTTTTTTTTTTTTTTTTTTTTTTTTTTTTTTCCCTTTTGTTTGGTTCGCTCGATCCCGGGGAAAAAGGATATGCGATCTTGATGAAAAATTTTGGGGACCCGGGCCTTTGTTTTCTCTGAACTTAGGGTGTAAATTTTTTTTGGGTTTTCCAAAACGGGAAAAAATATTTTTTCTTTAAATCGTACCTTTTTTCGATTTTTTTTCGATTTTTAGTGCGATTTTTTTCGTCACAAATTTGGGGCCCCATTCTGACCCAAACGGGTGGGGAACCAACGTTCATATTTCACATTTTGGACATTAAGATTATGGGTTTTTGAAAATACCTTTTTAAAAAAAAAGTTTTAAAAAGTTAGTAGGGAAACTATAGAAAAAAGGTTTTTTAAAATTAGTTTTTTAATTTTTAAATGGATTTTTTTCGTTCAAATTTGGACCGATTTTGACCAAAACGGCCCGGGGGCTTTCCAACGTTTAAGATTTCCCCATGGACATTTAAGGGTTTTATTTTTGATGAGAACCTTTTTGAAAGAAAAAGTTGAAAAAGTTAGTCAGAATCCCACAGAAAATAAAAAGGGTTTTTTAGAGTTTTTGACGGGTTTTTTTAATACCAATTAACAAATAAAATAGAAAAATTGAAAAACAACCCTACAATGCATCAAAAGCACTTGCAAAGGTTAAAAAATGGGAAACAAAAAAGCAAAAAAAGCAAAAAAAAAACTTTTCAAAAAAACCCTCATCCCTTTAACGCGGCGGGGCTTTAGCGTTTTCCCAGGGTTTAATTTTAAAATACGATGTAATTTTAAACGAAAAGGGAAATTCCTAACGATTTTGTTGGATGTGGGGAAAAGAGTCCAAAGTCGAAACAGAGAATTGGGAATTTGCTTTTATAGCTGGGGGTTTCATTAAAGTATTAAGGGGACCGTAGTGATACACAAAGGTAGTTCAAGGGTTTTGTCTTAAATTTAAAAAATTTAAAAAACCCCATGTTAATTACTTTTTGTAAAGACAAAAACTTTTAGGGCATGTTGAGGGTTTGGAATTAAAAAGGGAAAACGCCAAAATTTGAAACAGAGAAATTGGGAGGGAAAAAGACCCAATTTTAGGTTGGGTTTCTATTTAAAATATTAAGCACTTTTAAGTGATCACAAGGTTTGCAGGGGTCCTTTTGAATTTTAAATAAATCCCAAAAGTTAATTTTTAAACCCGAATGCAGCTTCAAATGAGCATGTTGTTTGGATGTGGAAAAGTCCCAAAATCGAAAACAGGAGAAAATTGAAGGGAATTTTTAAATTTTTATAGCTGGGTTTCTATTAATGAAAATTTAAACGGGCTGTAGTGATCCACAAGGTAGGCAGTTGTTTTTATTAAAATTTAAAAACGATGTTAATTAATCTGAATGCAGTTCCTAAACGTAGTTTTTGGATGGGAAAAAAGTCCAAAGTCGAAAAGGGGAATTGGGGGAATTAGACTTTTACAGCTGGGGTTTTTATTAAAATATTAAGGGACCCGGGATGATCACAAGGTATTTTAGTTTTCTTTTAATATAAATAAATGTGTAATTAAACTGAATGGGAGGGTTCCTCCCCATGTTGGGGAGATGTGAAAAAAAAAAAAAAAAGAAAACAAAATAAAGAAAGATATAAAAAAGTTTGGCAAATTAAATCGAGAATTAATTAATTAGCCCCAATATTGGGAAATTTTCCAAAAAAAAAGTATTAAGAGCTTTAATTTGGGAAACACAAAAAAAATTCCGTTGTTTAAAATTTTTTAAAAATAAAAAACGATGTTTAAATTTTAAACTGGAAAGCAGGGTTCTAGGGGATGTTTAGGATGTGGGGAAAAAAGTCCAAAGTCGAAAAAGAGAATTGAGAATTTGACTATAAAGCTGGGTTTCTATTAAAGTATTAAGCACTGTAGTGATCACAAGGTAGTTCAGTTGTCTTATTAATATGAATACGATGTTAATTAATCCGAATGCAGCTTCCTAGCGATTTTGTTGGATGTGGAAAAGAGTCCGAAGTCGAAACAGAGAATTAACCCAACAAACATTTTTGGGCTTTCCCGCAGTCTTCCCGCAGTCTTCCCGCAGTCTTTTTCCCGCACTTGCCCGGGCGGGACCCTTGCGGGACGTCCCGTACGGGTCCCGCCTAGAAGTGTCCTACTGGCCGATACCGGGTCCCGCACGGGACGTCCCGCGATCTTCCCGCGATAATCCCGCACGGGACGTCCCGCGATCTTCCCGCTAGTTTCCCGTAGTATCTGTAGCGCGATCTAGGTGCTAAATATGTAGGCTAAACGTAAAAATAAAATAAAAAGTTTTATATAATATCGGTTACATGGCTATTTTGTCTTATTTTCGACACCAGTTGATTGCCTGTAGGTGGAAACACAACATGTATTAATTGCAAGTAATTATAAAATTTCAAGTTTGGTGTCTCGAACTCGGTCCAGCAGGGCGACTCTCCATCTGTAAGCCACGCATCTAACCGTTACGCCACGGAGGATGCTTGAGCGGAGTGGGAATAACACCCTATAGATTCAACAGCAAATCTACTCGAGTATCATAGTTATTGTGTGCTTGCTTTGTGGCCTATCCGTATAGTCTTTTAATTAGTTTAGATGTGTTGGAATAGTGTTCTGTGTTTAGTATATTATACTAATGGTGTACGGTATATTTTAAATGTGGGTACAGTAAATAATGCTTTCTATGCGCAGCGCATGTTCGATATGTTGTTCTAGTTGTTGATAAATGCCGAGGTGGGTGTATCTGCATAAATAAAGTATAGGCTGTCCGATGCGATGCTGGTTGACCACAAAATAACGGTACTAATTCTATTGGAACATGCAACCAAAATTAAATGACATCATGTGAGATCTTCATATCTTTTTGTCTCAGTTGGTGAAAAGTAAAACCATGGAGTATGGTGAAATTCTTTTATTACTAGGAAGCTTCGCAAACGCTTTTTCAGGGGAGGCGTGTTATTGGATGAGCGTAATTGGTGCATTGAGCTGCTATGTGTTATTCAGATGGTATTTAAATTGATTTCGTTTTCCCATTGCTATGGGCTGCGAGACACGCTTGGTAATATTGTTTTAATTTTTACGACGACGATATGAGGATCAGGGGCGCACATTATATTACACACTACATTACAATCGAATAAAGCAGGTAGGTGTTATAAGTCGAAGAAATTTGGTAAAAAACGAAAAAAAAGCGTAAATTTGTGATTTATAAAAAAAAAAATCTATTACGCACAAATTGCACACGAATATATTAATTCTTAAAATACAATAGGATAAAGCATTTAGGTGGTATAAGTCAAAGAAATTTATAAGTCGTAAAAAATCGTAAAATTGTGATTTTCATGAGAAATAATTTTTTGATTGCGCTCAAATTTCACGCGAATATATTAACTCATAAAATTAAGGTTCTGCGAAAAAATCATTACAATCGAATAAAGCATGTAGGCTAGAGGTTTAAGTCGAAGAATTTTTTTAAAAATCGAAATATATCGTAAAATGCGACGTGGCTCGTGGCAGTTCTAAGTTCATAAATTTCAAAGGCCTTTAGAAAATTTCATCGCTATTGCCATTGGAGTATCGGTTTAGCCGGAATCGTGTTAACAAACACACACAAAACTATACAAATGGAAAGAAGAAAAAAAACATTCCGGATTTTTTTCACCAGTGTAGTGAAATGGAATCTTTGCTTCGCTCATACAAAAATGTATTACAGGAGAAAATGAAAGCAGGCCAAATGCTACAGAATCATCTGCATAAACAATTCAATGTTATTTCGCGTGTGCAGATGAATGTTGGCTCCGTGGCGGTAAATAAAAATAAAAAAGAACGTTCTACAAATTGCTTTTGAATTTTCATAATATACCACAAAATTTTCTTTTTAATTTGTTGATGCATACAGCTGTTGTTTAATTAATAAATAAAAAAACTAATAATATATTCATTACCAAGGTGATTGGTTATCGTGTTTTTTCAATAATGTACACACACAACTCTTTATGGTGGAGATTGATTAAAGTACAATATGCTCATTTTGTTTCACAGGCAAAATAGTAAATTATGTAGACTAACTGGATCGTTCATAATAAACGGGCATTGCAGTTTACCCGTACGTATCTTATCCGAATCCCTTCCTTCGCGGGAACTATGCGGGACGTCCCGTGACTTTCCCAGACACGGGACGTCCCTTAACCTTCCCTCGCGGGTCCAGTGCGGGATGTCCCGTGACTTTCCCAGACACGGGACGTACCTTAACCTGCCCTCGCGGGTCCCGTGCGGGACGTCCCGCTTCCCGCAGTTAACCCGCACTTCCCTTAACTTTCCCGCACGGGACCCAGAGTATAATGTTTGTTGGGTAAGAATTAGACTATCTAGCTGGGTTTTCTACTAAAGTATTTAGCACTGTAGTGATCACAAGGTAGTTCAGTTGTCTTATTAATATAAATACGATGTTAATTAATCTGAATGCAGCTTCCTAGCGATTTTGTTGGATGTGGAAAAGAGTCCAAAGTCGAAACAGAGAATTGAGAATTAGACTATATAGCTGGGTTTCTATTAAAGTATTAAGCACTGTAGTGATCACAAGGTAGTTCAGTTGTCTTATTAATATAAATACGATGTTAATTAATCTGAATGCAGCTTCCTAGCGATTTTGTTGGATGTGGAAAAGAGTCCAAAGTCGAAACAGAGAATTGAGAATTAGACTATATAGCTGGGTTTCTTGTACCAAGGACAATAATGATCACAAGGTAGTTCAGTTGTCTTATTAATATAAATACGATGTTAATTAATCTGAATGCAGCTTCCTAGCGATTTTGTTGGATGTGGAAAAGAGTCCAAAGTCGAAACAGAGAATTGAGAATTAGACTATATAGCTGGGTTTCTATTAAAGTATTAAGCACTGTAGTGGAGTCTATATCAAAACCCCGAAAGTGCATTATCCCGAAAGTGCAAAACGCCGAAAATTCGATAAAACACACTTTCGGCGTTCTGCACTTTCGTGAATTTTCACTTTCGTGGCTTTATACGTTCGGCGTTCTACACTTTCGGGGTTTTACACTTTCGGTGTTTTTAACTTTCGCTAATCTGCACTTTCGGGGATTTGTACATACGGGAACCAGAGTTCTGGAAATTTCACTTTCTGCTATCTGTACTTTCGGGGTTTGAAACATTCGGGGTTTTTGCTTTTCGGCGTTTTTCTATTTTCGGCTTTTTGCACTTTCGTTATTTACACTTTCGCGGCTTTTCACTTTTGGGACACCCCCATATTTTACGTCTGTGCTTGTTCTGTATTTTTATTCTGATTGGACAGTAGTTTATGGTAGAACGCACCCCCAACGCTCGCTGTTTATGCACCTAGACCTGTACACACAATGAATAGGAAGCTTGTGGGACAGTAGCTGGCTTTTATATGACTGCTCCGTCTGAAAGGGATTATAAAAGCACAATGGTTTGGGTGTCCCAAGGGTTGGCGACATTGAAGCTATTGACGAACAAGGGAAATTGTGGCCAAACCAAGACTGCATAATATTTCTAAAAGTGAGTGAAAGAGGTCGAAACTATATATGATCTTTTACTAATTGAAACTGAATTTCAGTGGCGTAGGGTGTGCCCGGGCAGCCCGACGCACCCAGGCCTCGGGCAATAATTTTAAATTGAAAATTAATCATTAAAAATGCAAAAAAAGTATATTCAAATGATATATATACTACAATATATAAAAAACGGTAGTTACAATAATATGACCCTTACAAAACACATACACTCCTCAATAATGCACTGTAAATAACGGAGCATTTTTATTTCTCACAAAATCTTCGCTGGCGTTCACTAAATTAAATTGTATTTCCCTCAGTTCACTTCGAACTCAACTTCTAATTGATCTTTCAACTTGTTATAATTATAGTGCTTTTTTATTAACTTTGGTAGTCACTGTCGACACAAAGGATTTTTTGTGACATATGTATCTTGATTCAAAAAATGAACTGGTTTTCAACAGTGTAAAGATAAGCTTATACAGCCGTGGCGCAACTACGTAGTGGGGGGTGGGGGAGGGGGGCACAATTTAATGGTAAGATTATCTAAACTCACAACAAAACTGGCAATCTGCCCAATTTTATAAATTATCGACAAAATTACGCTAAAACCTAATAAAAAAATACAATTTTCAATGTTAAAAATAAAATAAAATCTGAGGATATGAGCCCCAAACCCTCACTAGCTCCCCCCCCCCCCCCCCCCCCCCCCCGGAATATCAGGAATACATAATTATGTTATGGTTTGTAAAAAAATTCGACCCCAAAAAACAAAGAGCTAGTTACGCCACAGTTTTATAGAATCGTAGTCAAATTTAAAATCGTAATAAAAACCCGGTACGAAGATGCATGTTTTTAGAAGCCCATCATTTAGAGAAATAAATCCACTTATCCGTGAAAAACGCAAGACCTGAAAAGAGCAAGTGACAAAAAGTTACCTTTTGGTGATTCACCGTCTTGTTTTCCTTTTTCAATTTCTAAACTTCAAAAAGAAGTTGTTAAAAACTAATCATAATTACCATTATTTGATAATAAGCAATTACATTTTCGATCGGAAATAAAATGATTAAAGAACTTATGACTTTATTCCCTTTTCCCATTCTGTCTACTTTCAGACATTATAACTGCATTCGTTTTAAATCATATTCATCTTCGGGTTTCAAGAGATTCACCTTAAGACAGACATTTAAAAAATAGTGATCGTATTGCATAGTCCAAAAATAAAATAAAATAAATAAAAAAATAAAATCGTATTTCGAGTCAGCCCACTCAGTCATAGAACTGATTTTCAGTAGGAGACAGTAAACCATAGCGACCAAGCCAACCCTGTAGGCCCTGATCCCAATCGGCGAGTGAGCGACAACCAACCAAAGATCGTTTTTTTTAAAGCAAATATTGCAATCAGTGGTATGGAAAAGTGCGAACACTCGCGGATCAACGCCAGAATCAACAAGGCCCTTTAAAACAACTTTTAAATTTAATATGTCCTTAGACCCTAAATTCCTAAGACAAGAGAAATCAGAAGTTAAAAAACTTTTTTCTTTAGCGGGAATCGAACCCTAGCCCTTTTGCATTGGAGGGCAGATACGCTAACCCACAAGAATTTTAAAAAAGTATCAATCCAAATCATGTGCCTACATTTTTTCCAGAACGGGAAAAAGTAGATTTTCCATTATTATAAAATCGCCAAACAGAGTAGCATAATATACAAAATAAGACAAGTATTGGACTTTTCAAAAGACAAAAATTCTTGTTCAACTAACTCTTCTTCATCCAAGTTTAGATTGTACAAGATCCCTCACTAGGCCTTAACGTAGCACTAACATAAATTTAACACATTTTTTAATATTCGCGCAACCCCATCACATTTTTCCAACATTCTACTAATGACACTCGTTTTCTTGGTTCGTACTAAATTTCAATAATTACATGTATTTGTACCTGCTGGTTGAAACACGTAATTTTAATCATTATAGGTACCAATAACAAAAGAAACCCAATTATTTTTAATCGGTGAGTGGAAATACAATTTCTACAGCCGTTCAATTGACACTTAGTGTAGTTTTTTAACTTTTCCCCTTTTTAGTTCCGTACTTGCCATTTTATTTTTAAGTCGTGGAAATGCATTCCAAGATCTTTGTGGGAACTAGCTCGGCGTTGGTTTCGTACGAAAATGAAACGAATTAATTGAGATAAATTAATCAGTTGTGATGTTAAGATTTGTACATAGTTCAAATTTTTAAATCATCTGCACAATGACGGGGCAGGTTGACCAGTGTAGTAAATCCAGCAATGTCCCACCCTCATGAGCGTCGTGAAATGAGGTGAAATCCTGACGCCTGACGCAAATAACGGCAACCATCCGCTATACACCAACGTCGCGAGGGTTGCCGAGTTCAGGCGCTTTCGTACTATTTCTTCAAGGGATGCAAAGCTTAAAAAATATAAATATAATACTCCCACCAAAAAGAAGAAGATGCTCTAGGGGAAGGAAATCTTTTTGGAAACTTAATAACACCCTGGCACAGATATTAAAATTAAACTTTAATATGCACATATTATAATTATATCTGTCAATTAAACAATCGACCAATTCAATCAATCATCATATCGCGCTTATATTGATAACGCTTTGAAGCGTGCGTTTAAGAATTTTTGATTTTTGTGAGACGTACTTGTGATATGGATTCCCTATTATACTGTATCCGTAGGTCGTAGAAATGGATCTAATCATTTACTCATTCTTGACTATGCCAGAGTTTTCTAAAGCAGCGTTACCCAAACTACGGGTCGCGACCCGGTCCCCAGGTCGCCATGTATTCGATGCCGGGTCGCGGTATAATACTGCCATGTGCATGGGGTTTATCTTTTAGTACAAAACAGCAAGTCCCACCAAAGATTGGTTCCACATCTAAATTGTAGAAAGAAATACTATTGTGTCAGTCACGTACAGACAGGCTCAATAAATACCAAGGATTAAATCTACAGTGGTCGAACGAACAACCAAGATGAAGGAGGCTTGGATTCGTCAATAATCGAAAGATTATTTAAAATTTGGTTTTACAGACTGAAAATTGACATGAAAAAAAACATGAAAATTCAAAACCGCAATGTGTTATCTGCTTTGAAGTTCTTTTGTCAGAAAGTTTAAAGATCTCCTCTCACAAGCACCTGCACACGGAAGTAAGGTGGCTCTCGAGGGGGAAAATTCTCTCGCGAGTTTTCGAGCTCAAAGAAGAAATTAAACAATTTTGTAATAACAAGAAGCCAGAATATTCAGCATTTTTTAAATCGACGAGTGGGTTTTGAAATTCGCATATTTAGCAGATATGTTTACACATTTGAATGAACTCAATTTAAAATTGCAAGGCAAAAACAACAATGTGTTTATTCTTACAGAGAAGATAGGAACTTTTATAAAAACAGTTTCGCTGTGGCTAATGCGCGTGGACACCTAAATTCAGTTTGTTCCCAATTTTCAATGAAAGAATGGTTGAAATAGAAGAATCCAATAGATTGGATTTGGATATGGATATGGATATGCAGGAAATAGTTCTGCAAACAATTAAAAATCATCTGCAAAACTTGAAAACAAAACTAGAACAATATTTTACTGTGGAGCACTTCCAAACCATTGAGAGTATGCTATGGGTGCATAGCCCCTATCTACTGACAAGTGTAAGTGACATTTCAATAGCTGGTTTGAGTGATAAGGAAGAGGAAGAGATGATAGATTTGCAAAACAACTTGTCACTGAAAAGAGAGTTCGATAGTTTGTCCTCATGGGCATTTTGGCTTAAAAATGTGCGGTCGAGTTTCCGAACATTAGTGCTAGGGCAGTTTTGTTTTTACTACCGTTTTCCACGACTTACCTGTGGCGAATTGGGGTTTTCAACTCTCACAAAACTCAAGACAAAAGATAGGAACTAGAGATGCGAATTTAAAAAAAAAACGGCGGCCCGGCCCGGCCCGAGGCCCGACCCGGAAACGGTCCGGCCCGACTTTTAAAAAATTACTGCGGCCCGGCCCGAACCCGGCCCGAAAGATAATCATCCTGGCCCGGCCCGGCCCGAAAGTCGGCCCGAAAGTCCGGCCCGGCCCGGCCCGAAAGCCCGAAAGCCCGGCCCGGCCCGAAAATCGGCCCGAAAGCCCGGCCCGAAAGTCTGGATTTTTGGACTCGTCAAAGCAAATGGGCGCCTTTGCCACAGTATGATAGTATTTCTAGTTCTGCGATTATATACCGTTATACCTAGATCAGGGTGGGCATTGGGCAGTGTAGACCTAAAGCAAATTGCCCATATGTAAGAGCATGAAAATTTAGCGTTTTAGGTTATTGATGCTAAATCAGCGAGTATAAATTCTTTTAAAAACGCTACAAAATGCTAAATTTACTGAAAATAAGGTAATCTATACCAATTGAGAATTGGTTTAGCATTGTATTCTAACGTTTGAAGTGACTACATTGAATTGAAATGTTCCTATAAAGCATAATTTGAATTCATTCCCCATTAAACATACAAGAAACTCCCCACATTTGGGGTTTTGGTGGAAAGAAGAAAATTAATGCTACAAAATGCTAAATTTGGAAAAATACTGCTAATATTCAGAATATTTATGCTATTTTTTTCATAGCTCTACCCATATGGCATGTTTATGAATTGTGTGTGTATATTTATCGACATGAGTGATGCGCCAATAAGGGACGCAGATGTAGTTGTAGGCCTATACATATTTATGTGAGAGCACGTTCTATTTTGTGTTTATTCAGGACTAGAGACCAGGCAAGTAAGTATACTGTTATTTCAAATCATATTGGACAGTGAAAAGCAAAGTGCCGAGTGACATGTTCACAAATTATTAATATTTTATGACTTAAGTCTATGAGTATTGAGCTTGTATTGAAATCGATGGGATCACGGGAGAAATGCCGCCACCGCCAGGCGATGCAAGTTGTAAAAACACAGCCTGTCTCCTTCGGTCATAGTCTGTCCATCTTCTTGTCGAAGCACGTTCGATATTGTGTTTTCGGGAGTATTGTATCGCAAATCATGTTGAGGGGGTGTGGTGATGTCCACTCCAAACCCTTCTGTCCACCTCGACGTCGAAGCTCATTATAGTCTAAGCAAGAGGTTGGATTCTAGGAATGAAACTTTAATTATAATATAATAATAAGACTGTGAAAAACGCATTGTTTTTGTCTGTCTGCTGTATCTTTCTTTCTTTCTTTAACGTTTATCCTATTCAGTTAAAAAAAATGATTGACCAAATCAACTTCTCAATGCTTCGCCTCGGCCCGAAGCCCGCAAACCGACAACTATCCCGAGCCTGAGCCGAAGCATTGAGAAGTCGGGGGGCCGGGCCGGGCCAAAACACCAATCTCTTTTTCCTAATTAAAATGGTGCCCGGCCCGAAGCCGGGCCCAAAAGCCCAACTGACCGAAAGCTCGAAACGGCCCCGAAACCCGAACTGGCCCGAAAGCCCGAAGGCCCCGGCCCGGCCCGAAAAGCCCAAACGGGCCCGAAACCCAAAAGGGCCCCGGGCCCGGCCCCAAACCCCAAACGGGCCCCGAAAGCCAAAAAGGCCCGGCCCGGCCCGAAATTTTTTAATGTTTGGGGGCCCGGGCCGCCCAAGCCGAAAAAACAAAAACATCGGGCCCGGCCGGCCGAAAGGGGGGCCCGGGGCCGGGCCCGGGGCCGGGTTTTGGGGCCGGGGCCGGCCAAAAATTTCCCCATCTCTAATGGGAAAAACCGCCCCTCCAAACTATTTTCCATATTAGAGAGTTGCACTGTCGACGCAACCCTAATTGGAACGAGCTACTGAGAATCACCGCCCACCCTCCCCTAAACCTGGCTGATTGCTGCATGGGGAAGCTTGTTTTTTTTTACCCTAACATTAAAACGAATTAAAAACTGATAATTTTCTCATTACACAAACTATAAATAATTATACATTTTTGTAGCCGCTTTCAATTTTTCTATTCTTTTTTAAAAAAACAATTAAAACATGCGTTAATTAAGCCCGGGGCGTTAAAATAGGAGCATGATTAACCGGGGCGCCAAATTTTAAGTTGGGAACGCTGGTCAAAGATATGGTGTGGGTCTACCCCGTTAAAATTTACCATTTTGGTAGAGAAACCATTACTTTTTACCTTAAGAAAAACGTAATGTGACAAATAAATTTGTATCTTTTTACCTCGATTGCATGACTTCTAGAAAAAAAAATCTAAAAAGTGCCTTTAAGACCTCAAAATACACGATCAATTATAAACCTTAGTAGTAGTACAAAAATTTTAGTAATTATTTTTTTAATCACAATTTTTTACCTATGAAGTCAAAATGCCGTACTATTTTATAACATGTGACTCAAGCTGTGGCTGTCGTTTTAGGTGTCGGCTATCTGATTGTTATTTTTCTGTTATGACTATTGCGTATGACTGAAAATTGTTGTACTGTTAAGTTTGTTCGTTTTTGTGTTGTTTTTTATTGCGTCCTATAATTTCTGGAGTATATTTTGCATTCTGTTATTGAATAAATAAATAATAATAATAAAAATAATAATTAAATACGTTTGTGTACTCGGAGAGCCATAGCCTTCCTGATTTTTTTATTAGGCGGGCTGAGAATAGTACTTTTTACTATTGGTCAATCATATTCTGTATAACTGGCTACTTCATTAAAACTTCGTAATTTACTCCACAATTCTGTACTAAGCCATGGGCTCCAATTATTGCAATTGAAGTTCCCATCGTCCGTCAACGGTAGGCTACTTCATATTTTTTAAGCTACAACCGTGTAGATTATATTGCTTTGTCTGTGATGTTGTATAAGTTATAATAATTAGAATTTGTTTTTTGGCATGGTTTTATGTTTTTATAATGTTAAAAAACATAGCACGACATTATCATAGTTATGTATATCGGACCAACAGAGAACGCTCATATGGAAAGTTAGAGAATCTGATTCCAGATGTCGGCGGTCCGACAGCCGCCACCAGCAATCCCGACTAAGTTAACCCTTTCACTACCAGATTTTCTTTTTCAAAATTAAGTTATTTCAAAATACAATTTTTTTAAAAAGATTTTTAGCGCTTTTAAAAAAAATCGTGTTTTTTATGGAATTTTGGGAATTTTTTTATTTTGAATTAAAGCTTCATTTTTAGTAAATATGTAAATTTGATGTACAATCCTAAAACAAGCTTTTTTCTGAATTATTTTCATATCTTACATTTTTTGTATCTCAAATGGTAGAAATACTAGAAATATTTTACTTTTCCGGGAAATACCAAAATTTGCCATTTTTTGGATGAGCGTAGCGAGCGAGCGAGCGAAGCGAAGATTCCATTCTACTACACTGAAGAAAAAAATCCGGAATGTTTTTTTCGTTTTTTTTTTTTTTGTATTATTGTGTGTCTGTTAACACGATTCCGCTAAACGATTCTCCGATTGCCGATGAAATTTTATAGAGGACCTTTCGAAATCTCTGAACTAAACTGCACGTAGGAAAAATCGATCAAAAAATATTTCTCTTGAAATCTCAATTTACGGATTTTTTTCGTTTTTTCTTTTTTTGTTTTTGTTTATTTTTTGTGTGTTTGTTAACACGATTCCGCTAAACCCAATACTCCAATTGCGATGAATTTTTTCTGGAGACCTTGAAATCTTTGAACTTATACTGCATCATTTTGAGGCGTATCGAAAATTATTTCTTATGAAAAATCAGCAATTTACGATTTTTTTCGTTTTTCTTGTTTTTTTCCGTTTGTATTTTTGTTGTTTGGTTAACACGATTCCAGGGGCTAAACCGATACTCCAATTGCAATTATATTTTCTGTAGACCTTTGAATCTTTGAACTTAGACCTGCCACTTTTTTGGTAGCAAATCGAAGAATATTTCTCATGAATATAGTACTATTTTACGATTTTTTTTTCGATTTAGTGCGATATTTTCGGTGACGTTTGGGCCGATTCTGACCAAACGGGTATGGCTACACGTTCATACTTCACATGGACATTAAGGTTATGGTGATGTATTGCTTTTTGTAAGAAAAAGTTGAAAAAGTTAGCCAGAATCCATAGAAATAAAGGTTTTATTTTGAGTTTTTTCGAGGTTTTTAATAACAATTAAGGCTATGTACTACCTCTGGCCGATAATTTGAAAGTCGAAGAAACATGTCTGAAAAGTTTGCTGAATGAAAGAAAGCCTTAAAACTAGGAAAACGCTTAGTCCCGCCGCCGAGGGGAGGGCGTTGTTGATGAGCTTATATGGTGGTCATTGAGATGCCATTTGTTACGCGATTTTCTGTTTGTTCTGTGAAAAAATCTTACTTAATCGAAGATTTTTTTCAATTAAATTAAATTAATAAATTAACTTAATTTTTTTAATTAATCGTAATTTTTTAAAAAGAAAAAATCGTGAAATTGCATTTGTATATTAACTAATTATTCGATTGCGCTCAAATTTAACACGAACATATTAATTCAACGAAAGAAAGGTTTCCTGTGAAAAAAGCATTACAATAAGATAAAGCAGTAGGTGTTATAAGTCAAGAATTGTTTTTAGAAAAGAAAAAAACCCTGGAAAATTTTGATTTTCATGAGAAATAATTTTTCGATTAACGCTCAAATTATCAGAAACCCCCCAATATCTTAATTCATAAAATTAAGCTTCTCTACCAAAAAATCATTACAATCGGATAAAGCATGTAGGTGTTATAAGTCGAAGAAATTTTTTAAAAATCGAAAAAAATCGTAAAATTGCGGTTTTTTGAGAAAAAATTTCCCGATTGCGCTCAAAAAACGTGGCAGTTCTAAGTTCGAGATTTCGAAGTGTGTCTCCATAAAATTTCATCGCAATCGGAGTATCGGTTTAGGCCGGATCGTGTTAACAAACACACAAAAATACAGAAAGAAAGAAAAAAAACAAAAAAAAAAAAAAACATTCCGGATTTTTTTTGGGGGGGGGGGGGGGGGGAAAGTGTAGTGAAATGGAAATCTTCGCTTCGCTCGCTACGCTCGCTACGCTCCACTCCAATAACAGAAAAAAATTGTGAATTTTTTTGGGCGGGACATAACTCACTTTTTGGAAATTAGATTTAGATTTTTTGGACGAAAGTGTAGTATACAAGATCGTTCACATTTAATTTTGAGATCGTTTTCTGACATAGTTTTCTAAACACCTTTAGCTATAACTTGACTATAGCTAAAATAGTTTTTACTGAAAATAACAAGTTGGTGGAGCGAATTTTTTTGTCAAACGTACAAATACGAGTTTAATTCGTACCGTTTGACCAAAAAAATTCGTACACCAAACTGTTTTTCAGAAAACTATTTTAGCTATATTCAAGTTATAGCTAAAGGTGTTTAGAAACTATGTCCAGAAAACACGATTCTCAAAATTAAATTTGACGCTCTTGTATACTACATTTGTCCCAAAAATCCTAAATATAATTTCCAAAAGTGAGGTTTATGTCCCCGCCCAAAAAAAAATCACAATTTTTTTTTCTGTTTATTCTTAAAGGCCTTCTTTCATTCAGCAAAACTTTCAGACATGTTTCTTCGACTCTTCAAATCATCGGCCAAGGTTGTACATATCCTTACAAGTACAATAGAAACTTGACACAATCACCTACCATACATTCACAAAGCACTTGCAAGGAAATAGTGGTCCCACGCTAATAAAACTTACAAAAACGCTCATCCTCACGGGCGGCGGGACTTTAGCGTTTTTTCCTAGTAGCCTTTTTGCAGATGTGTATTTTGAATTTTCTCTAAAAAAAAGGCACTTTTCGTCCAATCAGGATAGGAATAACAATATTTTTATTTTTTAAATAAAAAAATTGGGTCAAACTGAAAAAAACTTTCTTTTACCGTGTAAATTTTGAAAAGTTGATGTCACTAAGTGAACACAGTAAGCGAGAGGGTTACAACAAGTCAAGTAAGGCAATGTTATCGATTGAGTATTCTTAATAGCTCTGCACATTCTCTCTCAACTACCCACACTACACACCATATACTTTTAAGAAAACATAATTGTTATCTAAACATGTTCCTATACAGACGAATACATTATTAAATATGTAATATTATAATAGTGTACTTTAGACAGAAATTTACAAAAGTGACTACCCGGATCGAACCCGGGACCTTAGCTGTCGCGGGATATGCTCTTACCAACTGAGCTATATGCAGCCACCAATTTAAAACTGTCTCTCTCTCTCTCTCTCTCTCTCTCCTCTCTCTCTCTCTCTCTCTATATATATATACATATATTATTGTATTGTTTTACCGTGGCTTTATATTAGGCGACTATGACGCTGTTCGATCCTCTGTATAGTAACTCTTTAATTTTTTGTTTAAGTTACTAACATAACACGTCATAGTCGCCTACTATAAAGCCAAGGTAAAACAATATATATAATACTTTAGACAGAAATTAAAAAAGTGACTACACCGGGTATCGAGCCCGGAAGCTGTCCGGGCTACTGCTCTTACCAACTGTAGGCTATGCCAGCCACGAATTTAGAAACGTCTAAATGGTGGCTGCATATAGCTCAGTTTGGTAAGAGCATAGCCCGACAGCTAGTCCCGGTTCGATCCCGGTGTGTCACTTTTTTAATTTTCGTCTAAAGTACTAACATATATATATAAATCTATAATTAATGAACAGTTTTTGCGGGGGGGGTGTAATGCTACGTTATTAACATAGGCCAACGTTTTCGATGAAATTTCACTCATTTTCTTCAGGCCAATAAACTTAATATATAACTAAACGAAACTACATTACATTGATAAATACAGAAACAAAACTGAAAAACAAAATAAAACAAATATAAACAGTAGAAAATCACTGCACTATGGCGAATTAAAACACTCAAAGAAACACACTGGGCAAGCTTGACGTTGCAACGAAAGAAGAAAGTCACGTCATGTCTTCTTATTGTTTTTCGTCATGGATCTTGTCATCTGATGAATTACTTGCACCAGATCATCTACCAACCGCCACCCGCCCACCGCAGGAACTAACTGGAGTCGTTGGTGGGGCGAACCGAAAAACCTATTCATTAATTCATATCGGCCACGAAAATATCCAAAAAAAACATATATAGTATATAATATATATATATTATATATATTATATATACTAGGGAGACGCCAAAGTCGTTGTTAAACAGTGAGTGACCATGTGTTGAGTACGCCGTTTTAACATTAATTTTCTTCCCCTACATTAGGCCTACCTAACCTACCATAGTCCCCTAGAGAGGCGCATTGGTCTTACATTTGACGCGCCCGTATACCTACTAAACTTAAAAAAAACATTATTTATACGAATATAAATATCAAACATAAATGGGCCAATGTTTCCCAGGGTACTCACCACATACTCGCTCACTCGTCAACAACGACTTGCGTTGTCACCAAAGTCTAGTTTGCTAAAGCGCCCTTAAGGCCGCATTACACGGAGAAGTTGAAAAAGTACAAAGTAAAAAGTGAAAAGACGAGTAGGAAGAGAAAAAGAATCCCCCCTGGTCGGGAAGATTTTGTAATTCCTAAATGTACTTAAAATTATTAAACCATTTTTTGAAATGCATCATACGGCAGTGTAGTTTATCAGCTGTGACAATACTATGGAAAACATAGCCAGTACGAAATACGTGAAAATATTGCATGTTTAAGCTCAATCTAGCAGCGGAATTTGGGGTACCTTGACGTCCTAACATCTCGACAGACCTTGCATGGGCACGGCATTTCACGCCAGGCGAAAAACAACAAAAAATATCTTTTCAAAATTCTAAAACATTGTCGTTAAAATAAATTCTAACTTGGAAGTCCTTTTTTTTGAAAAAAGTTTTCATTTTTTTGTAGTTAAATCGCAATGGAATCTTGCTGGGGGGGGATTTTGTTAGCAGTTCTCAATAAACTCGTTACCGGATGTCTGTTAAAATTTTTAGCGCAATCTGTTCAGGCGATTCGGCTGTTTTTCAACATACACACACACACGCACGCAGAAACAATTAGGGCCGTTTAAGTCTAATGGAAATCACTATACGTTCGCTAGCGCTCACTCGTTCGAAAAAAACACAATTATATATATATATATATATATGATATTAGTACTTAGATTAGAAATTAAAAAAGTGACTACACCGGGGTTTGAACCGGGACCTTAGCTTACCGGGCTAATGCCTTACCACTGAGCTATGGCGGCCACCAATTTAAAAACTATCTTCATTTTTGGTCTGTTTGTGTACATTGTTAATAACGTGTGTAGAAGCAGATTGCCTGCCTATTAGACTACATCCGAAATTAATACTTGGAGAAATACAAACTCATCTCTGTAACCCTAGAGTTGGGAAATATGGATATTTTACCTTGGGGGCTTTAATAGTAGGGCGAGCTATGACGCTGTTATGTTAGTACTTTAGATAGAAATAAAAAAGTGACTGCACCCCCAGCCGCCCCCCCCCCCCACACCCGGGGTTTGAACCCGGGACCTTACTTACCGGCTATGCTCTTACCAACCGAGCTATTCGGCCACCAATTTAAAAACTATCTAATTTTTGGTCTATTTTGTAACATTTTAATAAATTAGATAGTTTTTAAATTGGTGGCCGCCATAGATCAGTTGTAGAGCATAGCCCGGTAAGCTAAGGTCCCGGTTTCAACCCGTTGTAGTCACTTTTTTAATTCTATCTAAAGTACTAACATACCAGTGTCCATAGTCGCCTACTATAAAGCCACGTAAAATACTAGTAAACACGCCTAAGTTGGACGCGTTGTTGACGAGCACCGGTACGTGCAACCACGACCGAGTACGACATTCCCATAAATGGTTACATGCCAATGCTTTTAAGTCTTGACGCGATTTAGCTGAAAATTTTGTAAAATATGAGAGAATGGATATAAATCCACCGCCATCATAGAAGACCTTGACAATCATTTCTTTGGAAACTATTTTACTCTTGATTTTCTTCTAGGTGCAGTACATAGTGACCAGAATTCTTGTGGCGACTTTTCGTTGCCATGTAACGTTACTTTGTTAAAATGTAATTTCCTATCTACACTCACTTTATCGGATCAAAATAAAATTAACATATTCGTGAACCGACGGTCATTCTAGATGAATTGTCTACCTCAGATTTTGTCGCCATTTAGTTTTAAAAAACAAACTTAGATTGTTAACGACTTTATATGTAACTTTATAACTTTTTTTGAACGATTTTGCCACAAAACTATGCATTCAATCGGAACGAACTTTGCGTATTGTCAAAATTTCAACTCGATCCGAGCTCCGTTTGAACCGCTATCATAGGCCAAAAAGCTTCTGGCACTTTCCGTTGCCATGGTAATCGACTTTGTTATAATGTAATTTCCATCTACACTACTTTCGGTCAAAAAAATCAACAATATTCGGTGATCGGACGACATTCTAAATGATTTGCTACCTCAGATTCTTTTTCGCCGTTTAGTTTGAAAAAAAAACTTTCGGGGGATAACTTTAATGTAACTTTTTAACTTTGTTGAACGATTTTGCCACAAAACTATAGCAGCAATCCCGCCTTGGTGGTATGTACCATTGTGCAAAATTTCAGTCGATCAGAGAAACGGTGCTACCTGTATCGAAGCATAACAGAAAAAAAAACAAACAAACAAACCAACAAAAAAAAACAGAACATTCGACCATAAGAGTCAAGTGAGACCTCGCCTACGCTCGCTCATCATATTTCCAACTCTATTGTTCCGAGATGGTTTTTATTTCTCCAAGTTAATTTCGTATGTAGTCTATAGGCAGTGCAATCTGCTCTACACACGTTTACTAGGAAAACGCTCATTGGACGCGTTGTTGAGCGAGCACCCGGTACGTGCAACACGCCGAGTAAGACATTCCCATAATGTTTCCAACCCAATAGTCCTTTAGGTCTTGACCGATTTCGCTGAAAATTTGAAAATAGGAGAGAATGGATGACAATCCACCGCCATCTAGAAGACCTTGACATCAGTTCCCTTGTTAAACTCTTGGTTACAAATAATACACTGCTTCCTCGATAGTGTTTTTGTTACTTCTAGGTGGCAGTGCATAGTGGACCTGAAACACGTCGCCGTTGCCATGGTACGGACTTTGTTTAAATGTAATTTCCGACTACACTACTTTCGATCAATAAAAATAAACAATTCTTGATCGACGGACATTCTAATATTTGGCCACCTCGATTTTGTCTCCGTTAGTTTGAAAAAAAACTTTTTCAATTAACTTTAATGTAACTTTTTAACTTTTTGACGATTTTGCACAAAACTAATACTAGCAACCCGCCTAGGTGGTATGTACATGTGTGCAAAATTTCAGGTCGATCAGAGAAACGGTGCGACCTGTATCGACGCAGTAACAGAAAAAACAAACAGACCCATTCGAGCCATAAGAGTCAGGTGGAGACGCTCGCTTCGCTGCTCATTACAATGTACAAACGTACTCAAAAATTAGATAGTTTTCAATGGTGGCCGCATAGCTCAGTGTACGAGCATAAGCCCGGTAAGCTAAGGTTCCCGTTCAAACCCCGTGTAGTCACTTTTTTATTTCTATCTAAAGTACTAACATAACACGTCCTAGTCGCACTACTATAAAGCCAAGGTAAAATATCATATTTCCCAACTCTAGGGTTACCGAGAGATGCTTTGTTATTTCTCCAAGTTAATTTCGTATGTATCTAATAGGCAGTGTAATCTGCTCTACACACGTTATTACAATGTACACAACGACCAAAAAATTAGATAGTTTTTAAGTAAGTAAGTAAGTAAGTAATTTTTTATCATTGACTAATACAGAGTAGAAGTATACACTATCACCTATTCTCTATAGAGAGAGAGAGATAGTGGGAGTGAAATGATAAGGTTATAATAAAATTAGGTTAACAATGTTTTTGTTAATACATAGATAATGTAATAATACAATATGAAACAGAAAAAATGCAATTACATTTACAATGATGCACACATAATGATTACTACATTGTAAATATTGTACTAATGACAATCAACAAGGTAATTTATTTGGGAGAGCCGTCAGATAGAAACTCATAAGTGAGTAATAACTGTTTTTAAGCAGAAAGGACTTAAGATAAGATTTGAAAGAATTGTCAGATGGGCATAAGCGAATTTTATTCGGAAGGTTTATATAAATAATTGATGCTAAGTAGTATGGACCTTAGAGAAAAGGATAATTATGAGAGGAAATGTGAACTAAATTGCTGGAACGTGTAAATGATTATGAACATTTGTGTTTGCGGGCGGGGGGAAGATGTGGGTATTAAGGCGACCAAAAAGAGATGCTGGGGGACTGAATTCAGGACACATGCTAGTGTTGGATTTCTAATTGGTCGAAAGAGTTTCCCGACAAGATCGGGGGGGTGTTCACTACAAGCTCCCTCATATCCTGATTGCTCTTTTTCTGAGGATGAAGACTCTTTTGCATGAGGCGATGCACCCCAAGAAAAGTGTACATACTAAAGTGGAGTGGGAATAAATGCAAGTATGTAATATCAAAATATGAGGTTGGACTATAGTTTTAAGTTTCCTGAGTATATAACACCCACTAAGAATTTTAGAAAATTTTCCCCCCCTTTTTTAATTTTTTGGGTATATTTATAAATAATTTAATAATTTTTCTAGGGAAACGCCGCTTTTAAAACGGGGAACCCCAATTTTGAAAAAACCCTTAATTTAATTTTCTTCCCCCACTTTGGCCTCCCAAACTCCTACCAAACGCTTGGTTTACGTTGGCCCCCCAAACCTACAATTAAAAAAAAAAATTAAAAATAAAATATAAAAAAAAAAATTTTCCCGGGAAAATTTTGATCCTAATGTCTAAAAAATTTTTTTCCCCAAAGTTTTGGGAAACCCCCTTAAGGGCGTTAACGGAAATTGGGAAAAAGTAAAAAGTAAAAATGAAAAAACGAGAAGGAAGAGAAAAGGAAATTCCCCTGGCGGAAAAAAATTTTTAAATTCCTAATTGTCTTAAAAAAATTTTAAAACATGTTTTTAAATTTAGCATGTAGTTTAAATCGGAATCTTAAAAATAGCATAAAAATACGTAAAAATATTGAATTTTACCAATCTCAGGGGTTTTTGGGGTATTTTACTCCAAACACGACGACCTTTGGGGCCCGGCATTTCACGCCAGGCGCAAAAAACATATTTTTAAAATAAAATTGTCTTAAAAAAATTTTTAAAAAGTCTACAGTTTACATTTTTTGTAGTTTAAAACCAATGACTTGCGGACGTTTAAAAACCTAATTTTTTTTTTTTTTTTTGGTCTTTTTTTACATATGGTTTTTAACTAAAACAACCCCCCAAAAACATTACCGTTTAATGAAGGAAATACACGTTGCTCGTCCCTCGTTCAAAAAACTATTTTAAATATATATATTTATTGTTTTTAATGAAATTAAAAAAGTGACTACCCCGGGGTTTGAACCCGGACCTTACTTACCGGGCTATGCTTTTACCAACGAGCTATGCGGCCACCAATTTAAAACTATCAAATTTTTTTGGTCTTTTTGTACTTTTTAATAATGTGTAAAATTTTGTGCCCTTTTAACTCATGAAATAATTGGGAAAACAAACCCCGTAACCCCCGGGGGGGTATATTTTTTATTCTTTAAGTACACATAACGGTTTTATGTTTACTTTAAAGAAATTAAAAAAGGACAAAGGGGGTTTGAACCCGGGACCTTAGCACCGGCATGCCCCCAACGACTAGGGGGGCCCCAAATTTAAACAATCTTTTTTGGCCCTTTTGACGTTTAAAATAAAAGGTTTTAAATTGGGGGAAGTTTTTGGTAAAAGCATCCCTTTAGGCTAAGGCCCCGGTTAAAACCCCCTTTGTCACTTTTTTATTTCTTCAAAAGTAACAAACGGGGTCTGTCGCCTCTTGCCAAGTAAATTTTGAAAAGTAAGTTAACCTTTTTAGGGGCAATTAACAACCCGGACGATTCCCTAATGTTTCTCCCCAATGTCCTTTAGGTTTAAAAAATTTAGAAAAATTTTTAAAAATGGGGAAGGATAAAATACCGATTGGCCACCATTTTCTTTGGGGAAACTTTTTACTTTTAAATTTCTTCTGGGTTTTGCGTACTTTTGACCAAATTTTTGTGCGACTTTCGTTGCCATGGAAACGATTTTTGTTAAATGAAATTTCATCACACTATTATCGGATAAAAAATAAAATTAACATATTCGGGCCCGAACGGCATTCTAAATGATTTGGCTACCTCAATTTTGTCCCCTTTGTTTTAAAAAAAAACTTTGATTAAACTTTAATGTAATTTTTTAAAACTTTTTGAACGATTTTCCCCAAAAAAAAAAAAAAAAAAAAAAAAAAAAAAAAAAAACCCCCCAAAAAAAAAAAGGGGGAAAAAAAAAAAAAAAAAAAAAAAAAAAAACAAACTATACGCAACCCCCCTTGGGGTATGTCATGTTGCAAAATTTCAGGTGATCAGAAAAAACGGTGCTACCTGTATCGAAGCAGTAACAAAAAAAAAAAAAAACAAAAAAAAAAAAAAAAAAAAGCATTCGAGCCATAAGATCATGGAGACCTCGCTACGCCGCTCAATCATATTTCCCACTCTAGGGTTACAGGATGGTTTGTATTTCCCAATTAATTTCGTATGTAGTCTAATAGGCATTGAAATCTGCTCTACACACTTCTAGAAAACGCTCATTTGGGACGCTTGTTGAGCGAGCCCCGGTACGTGCAACACCCCCCAGAAAACATTCCCATAATGTTACAAACCAAAAGTCTTTAAGGTCTTGACCGTTTCTAAAAATTTGAAAAATAGGAAAAAATGGTAAAATCCACCGCCATCTAAAGCCCTTGACATCATTTCCTTGTTAAACTCTTTGGTTAAAAAATAATACCTGCTTCCTCGATGGTTTTTTTGATTACTTCTGGGTGGAAAGTGCTGTGCCTAAAACCACGTGCCCGTTGCCATGGTAACGGACTTTGTTAAATGAATTTCCGACTACATATTATGGATCAAAAAAAATAACTTTCGTGATCGGACGGACATTCTAAATGATTTGGCACCTCAGTTTTTGTCTCCGTTAATTTTGAAAAAAAAACTTTCAATTAACTTAATGTCTTTTTAACTTTTTGAACGATTTTTTTCCCAAAAAAATATAAAAGCAACCCGCCAGGTGGTATGTACATGTGTGCAAAAATTTCAGGTGACAGAAAACGGTGCGACCTGTATCAACAGTAAAAGAAAAAAACAAAAACAACATTCGAGCCATAAATCAATGGGACGCTCGCTTTCGCTCGCTCAATTAACAATGTAAAAACAGACCCAAAAATTAAAATTTTAAAATTTGGGGGCCGCATAGCTCTTGGTAAAGATACCCGGGAAACTAAGGTCCCGGGGCAAACCCCGGTGTATCACTTTTTTTTTAAATTTTTATCTAAAATACTAACAAACACGTCATAGCGCCTACTTAAAACCAAGGTAAAATATTATTTCCCAACTCTAGGGTTACAGAGATGCTTTGTATTTCCCAAATTAATTTCGATGTAGTTAATAGGGAGTGCAATCTGCTCTACACACGTTTTAACAATGTACAAAACGACCCAAAAATTAGATATTTTTTAAATTAAGTAAATTTAAATATTTTTTTTTCTTTGACTAATACGATAGAAGTATAACACTATCACCTATTCTTAGAGGAGGAGAGATGGTGGAGTGAAATGATAATTATAAAAAAATTTAGGTTAACAAATTTTTTTTTTAATACTAGAAAATTAATAATACAAAATGAAACATAAAAAAAAAGCAATTTTCATTTAAATGTTTTTACACAAAAAATTTCTACATTGTAAAAATTGATATTAATGACAACAACAAGGTAATTTATTTGGGAGGGCCCTCAGATAGAAACTCATGAAGTGAGTAATAACTGTTTTTAAGCAGAAAGGACTTAAGATTAGATTTGAAAGAATTGTCAGATGGGCATAAGCGAATTTTATTCGGAAGGTTATTATAAATAATTGATGCTAAGTAGTATGGACCTTTAGAGAAAAGGAGAGATTTATGAGAGGAAATGTGAACTAAATTGCTGGAACGTGTAAATGATTATGAACAGTTGTGTTTCGCTGGAAGATGTGGGTATTAAGGCGAACAAAATGAGATGCTGTCTGTATGAGGACACATGCTAGTGTTAGGATTCCTAATTGTCGAAAGAGGTCCCGACAAGATCGTTTTCTAGAAGCTCCCGCTATTATCCTGATTGCTCTTTTCTGGAGGATGAAGACTCTTTTTGCCTGAGATGATGCACCGCAGAAGAGTGTACCATACGAAAGGTGGAAGTGGATAAATGCAAAGTATGTAATAATCAAAATATGAGGTTGGACTATAGTTTTTAAGTTTCCTGAGTATATAACACCCACTAAGAATTTTAGATGAAACAATGTTTGTTTGACCCGACCAATCCAAAGTCTCTGTTAGGATTAATCCTAAAAGTTTAAATGAAGAAGAGCGAATAATGTGGTTACTCCCAATTTGGATTAGAGGGCTAGACAGGGTATATTTTGGGGAGTATGAAATTCATGTATACTGTTTTGGGAAGAGATAATGAAAGAATGTTTTGCTGGCAGTACTGAGACATTTGCCAGCCTTTTGATTTAATATCATTGGAAAGCTAGATATATTGTTTTGGGGGCAGTTAGCAGATGACTGAAGTCATCTGCATACTGTAGAAGAAGTCCACCGGTTAGGTGTAGCTGCAGGTCATTAACATGAAGGAGGAAAGGCCGCATAGCTCAGTTGGTAAGAGCATAGACCGGTAAGCTAAGGTCCCGGGTTCAAACCCCGGTGTAGTCACCTTTTTTAATTTCTATCTAAAGTACTAACATAACAGCGTCATAGTCGCCTACTATAAAGCCAAGGTAAAATATATATATATATTGCCGGAGATATAAATGCAGAATAAAACATTTTTCGAGGAGAGTGATAATAGATTTGCGCTACATAATTTAATTCTCATTCAAATAATATCTTAACCCGTTCTAATACTCCAGTTAGCAGAGTGCATATAATTTTGTATTGAATATTGAATAAGACTAATTTGATAACATTATTTTTTATTTTAACAATATAAAGCTAGGTTTCAAGTAAATTTTGTAGCTTCTCCTGAAAATATTTCTATACATATATCTAACAAGAGACAACACACTTCGAATGCTGTCCGGAGGTCCCTAATCCTCCCTCAGACCTTCGCCAGGGTTCCGACAACATTCCATACACATCTTGAGAGGATGCTCAATGGACACACCCTGTCACTTCGGTTTGGCACATGGAATGTTCACAGACCTAAAACCACAGGAAATAAAAGAGTATCTTTGTAGATTGTAAAATGGAATGCTTCATTCAGACTTCCAAAATTGAAATATGAATGGTGGACCGGCGGTTTGTTTATGTTTATTTTGTCATTGTCAATCTTTTGCAAACTTACTGAGCCACGGCGGAAATTTCTCAGTTTGAATTTTTCAGCTTTAGGTAGCCTGATGCATACGCAAACGCCGGTTTTACAAAACAAATCAGACACTGCCATGTTATACAAACAGGCAACAGCTGTTAACATTTTTTTTTACACTTTTTAAACAAAACAAAGATCAAATTTCAATTACCCTCTATAAAACGTATTGACGTAGCATAAAAGTAAATCAATATCTTCGTATCTACTACATTAATAAGCATGGCAAAGTACATCCAAATTCCGTTCAAAGATTGAGTATACCTTGCAATATTTACACGTATTGCGTACTGCCTATGTTTTCCATAGTATTGTCATAGATGATAGACTAAACTTCGTTATATGCATTTCAAAACATGTTTTATAATTTTTAATACAATCTAGAAATAACAAAATCTTTCTCGACCAAGGGATTGAACCCAGGTCTCCCACATTCAGGGTATATGGGCGCCTTATCCAACTAGACTAGGAAAACGCCAAAGTCGTTGTTAGACGATGTGAGCGAGTCAATGGGTGAATTACGCGGGCAAAATCTGCATAAAGTGATTGAATATGTAGGTATGAATGATAGGTTTGAGTTTAGTTGTTATAAGAACGAGTCAACATGTTAGGCCATAATTTGCGCCACTCAGCCTTGATAGGCTAGGGTGGAAAGACCAACGATGTCTAGATCCAGACTTATGTATAGCGGGGAGTAAAGGGAATAATACCGGGTACTCAACACATGGCTCACTCACCGTCTAACACGACTTTGGCCGTTTTCCCATAGTTAGATGTTGATTGATTCATTTTTAGTATGGCTAATGACATTTTACTGGTAAGGCGGATTATGTTTGGATTTGTAGAACTCATAAGCCAACGGTTTGTTATTCCTTTTTGCATCCTTTCGTTAGCGGCATAGCCAGAGTACAAAAAAAATACACATTGTGAAAGAAATAAACGAATAAATTAGACCTAATAAAACCTCAAAAAAAATTATATTTAAACCTTTATTTCTATGGATTCTGGCTTAACTAATTTTTAAACTTTTTCTTTCAAAAACGTACTACCATCACCAGAAACCTTAATGCACAATGTCAAATCATGAACGTTGTAGCCCCACCCGTTGAACAGAATAGGCCCAACTGTCACGAAAATATCGGCACTTAAAATCGAAAAAAATCATTTAAAAGTACGATATGCATGAGAAATATTTCTTCGATTGTACCAAAAAAAGGGGCAGGTCAAGTTCAGAGTTTGAAGGTTTCCCTCCAATTTCATCAAGATCGTAAATGTCGATTAGCACGGTAGAGAGAGAACAAACAGACAAAAAACAAAGAAAAAAAAAACAAAAAAATCAAAACAAACAAAAAAACACACACGAGCTAATTTTTGGGGGTCAGTGAAATTGAAGTACTTTGCTTCGCTCATCCAACAAATGTTCTCGCGGTACTCAACACATGTCTGGGCCCGGGGTAGAGTGGACAAGAGCAATGGCTCTGCTAATCGTAAAAGGCGATTCAGAGAAAAAGCTCCCAACCCCCGCAAACATCAGCTAGAAAGAGCGGAGTATCCTTACCTCCCCAAAAATAGAGGCGAGCTCTCGGCAATCGTCGTCGGGGACCTTGCCCCCTCCCTTGCGACCCCCGGCGGACGATGGACAATGACACAACAACGATGACAAAGGACGATGACGACCCGGCGACGTGAAGAAACCCCCTATCCTCCCCTTACCCCTGGCTGGTTCCGACCAGCACGGGCCCCCCCTCCCCCACCCCCCTTAGCTAGAGTGGTTTGCATTATGACCTAACGGTTGACGGTCCTTAATTACAAATAAAACAAAAACAAAAAAAAACTCGCTCACGCATCCTAACAACGACTTTGGTGTTTCCCTATAGGCTAGTTAGCCAAGGCGCCCCTTATATCCGAAATGTTGAGACCTGGATTCAATCCCATGGTCGGGAAAGAGTTTGTAATGTCTTAGTCAGTTCGCGTTGATGGAGAGCTTTTTTAAAAAATATTTCTGTTAATGATACGTTTTTTAAGTGGGTTGAGGGGTTCTCATTAACTGTTTCTATAGTAAGTTAATATTACTTGTAATTATACACCTGTAAAAAGGGCTTATATACCAAAACCTTTAATTCTAGAATTTGGGGGACCAACTTGTAAACTTTTCTTTACCGTAATATTTATATCAATGTAAAAATGAACGTTGTATCCCAAACGTTGGTCGAATTGGCCCAAAATAAAACGAAAATCTGTATAAAAATGGGGGGAAAAATCGTTAAAAGTACGATCTAGAGAAATATTTCTTCAAGTATATCTTCAAATAATAAACATATAAAACTTTAGTGATTGTTGAACGTTCCAATAAAGTTTATCAAGATCGGAAGTAGTCGTTACCAAATATCACGAAAAAATCTCATACAAATCGAAAAAAAAAATCGTAATAGTACGATAATCATAACAAATATTTAATCGATGTACCCAAAAACTGTCAAGTCTAACTTTAGAGATTTCGAAGTCCCCTCTAATTTTCATCGAGATTCGCATATGCGTTCGCCGGTAGAAAGGAACAAACAGACAAAAAAAACTATCAAAACACAAAACACCCGAGCAATTTTTATTGGTAACGTAAGTGAAAAAAAAACACGTAAAGGAAATGAAGTCTTTCGCTTTGCTCATCCAAATATTATGAAACTATGTTTGAAATGCGGTATAACGCAGTGTAGTCTATCATCTGTGGCACAAATATACTAGAAAAAACGCTTCAGTCCCCCCGCGTGATGGATGAGCTATTTAATAGTTTTGTAGGTTTGCGTGGGATTACTATCTTTAATTTTGCAAGTGCTTTGTTTTGTGCCTACGCACTTGTAGGTGATTGTTGTCAAGTTTCTATTGTTTTTGACAATTGGTATTATTACCCTAAAAAACTTATATTAAAAGCTTATTTCTATGGAATATTGCTAACTTTTTAAACATTTTCTTTCAAAAGGTACTACATCACCATAAACCTTAATGTCCATGTATAATATGGAACGTTGTAGCCCCACCCGTGGTCAGAAATTGGAACAAAAATAGCACGAAATATCGGCACAAAAAAAACAATAAAACTTTTATTGAAAGCTTTATTTCTATAAATTTGGGAACTTTTTCAACTTTTTCTTCAAAATGTACTACATCACCATAACCTTAATGTCCATGTTAATAATAACGTTGTAGCCCACCCCCGTTTGGTCAGAATAGCCCAAATGGCACGAAAAATATCGCACAAAAAATTTCGAAAAACAAAATCGTAAAAGTCGATTATTCATGAGAAATATTTCTGCGATTGTACCCAAAAACGTAGCAAGTCTAAGTTCAGAGATTTTCGGAAATTTCAGAGATTAGTTTAGAAATTTCATAAGATCGCCATATGCACCGTTTGCAACGGTGAGAGGCGAACAAACAGACAGAAAGAACAAAAAAAACAAACAAAAACAAACAAAAAACAAACAAACAAAAAAACACCGAGCTAAAATTTTTTGGGGGTGTCAGTGAAATGGAAGTCTCGCTTCGCTCGCTTCGCTCGCTAAACGCTCATCCAATAATTCCTACACATTAGGCAGCCTATCTTTACTTTACTAGGAAACGCTAAAGTCCCGCGCGTTGATGGATGAGCTTTTTTGTAAGTTTTATTTTGCGTGGGACCTCTTTTCCTTTGCAGTGCTTGTATAAGCATTGTTAGGTGAGTGGTGTCAAGTTGCTATGGTACTTGTTAATTGTTATATAAACCTTTAAAAAACTCATATTAAACCTTCATTCTATGGATTATGGGCAAGTTTTTTCAACTTTTTCTTTCAAAAGCAAGACATACCTTACCTTAATGTATATGTAAATATGAACGTGTAGCACTCACCCGTTTGGTCTGAATCGACCCAAATGTCAACACGAAAATATCGCCACTAAAAATCGAACAAAAAATTGTAAAAGTACGATATTCATGAGAAATATTTCATCGATTGTACCCAAAAATCGTAGCAAGTCTAAGTTCCAGAGATTTCGAATGCTTCATATCATTCGCTACGCTCATCCAATTTTTCTTGTAGTGTTAAAATCCGCAATGAATCTAGATGATTTTGCTAGCAGTTTCATTAAACTCGTATCAGTTGGCTGTTATAAAATGCAGCACAATTCTGTTCAGTGATCTGCTGATTTTCGTGAACACAAACAGACCCACACACAGACTCACAGAATTGATACGCCGTTGAGTAAATGGAGACACTCAGTTGCTTCGCTCCCTCGTTAATTAATGAACCTAACTAATAAGGGGTCCCTGCGGGACCACCCACCCACCCCCTTTTGCTATCGTGCCTGGGCTCTATATGTTCGCCACGCCACTGGCCTAACATAACCAATCAAATGCTGACATGACTGCGATGCTTGTCAAGACTCCTAGAGTTTTTAACGGACTTTTATTAAAAAAACTAGGGAAAAACGCTAAAGTCCCAGCGCGTTGATGGATGAGCTTTTAAAAAGTTTAGTTTGCATGGGAATACATTACTTTTGCAAGTTCTGTGTTTTGCTGCCCTACGCATTGTAGCTGATTGTGTCAAGTTCTTTTGTACTGTCAAATGGTATTATTTCCGTTAAAAAACTTATGAAAAGCTTTATTTCTAGTAGATTTTGGCTAACTATTTAAACTTTTTTCTTTGAAAAGGTACTAACATACCATAACCGTAATGTCCATGTGTAATATGAACGTTGTTTAGCCACACCAGTTGGTCAGAATTGGCCCAAATGGCACGAAAATATCGCACAAAAAATCAAAAAACTTATATTAAAAGCTTTATTTCTAGGATTCTGGCTAAACTTTTTCAACTTTTTCTTTCAGGTACTACAATCACTATAAACTAATGTCCATGGGTAATATGAACGTTGTTAGCCCACCAGTTTGGTCAGAATTGGCCCCAATGGCCCGAAAAAGTATCGCACAAAAATCAAAAAACTTATATTTTAAGCTTTATTTCTATGGTTTGGGCTAAACTTTTCAACTTTTCTTTCAAAAGGTACTAAATCCACCATAAACCTTAATGTCCATGTTATAATATGAACGTTTGTAGGACCCACCCGTTTGGTCAGAATTAAACCAAATGTCACGAAATACCGCACTAACAATCGAACAAAAAATCGTAAAAGTACGACTATTCATGAAAATATTTCTTCGATGTACCAAAAACAAACACCTCTAGTTCAGAGATTTCGAAGGTCCTGTAAAATTTGCATCAAGAATCGGATAAGCCGTTTGCCTGGTAGAGAATGGTAACAAACAGACAAAAAAACAAACAAAAACAAAAAAAAAAAAAAACACACCACCCGAGTCTAAATTTTTTGGGGGGTCAGTGAAATTGAAGTTTCGCTTCGCTCATCCAACAACAATAAGACAAAGAGTGTTCCTATTTAGAGGTGATTGGTGGTGTGACATGAAGACATATTATATTATGTTTGAACAAGGGTTGACCATGACCATCAAACAGTTGATAACTTTCCACGCATATCAGGCTATTTTTTAGAGGACAGAATATTAGGTTGCGCAACTGTATAAATTAATTATTGTGCACAAAGCT